>CM076970.1:38076785-38199285 GCA_039105355.1 Benthosema pterotum
GCTACCGGGAAAACTCCCTGTACTCCAGATGGTCAATCCGCCCCTGGAACCCGACAACTGCTGGCCGCACGGAACCATACCACCAAATGCTGTTCCACACGCAACCATACCACTGGCACTGAAAGAACAGTGAACTTACTGATAACAGGAGTGCAGAACCCTACACTTGCTGCTGTTAAAATGTAGGGTCAGGGTGCATTATAGGTCCACAGACCCTCATCCAATACAAAAGATTCTCTTTGGGGACAACAATTTAGGTCATAAGTGCTCTAAACAAACATTAGAGATTCCATAGATTGGGGTCATTTTACAGAGCCATGCATTGAGGGCCTATAGCACCCCCTCAAAAACATAACGTTGTGGGCGACAGAAAAAAAAAAAAAGAAAAAACTATGCACGCACCAGTGCACACACCAGATTCTGGTGGAGTCTGACTCTGAGAGAGGGAACAAGAGCTGTGGCAGGCATGCAGTCATCACCACAGCAACCAGAGACCTCCCCCCTCCCTGCCGGCCCCCCGGCATGTAAAAGAGAGTGATGCGTGTGTGTGTGTGTGTGTGTGTGTGTGTGTGTGTGTGTGTGTGTGTGTGTGTGTGTGTGTGTGTGTGTGTGTGTGTGTGTGTGTGTCTGTGTGTGTGTGTGTCTGTGTGTGTGTGTGTGTGTGTGTCACACACCCTCCCTTTAAAAAGACACAGATCAAGGTACGGCTCGGAGATGAAATGAAACGTGCCTCTCTCTCCATCTTGATTTCGATTCCATGTCCGCCAGGCTCTACCACAATGATTGCAATTACCCGAGATCATCCTCGTCAGAATACTCGTTTACTTTCCACCTGTATAGATGCCTCTGTTGAATATTCCGGCTATTTTTTTTTTTTTTTTTACATATTTGAGAAAGTATAAAAGGTTGCACATGACTTTGTACATCTTTGTACATCATTACTCACTCCATGAAGCCTTGAATAGAAGGAGATTCATTTTTAGCTTTTTTGTGTCACATTCCTTTTAGCTTCTCTTATTAAAGCTTGGCCTCGGAATATTGGCACATTCAAATGCAAGAAAAAAAGTCTCAGTAAATTCTAGGGAAAAAAGGAATAATTACTGAAGTACCCTGAATCTAAAGGGCTGTCAATGAGGTTCATTAACATTCACACATACATAAATATGGCGTGGTTGGAGTGAACACAAGCCTCCATCATCTGGTAAACACTAATCGCACCTTTGGCGCATACACGTGACACTACACTAATACGTAACAGTCTGCGCTTCCATGGCAAAACATCTCTTGAGCACATGAGCATGAAATGCGTATTATGCAAAGGAATGCGTTGCACAAAAATATATCTAGTGATGGTAGTATAGCAATGTGCGCTCCCGGGAACCTAGTTCATTTAAATGAAATAGTGGTTCTCAAAGAGAGGCTGGGGGATCCACCACAAGTCCTTGAGGTGATTCCAGAGATCAGGTTAGTGATTGTTATAAGCAACCAAATGGACCTTTACGGGTAAGTAATTCTGACAGTTAAATATAAACACTGGTGATTACAGTGTAGATGCCAAAGATGAAAATAATTATTGGTTTAAAAATCATTCAACTCCAAAGCATGGCACACTCCACGCCACAACTATAATGACAGCTATGTGTATAGTCATGGACAATATCGATAACTTCAGCACGATTCTGTATGATCGACAGACACATTGACAGCCATCCAAAAACATCAGACATCATCCTCTAAGGACAAGGACTAAGGACAAAGACTCGCCATGATTTACCTCAGTGAATAATGGCAACCCAGATATGGCATCCCAGAGTGCATTCGTCACAGATATGTCACAGATCAACCTGGTCGTAGAATGACCACACTTCCTGGCACTCTTCGGTATTCGATTCGAGTGATTCGATTTGCAAGGGATTTTGTGCCCGGCTGCAATCTTGGTCTCTGAATTTGGATTGTTTCGACTCACCCAGGGTTGACAGTATTCGATAGTATGCGTAAGACCAAGAAAAAATGAGCGAGAGTCTCAAGGCTCACATCGGCTTCCCCAACGCCATCGTACAATCCCAGACCGTGAGGAGCCTTGTGGCCGCCGTGCTAAAAGAAAAGGGTCCGGATGGAAGGATCTCCTCTCGGGGTAGAGCCATGGAGGCGCTGTGGGAGCAGTGCTGCAGCGAGTGTCCCCGGTGCGTTCAGTCTGCTGCGACGCGCTGGTTCTGCTGGTGGAACAGGGTCACGCCGACCTCCAGCACGTCCTCGACAGCACCCTCAACCGCCTGCCCTCGGCGGCTAATGTCCAGGGGCTGCTGAGGGTCATTGGCAGGCTGCTACAGAGGCAGACGGAGGAGCAGCAGCAGAGGGACGTCACCGCCGCCAGCGCAGCCCCACGCACCTGCCCGTACTCCATCGGACGCAGCCCCCATCCGTACATCACGGCACTGGAGAATCGTCCAGACTGCTGGCCCAACCTGCTGCCGGAAATCGATGACTACGTCCGGCGGGCCGAGGAGAGAGACGAGCCAGCCCACGTGGATCTGCTGGCGCCCTTCCTGCGCTATGTGTACTGCCAGCCTCGGCAGCAAAACCAGCATGCGCCCCTCCGCAACGGTCTGCTCGGCGTGCTGCTGCCACCAGGCGGCTGCTGCCATGACGAAGGAAAGAGCTCCTTGCGGGTCTTCGAGCGCCTGTTGCGCTGCCTCTGCCAGATGGTTCCCTACATGCAGGTGGACAGCGTGGAGTCGGTGCTGGAGCTTCACAGATACCTGCAGGCGCTTCTGCCCTTCGTGGTGAGGGCACACGGCGAGAGCTGGCGGGGAGAACGAGCCCGTCTGGCCCTGCAGCTGCTGTGCGTGTGTCACATCGGCCTCCGGTTGAGCGGCAGCTGCAGCGCCCCGGTCGGCCTGCTGCAGCAACTCCTACCCTTCTGCAAAGAGAACCTGCCAGTGGAGGAGCTGCTGACAGGACTGTCTCTTCTCTTGTTGGAGGCGTCGGCCCATCAGCAGACCGGCCTGCTCACACTGGCACTAAGCCTGCTCCCCGAGGAGGCGGAGTTCTGTCCCTGGGCCGCCCCCGTGCTGCTGCTTCCCCTCCTGCAGCTGCAGGCCTGCTCTGCTCTCACGGAGCCCCTGGCAGACCCCCGGACCCACAACCACAACCGTAGCTTGGCCCACAGCCTGCTCCGCAGTGTCCAGAAGCCCACACACCAGAATACTCAGGCCGCTGTGGGACTCCCCTCCCCGCTCAGTCCGTGGTACAGCCGCAGTGTCCAGAAGCCCACACACCAGAATACTCAGGCCGCTGTGAGACTCCCCTCCCCGCTCAGTCCGTGGTACAGCCAAGTACAGGTGGTCGTACATGTGCTGCGGAGGGTGGTGGACGATACATCTGCAGCCAGCGAGTGGCTCCTGTCGATCACCACTGCCCTGTCCTCCAGCCAGCAGCCTCCAAAGGCTCTGAGCCTCATAGTGGCTCATCTCATCGTCTGCGGCCAGGCAGGTGTCTGTAAGCTGGCTCTGGACGTGACCCAGGCCATTGCACTGGCGGACCCATCCCAGGCACCGTCTCTCCTGCCTGTCCTGTTGTTCAGACTGGGTAAGGAACGCGACCCGGCCATGTCCCATGCCGTGCTCTCCTCCCTGCCAAACCTATGCACCCACAAGCTGTGCGTCCCCCAGGTGCTGCACGTTCTCCAGATGCTGGCTAGTGCTGCCAAGCTGAGGGCCTTGGTGATGCGCCTCATGACCGCATTGTGGGTCAAACATGACCGTGTGTACCCGGTGCTCCAGCACATGTTGCTGGGCCAGCAGGAGAAGTGGAGCATGGTGGTGGGGAAGGACACACAGTGGGAACACATCCTGGCCAGGGCTGCCTGTATCATGGATATCTGCGCCGAGAGGCCATACCAGCATGGAGCGGACATGCTCGCTGCCATAGCGAAAACTCTGAACCAGTGCAGCAAACCTGGTCTAGCCAGCCCCGTTGCCCTGGTCCTGCGAGGACTGCAGCACCTCTGCCGGACTGAGGTAGTGGACATAGTCTCCTCATGGAGGGCCCTAGGGTCCAAGCTGAGCTGTGATTCAAGGCCCCTGGTTGTTAAGGCGGTAGCCGAGATCCTGGCCCTGGTCCCCCAGCTAACCTCTAAGAATGAGGAGTATGAGAAATTTAGAGAAGAGGCAGCCAGTCTCCTCTGGGGCTATGCCCTAAGCAAGGACTGTGAGGTGGCTGGCTGTGGTTACAGAGCACTGTCAGTGTTCCCTGAAGTTTCACACACAGTGTTACATCTCCCGGAGCCGGCCAGGCCTGTGGCAGGGCGTCCTGAGGACGAAGAAGATGAGAAGAAAGACAAAGAGGAGGACCTGTCTGTCCCAGGTTCATCATACGTTAAGCTCCTGACAATCACGCCGCCCCCTGTACTGCCAGCTTTGGAGGTGTTCCTGACATCACTGGTGAGGCAGGAGATGGAACAGATGCCACGTGGGGTGTACCATACTGCCGTGAAAGGGGCATACCTGTCTTCTGATCACGGTAAAACAGTGGTTGGAATCCCGTCGTTCCTGTTGAAGATGTACGAGAAGAACAAACAACCTGGGTTCAGGCCTGGACTTGCAGACGGAGTCCTTCTCACCTACGAGCTGCCCCTACAGACCGACCGTCGGCCAATCCCACGGTTCCTCCTCAGCCGTAGCCACAGCTACCAGCAGATGCTGACTGCCCTCATCCATGAGGTGAACATTCAGCCATCAGAGTGGCATCGTGTTCTCCTCCTACCCCGGGCATGGCAGGGCTTCATGGAGAGAGCTTTTCATGCCATCCTGCAGGGTCGACATGCAGAGCTTGAGATGCAGCAGAAGAAAAATGGCAAGGAGAGCCCTGAGAATCTGCAATGCAAACAATGTGCCTGGCTTTGGGCCAGGGACAACTTGACTGATGTTATAAACTCTGCCGTAAAGGACAATCCAGCAGTGCAGGGCAACTCCATCCTGGCCCTGGGTGGACTGGCTGCGGTCATTGCCAAATACGAGAGCGACCACCTACCGGAAAAAGACGGCACTCTGGAGGTGGGACCAGAGATTGTCTCCACATCCAGCTGGTTGTCAACGCTGTTGGAGACCGTGCTGTGTGTCATCAGCAACAGCTACAAACCCAGAGGACAAGTCTTCCCGTGGCTCCAACATCGCTCCTCCTCGGGTGAGAACACTTCAAGCCCCATTGCCCGCTCCTGCGCTGCGTTGGCATTGCCCCTGGTGGTACCCATGCTGGTCAGCTGGCACAGGGACAGAGTGGCAGAGGTGCTTGCCATGCTGCTTGATGGCCTGCCTAGCCAGGCCTCCACTGATGACTCCCAGGCTGTTCAGTTCCACTCAAGTCTGGCCCTGGGCATGGTGATGTCCAGTCTGTATCAGAAACACCTCAGCGAGGTTTCAGCCCAGACGGATGCGAACCTCATGAGTTGTTTGGATAATCTTGAGTCCTGCTCATTCAACTCTGGCCTTAAATACAATGCAGGCTGCGTCCTGGGCTTGGGGTTGGTACTGGGGGCCTTGTGCAGTAATGGGCAGGCTGCACATGAGGGCCGCGTGAGCCTTGTGCTGGACAAGCTGCTTGCCAGACTACAGGACAGCAGTGGGCAGGGAGCCATGCGACAAGAGGTGCTGGCCTACTCTGTGTCATGCTTGTCCGTGGCTGCCTTCAGAGGAGGCCTTGTTGATGCCAACAAGGCTGAGGAAGTGATGAACACACTGTTTAATGTGACCAGGCAGAACGAGCAGACCGTGGGTTTCTCCCTGGCATTGGGGTTGGTGGTCCATGGCCTGGCTGCCTGTGGTCACGGGAAGGCGGAGGATTTCCACCCTCTTCTGCAGGCTGTTTGGATCCAGATCCTTCAGGCTGAGAGCTGTAGCAACATGAAGCGCTTGGCTGCTGTCAATGGCCTGGTTGCTCTGGTGGGATCCGAGAGCTACATTATGCAGCTGAACACTGAGGAACAACAGTCACCCCAGCAGCAAGGCAGGCTCAACAAAGTCATCAGGTCCATAACTCAAATCCTCAGACTTCCAGGAGATGTTCAACTGCAGTCCAACTGTGCAAGTCTGATGGGACATCTGCATTTAGCCCATCGGACATGTAGCCGCAGTCACACAGCAGTACCTCAGGACTTTGGTTATCTTCCAGAGAAGAGTGTCATAAGAGCTATAATGGACTTTGTTGCAGAGGCAGGGAAGAAAGGTCCAGAATGTGTCCCTCCAGGGGCAGTGAACACCGCCCTGGTGTCCCTGGCATCAGTGGGGAACAGTTTCCAATACCCACCAGTCAACTGGAGTGCCAACCTTTCGCCTCTCATGAGGCTCAACTTTGGACAGACCACGCAGCATCAGTGCGTGGTGCTCGCAGCAAGCCAAGTTCAGACGTCTCCGAGCGCGTCTCTCTTCCTGGGCTTATGGCTCACCCCTCCCCTTGTCCACAAACTCTCTGACGAGACACAGCGACATCTGTACGAGACACTGGCCACGTGGATGAGACATGTGGCGAAGGACAAGCTCCGGGTGTTCCTGGAGAGCCTGGGTGTGCAGCACTTCCAAGAGGAACTGCGTGCTGGGGGCCAGCGTCGGGCCCTCTGTGTGGCCCTCCTCAGGGGCCTGGAGCGAGGCATGTTGCTGCCTGACCTGACCAGACACTGCCAGACCATCCTCCACTCCACGGTGGAGAAGATCTACACCCTGTTGCCAGAGAAAATACTGAACAGCCACCTGGAACTGTGCGAAGGGCTCGCAAAATGTCTGTCTGCCCTGCCCGACCAAGACATGAGCCGGATCACACAGCTCACAGAGACCAGCATGGAGAAGGGCTGCCTCCTTCTGACCAAGCTCGTCTCCTGGGGCAGAGTGCCCCTCCGACGCCTAAACGATGTCATAGCTGCCGTGCTCCGTGGTTGGCCGAGCCAACGAGTTGGCCAGCTCCTCCTCCACACCTTTTACCAATGCCGCCTGGCCACCGGCCCCAACACGGGGGTCTCCGAGCGCATGGAGTGGTTGTCGGAGTTGATGGGCTACACCAGAAACATTGTCGATGGTGCCACAGCCGTGACGTGCACCACCACGCAGTCCACAGACTTCCTGCTCCAGGTGTTTGCCGGAGCCGTGGCTGCATGGGGAGACCACCACACGCCTCTCCTCCTTGGCTTGGGAGACCACAGGCTCTCCTGGAAGCCTGACACGGAGTCTGCCTCTTCCCCTCAACTCACCTATAAGGAGGAGGCCCTCCCCGACACCTCCCTGTCCCTCTGTCTGCTGGGACTCCCTCACAGTCTCCCACGGCTTCTCTCGACAGAACCCTGGAGCAGCGAGTCCAGCAAAGTCGCCAAAAGCGGTCACACTTACGAGGCACAGTACATAGACTGGCTCTTCAGCATGGCAGAAAGCCCGGAGGGCTGTTTGTCAGCTACATCCATCACCTCAATCAGAGCTGCCCTGCTGGCGCTCAAGCACTCTGCAGAGTTCAAGAAGAAAGCAGTGTGGACGAGGGCTTACGGCTGGTAGCCGGATGAAACCACCACCATCAAGTGTTTGTGTGGACCATTGATTGAGAGGGCACATGCAGAATTGACCTGCAGGTCTTTGAATGGTTTAAAGGAACCTTCCCAGTTACTGGGGGGTGGCCACTGCCACCCATGAGCAGGTTGGTGCCTTGCACAGTTCCCCTCCACCATTGGTGTGTGAATGGTTGACTGTGAAGTACATTGTAATGTAAACATCTATATACTGTAAATGCAGTCCATTTCATATAAATGCAGTGACTAGTACACTAGTCACTCACATTGTTAATGTAATCCTAGCGTAGTATTTTAGATACAGTATTTGTATGTTTTTTGAAATCTGTTTCAATAAACATTACAGTCTGTACTCTCACCAAACGCCTCTTACCCACAATAGTCAAGAAAAAAACGGATGTTTTTTCTAAATGTGGTGTTAGAAAGTCTGCTCCACATATTGTTTTGCAACCTCACTGTTCTTTTTTGTACATTTGATTATTATAGAATGCCATCTTCTGTCTTTCCAATGCATGCACGCACACACACCTTGGGCCAACAACTAGATCTAATACGGAAAATAAAATAAAACTAATCCTAACTATGCCTTATAAACAACACCAACAACACATCTGCAAAACCTGCTTTAGAAGGTATTCAAGTCAAAACTGACAGTAAAAAAAAGACGTCCAATTAAATAAATGAAGAAACAAACAAGCAAATGGGGAAAAAAGGTAATAACCTAGGTAAAGGTAATACGTGTAATAACCTAGCTCACAATGCATCAGGTTTATTTACCAAGGTGCAGCAGGGTCAGCATGTGTTGTGTGATGTATTACAGGCAGTCATTCATATCATCTCTGTTGGGTGGAAACCTCGTGTGATCAACCCTGTTACGTTTCAGGATTCACACCAAAAAGCATGTGGTGCGGAGTGATGAGTTTTGAACTTTATATAGATGTGCTACTTTAGATGCTTTCGCGAGACGCGTTAATATGATCACGTAGGGTGTTAATTTAAGACAGTTAACATGTTGAATTACAAAAAGCTTGCAACAGGGAGATACAAAAGATTTCCGCCTGACATGGACCCAGACCAGGTCACGGGGTTTGAGAACTCGTGCCGCATGGCCAGCGACCACATTAGCCATGGGGAGGGTCATCATTGGTGAATGCTCCGATGGAGGCATCGCCGGGTTGCTGCTGGATGATGTGTGCTTTTAAAAGGTTGCGGTGTGCCTGGGTTGAGACTAAAAATAAACCTGACAGCCACTGACATCCCTGTAAGCCATCTGCCCCTTTTATAATTATCCCCATAACAACCACTCACTCCCATTTTCTGTTGTCTTTTCCTCCGCGAACAGTTGCTTTTAAAGATTCCATCTGCTCTCACCAAAGGACACGGGAGCCTGGAGAATTCCAGCCTCCATTGTTTGCTTGTGCGACTACGCCTCGCGGTTTAACGTAACAAATCCAACATTTATCACACCAGCCCAAGTGGCCTATTTGTTTTATTTATTACATTTCATTTGGCATGTTATGCAGCAGCATATGCAGTGTAATGTATTGTAAATCCTGATGGCAGAAAGAAAGAAAGAAAGAAAGAAAGAAAGAAAGAAAGAAAGAAAGAAAGAAAGAAAGAAAGAAAGAAAGAAAGAAAGAAAGAAAGAAAGAAAGAAAGAAAGAAAGAAAGAAAGAAAGAAAAGAGGCATAACTTAGCAGTGTCTTAATAAATGGTCTGAGTAATCGTTGTCCATCTGTGCCTCCCTAATAAGTCCAATGCCAACTGGGTGCAATTATGCCGCCGTTCAACAGGACGTGTTTAAGACTTTCCAGCCTACAAAGCTCTACTGTATAATTTCAATAACACGTCATTAATAGCAGAGGCTCAAACCTTTACAGGTGTCAGCTTGAATTTCAAGGACCTTCATTTCACAGGCCCTATTATAATCAGGGGCCGATCTAGGCATAGGCATGGGGGGGGCAATGCCCCCCTAAATGCCCAGACTGCCCCACCCAAGATATTATTTCAAATGAAAGTGCTTATATTTAAAATGATTGAAACACTACTACTGCTACCAACTAACTATTGTCGTGTCGTGGCACCACTAAACCAACAGCATTTCATCATTGAAAACAGAAAACTCCCTGAGTTATGCTGTGTCTGTTGCAACTTCGTCTGCTGCAACTTCAACAACAACTGATTGCCTACTTGCCTAATATAAGTCCTGTAGCCGAAAATGGTATGGGTGCGGCTTCATCGCCCGTGGCGCGAAACGACACGGGTGATGAAGCTCCCCCATACCATTTTCTCCTGCCCCCCAATTGGGAAATGTTATATCCGACCCTGATTAAAATCAGGAAACGTCTATGTCACATTTTTAACCATTATTTTTACCCATTATTTTAGTGGGTATTCCAAAATAGCAGGTCATATTATGCCACATCTTGCAGATCTACAAGCTAGCTTGTAGCTATTTATTTGAAATCTTGATATTGCTTGTGACAAAAATCTATATACACTATAAACATAAGTATATAGTATATACATATAGTCATTTAAATTAAAAGCTTGCGTGTTTAACGCAAACCTTTGCTTCTTTGCTGCATCTCTGATGCATCTCTGAAACAAAACATTTTCAGATGTCAAATATAACCTCTGATATACTGTAGCAACATGTTTTTTTTCTCAGGTCTCTGACCCCAATCTACACCATGGAAACCCTCTCAGACCTACACACGTCCATTTGGACCATCTGAAAGCAATTTCAGCCGAGCTGATGTGGATGGACATCATATGAACCGCCGTAATGCTTATACCTCCCAAATACCAAGGTAAAAGGTGCCTTTCCAACCAGTCAGGGGAAGGAGAGCAGTGGTCCACATAATAGCCACTAGTGACAATAGCGTTTTCCCCCCCCCCCATGCTGCTCTCCAACAAAGGGAAAGGAGTGACATCGGCACACTCTCGGTGTCTCGCCGTCGCCAAGGTAACGTTCAGGGTCACAAGTGTAGCAACCTTAACCTACACTTAGAGACTTTGCTCAGCGCAGGATCAGGATAGCCAGGGGAGTGTTGAGCAGAAAGCTTTGGTTAAAAGCCTGTGAGGTTTGCAACGACACAAACGGTGCATCTCCAAACGCATTGTTGTGACCTTGTTCCGTGTATAGCAGGGGTTTTCAACAGGTGGTTCGGGGACTACCAGTGGTCCCTGAGAGGGTTCCAGGTGGTCCCCAGCTAAGTTGGTTAACCAGATGTAACTCTTGAGAACGTAAAAATGAAACCAAATGGACCCTGGCGGGTCCATTTGGTTTCATTTTTACACTCTCAAGAGTTAAAATATTCATCATCTGCAATTAGCCAAAGTCTACACAACTAGAAGATGGACAAAAGCAAAAGAAATCTTTAGTTTTGGGGTCTGTGGGTCTAAAAATATCCTCAATTGGTGGTCCGTGCCTCAAATGCTGAGAAAATGGTGGTCCCTGGAGTCAAAAAGGTTGAAAACCCCTGGTGTATAGGGCTCGTATTTACGACATGCAACGCCCATCATAGGAATATGAAGTGTGACTGGATGTCCTGGATTTGAATGATGAATGATTCCATGAATGATTTCAAGCTGCCTGTCCCGAGTCCCAGCAGTCCCAGTCCCCACACGGCCTTGGCCTGCCAGATAGGTGCCGTAACAACAGGTGTCAGGACTGTTTTGGCCTCTTCGGCTGGGGAAGACTTCAGCGTATTAGACGGGAGGATATTGTCCACGGCGGGGGGAAAGGGAGCAGTCGTTTTGTGTCGCGTGATAACCTATTACATCCCAGCAGCTCTGGCCACGCATCAGTGGCCTTGTAGCCCATTTAGCAGACTCCCTTATCCATAGTGACAAGTGCAAGATTGGAATAAACAGAATAAACATGAACCCTACTCAACAAACAATGGTGGTAAATATAGTCTCTCGCTGAGTAGAGTGAAATGCTGTACCTCAAAAGAAACGATACCTGGAGGTAGCACAGGAACCTAGAATCTAGGTTCTCAACCAATGGGTCGCGAGGAACGCACGCACGCACGCACGCACGCACGCACGCACACACGCACACACGCACACACACACACACACACACACACACACACACACACACACACACACACACACACACACACACACACACACACACACACGCACCCTTTCCTTCAGAATACTTTTGATTTTACTTTTTATGTTTTATTTTAATCTAAATCTATGAAAGAAGGGCTCATTCATTGACAAATGCAAGCACAGAGCACATTACAATACAATTTGTATTGGGTGATGATGGGCTTTGCATGCAATTGACTGCACAAGGCCATGCAGGGGCATAGGCTCTCTTGCCCATGGGGCTTGCACGCACAGGCACGTGGATCACACGCCTCAAGATCTCACGGTCGATTTGGCCAGCCGCCATATCATCAAGTCATTTAAACAGAAAATAAATAAATGTGGAATTCTTGTAAAAACATTGCACGTACTGTATACTAAACCTTGACTTAAAACAGAAACAAGTGCTCCTCTTGCCATGCTATCTTTGAGGGGAAAACAGATATTTACTGTATAGTCACGGATGAGGAAGAACACTCTGGGGAAGAACACATACATGGATAATGATTGTGATGCTATATATCATCTCATTCCACTGGTGATATCGGCTATAGCTATATCAGCTACATTTGCTGGGGACCCCTTGGAACAAGTCCCCCCCGGTGAGAGAAAAGCAGTGAATTCATGACATGAGAGAGACAAACAAAATCCCAGAGGATAATAATTAAATATGTGCATAGCGGGAAGTCCTGAAGGCAAGATCAGCATCCCAGCAGGGCTTCCATTACAGCAGAAAGGCATTAACCCCCATGAGCACCATCCACTGTCTACCTTCTCTTCTCCTTTACAGCACTAGGCACTGGCACTGGCAGCAAAGCTCTAGTACCCATGGGTACTAGAGCAGTGCTTCTCAACCCTTTTGATACCAGGGGCCCGCTATTTATTTTTGCACTTTAGCCACAGACCACCATTCGTGGACATTTTGAACCCACAGACCCCAGAGCTAAAGATTTCTTTTGGCTTCTTAATTAAGTGGGCTATTTCAGAGGATCAGTATTATAACTCGGGTCCATTTGGTTTTATTTTTACACTCTCAAGAGTTACATCTGATTAACCAACTTTCCATCTGGTTAACCAACTTAGCTGGGGACCACCCGGAACCCTCTCAAGGACCACTGGTGGACCACCTGTTGAAAACCACTGTACTAGAGGGAGTTCCAGGGGGGTCCCCACCCGGCTAACTCATAATCAGGAACCAAACTCTTATGGGTCCGTAATAAATAGGCCCCATTTACGCTGGCAGACAAATCCAGCCTGAATCAGTTCTGTGCAGGCTAATGAATGTCAATTTGGGGGGTCCTTTGCATGAAAACGTTTGGGAACCACTGGTATAAAATAATGTACAATGTACAGATGCTGTGCATATGGATATTGATCCATTGATCCATAAATGAAAAGTACAAATACTAAGTGTAAAGTAAAGCTACTCAGTTACTATTCCACCGCGGCCAAATCAATCGGGGGGCCCCAAGGTTAGAAGTGAATTAATGTGAGGATTATATGCTCACCATGCTGTTCATGACTGCTGATGGGATTTAAAACCAGGCGATTGATCGTCTGGGACATCGTTGCTGACGGGCACAAACCTTACGTTGCATCTTAGTTTATTTTATTAATTTTTTTACATATCCTTTTCATGTTGTTGATTGATGGTGAGAAGGCACATGCTCAGAAATTAAATGCACACAGGTTTTCACATGGGCCTTGCATGCAGAAAAGATCAAGACAAAGTCATTGCTATACCGTATTAGAAAAACGTATACCATACCGTTTTTAAAATATATTATTTTATCTGAATGGCAGCACTTAAAGTAGGGATAGCAGGTCTAAAGTGCCTAATATGAGTTCCATAAATATTCAACAGAGCATTGATTCATAAACAGACAGAGCAGTGAAATCAGTAGACTTTCAATTGAATTGAATTGAATTGAATTTGAGAGAGAGAGAGAGAGAGAGAGAGAGAGAGAGAGAGAGAGAGAGAGAGAGAGAGAGAGAGAGAGAGAGAGAGAGAGAGAGAGAGAGAGAGAGAGAGAGAGAGAGAGAGAGGAACTTAATGACATAACAGCACATTAACTGGATGAGTTGGCCGTAATATATAATCTCTGCAATTTCCACACTGGCTGACACTGTATCTGTCAGCCTCACCATCATATTCACTGATGACAGTCTGTACATGTACATCTACTATAATTGCTGTGTGTGGATAGATTGTGCAGATTGATATTTAAAGTATGACTATAGTATATAACATAGAACAGCACAGGGAGCTGTCTGTGGTGCTGAAATGTTTCTATAGAACATAGAACAGCACAGGGAGCTGTCTGTGGTGCTGAAGTGTTTCTATATAACATAGAACAGCACAGGGAGCTGTCTGTGGTGCTGAAATGTTTCTATAGAACATAGAACAGTACAGGGAGCTGTCTGTGGTGCTGAAGTGTTTCTATATAACATAGAACAGCACAGGGAGCTGTCTGTGGTGCTGAAGTGTTTCTATAGAAAAGCACATGGAGCTGTCTGTGGTGCTGAAATGTTTCTATAGTATATGCATTATCTATTAAAAGGTTCATTCGCTACACTATGCCATTCTAAGTGCAGACGGCCAGGCCAGATTTAAGGCATTGTATATGATCGATATGTACTGTACTTACCAGTGTCTGTGTGTCTGTCTGTCTATCTAGCCAACTATCCATCTGTCTGTCTAACTATTATCTCAGAGTGTAAAATGTCGACCTATTTGTGTCCCCTTGGTTAGGTGTCTACACTGTCTGAGATAGAGAGAAAGGGGTGGGGGGGTGACTGTAGTGTTTTTATCTTTGCAGCGCCACAGATGAGGCAGCTGAATGTATGAACTATTATGATTGTCATATACAATGGGTGGGGAACAGTGAGATCACTTTATGATTTTGCCACCAGCAGACGACTGATGCAAGGCTTTGGAAACCACAATTCTTTATTATCCCGCTGCTTCCCCAAAGCCCACCGCGAGATAAAAACAAATCGATGCCTATGCTATCAGAAGGAGAGAGGATTAGATTTAAAAAGCTGCGGCCATTTGGATGGCTGGTTCTCGAGAAAGGATCTGCCATAAAATGGACTTGGACTAAGCCCGGCGTTTACTCAAAATCAATTGCTGGTGCGAAGAGGCTTATGACTCAGTATGGCAAGTGGATCAACTGATCAGAGCCATCTGTCTATCACCCACAGCAATTCATGCCACAAATTATGGACTTATTCCAATAAATGAAATGCAATTTTAATTAATGCGATGTGGTCAAATTGTTTGAACGTGGTAACTATAGGACATTTGCAGTGGTGGAGAAATGGCGGAATAAATCTTGCATGTTGTCATGTTCTCAACCTGCATGGGGCCCCCAAATACCTTTATTAAAGTTTTGCCCTGTTTTTATACAGTATTAATGTATACTGCAGTTCCGTTACACTGTCAAGCACCTGTACTAAATGGTGGTGCATCTATAGCGTGCTTTCATCCAAAGTGCTTTGCTGTATAGGTCACATTATAACTAAGCCTGATGCTTACCTCACACAAATAAATGCCTAACCTTCACCTCACATTAATCTCACTACATAAACTATACCTTAACCTTTACTTTCTGATGGGCACCCTTCAACCTAACCTCACTAACACTACAGACTACAGAAACTCAACAAGCCTTTTAAAATGGAAATATTGAGGTTAGATCCCATTTTATGAGGGACATTTTATCCCACTTCAACAACATTAGGAGTCATATTTTGTCCATTATTAGATTATGAAACTACTACTACTACTTTTGATTTGTGGTTGTTGTTTATAACGTAGGATGAGGAGAGGTACGGCCATGCAAAAACAAAAGTGTCCTTGGATTCTTTTTAACATGGGTTGTTATAGTAATGATGAGCAGTCAAACAAATTAGAAGTTGCGTTTTGGGCCGCAAAAATGCACCATACTAGCATCTCTGAAAGTCACAGCCTTTCAGTCAAAGTCATTCACCCTGTTGGCATATGTCAGCATATCTCCACATTTTACAATAATCTACAACAAACAGGTCTAATCAGCTCATTTGCAGCCACTTGTCCTCCATTAAAGGAGCCGTGCTGGGTGCCCATGTGTTTGGGATTGATTGTGGAAAATTAATTAAGACAAATCGGAGGTATTTATCTCTAGACTCTAGAGCTACTGGAAAGTGGAAACAAACATACATATTCAAGTGTGAACGCACCTTTACAGGCACCTGCTCAGGCCAGACTCCATATTAGAGCATGCCTAACAACTCGCTATAAAAGGGGCATGCAAGGATGGAGCATTCATTTCCCACTGTCCCAATGTGGTTAAAAGCTACAAGGCGACGGGTCCAAATGGGTATAAGTGGTTAAATCAGCGGTCCGCGTGAAGGAGATGGAACCGTGGCAATAATAACAACGTGTTTTCATCCAGCACAAAAAAACGGCAAGGCATATTGGAAGGCAGATCTCTGGCTAATTACACATAGATATAATTACAGCCTTCAACCACGGGGCAGACTTAAAAAAGAAGACGACGCGATGGTAAAGGAACAACAGCTGCTGCATCCGCTCTTAATGTGACGACTCGAACAGCAGGTCATTCTGGTGCTGGACTGAATCGGCGCCGATGTGAAAAAAAGTATGTGAATATCTACATCTATATTTTTGTATATTTTTTCAGAAGAGGAGGGATGAACATCGATTGCAAAGAAACTGTGTTTCGTGCCTTTACTTTTTTTTCGCAGATGGGTTTCCAAGTTGGATTTGTATTAACACAATACAAAGCAGTGTGACGCACACACACACATTCCGCACAGACATTCGGGCCTGGCTAACACAGTAAGTGTACTGCGTTCGCAATAATGATAATCAGGAAGCCTCTGACTGTCACACTATCCATGATCTGCACTCAACTCTCCCACTCCTTGTCAATAGAGCAACAGACTCTTGAGGACTAGTGCACAATTATCGCCTCTCTACTTTGGAGTTTCGAGAGAGAGAGAGAGAGAGAGAGAGAGAGAGAGAGAGAGAGAGAGAGAGAGAGAGAGAGAGAGAGAGAGAGAGAGAGAGATGGGCGTGCACACACAGAAAGAGACAGAGAGAGAGAGAGGAGGAGACAGACGAGAGAGAGAGAGAGTTGTTAGTGTCCACAAATATTGACTGCTCCATCCACAATCACGGCGATAGCATGGATTCTATTTGGAAGCAGCAAATTGCCCGTCACCCATAACAAGTCCCAATGCAGTGTTAATGATCAAGGCTGTCTGCCCCTCCCTCTCACTTCACTAATGCCATCCGGCCCTCCTTCACTTCTCCACACACAGCTCTGTGCTGAGAGGGAACACACACACACACACACACACACATGCACACGCACGCCAGCACACACAGCCGTGCACGTGCACGCACAGACGCATGCAGGCATACCACACATGCGCACAATGTCCCATGGCATGGTGCCTGCTTTCCCGGCAAGGGTGGAAACCTTGTATCTCCATAATATTAAGTTATGATTTTACTTATTACTTATTATTCTTTATTTTATGTATTTAATTTTTCACAGCTTTTTTGTTCATAATTCAACAAAACAAGAGCTTGTGACTCCATAATGACTACATTTGAAAACACAACATACATATACAAGTTTTTCCTGCCGAACCCGTTTGACGGCAACGATTTGCAAATTCACATCACCACTTGGTGAACATCAAACCCCTTTGAGTCATTCCTCTAATTACACCTTTGTACGGATCAAGCCTAATTAAATCTGGATTCTTCCCTCCCCTTCCTTCCTCCTTTCATTCTTCCCATCTTGCTTCTCTCCGTTCTGAATATCAAACCAGATGTACCGTGATGGTGAATTGAACACTAATTCTACCTTCGCTGCTCCTGCTGTGGGAAAAGCCGCTCACGTATTCCCGGGCTGTTATGGTGTAGCTACTATAGACAGCGAGGAGAAAGGTACTGACATATTTCTAACTTAATGGGGATATAACATGGATCCCTAAAAATGTTTTTAATACTTAATATCGTTATAATATCATGTCCCTCAAGCTTATTTCTAATGGTCTGAGCCTCAATCACCACTGATATAACCAGTCCTTGTATTTCTTTATGGACACTATAGCTGCAGTACCACAATGTCCTGAGGTTGAACCCCCACCACCTCAGGACATGGATGTACGGAGGATATTTTATAGTAGAGTCATTATCATACTGATGCTAGATAAAACCAGCCTTGTTTAAATTCTATGCCAACTATGAAAATCAACAACGGTGGACATTATAAACAAAGTGGAAATGGCAAATTTGGAACTGAAGACTGAAGGAGAGGAGGGATTATACAAAGCAGAGTGCATTGATGGCATCATTATGAGGCCAAAATCAAACAAGCGGTTCCTGAGAGCAATTTACATTAAAGCTCCTATATGATATGAAAGACTGATTAATCAAACTAGATCATTAGTGGGGACAGAAAACACACATGGGAACATCAAAAACACAAAGCAAATTAAAAGGGTTTGAATTTTATGTTATGTCCCCTTTAAACGTAAGTAAAAAATACAATTGGCTATTTTCAAACGACAAATCCCGGTCCTAGGATCAAAAGCAAACTACTAAAGTTTTCAACTAAATAGTGGAGTAAAAGTGACTGGTGAACTAGAAAGAGAGAGGCTGCATGGGCGCTGATTTGGCATCCGATGAAAACAATGGCATGCATTGTTTTGGAAGCTTATCAGCCCATCTTGAGCAGACGGGCTTTGGCACAGTATAGTTTTGAGTCTGTGGTCAAACAGACACGTGCATGCACACATGCATGCAAGAGCACATACGCGTGTGCACACGCACAAACACAGACACACGCACACACACGAACAACAACACCAACAGCAAAACCAACAGCCCGCATCCACAGATATGAGCCTGTGGTGTGTCAAGTGACAAAACGCATTATCTCCCAACTGCCACGAGAACGGCCGGGGCCTCCATGGAATATAAAGCTCTTCATATCGCTGTCAAATATTTGCTAAGTGGGACAATATGGCACTTGATTGAACAGGGCGTGCGCGCTGCAGTAAATCGCTGGCCCCACTGTGCCTGTGACATAACCTCAATAGAATGGAAAACCAAACAGCATGGGGACCACGCGGTTGGAAGCAGGGGCGGATCTAGGCAAGGGTATGAGGGCACCCAGTCTGCCCCCCCCCCAACACGATGCCATGTAAAACAACTAGGGGTGGGACTCGATTAAAAATTTTGATCTAATTAATTAGAGGCTCAATAATTAATTAATCTCAATTAATCTCATTTTAATCGCATATTATTATTTACCTGAGAAAAGTGAGAAAGCACATTTTTGAACTGAATTTATTATTATTATTATTATTATTATTATTATTATTATTATTATTATTATTATTATTATTATTATTATTATTATTACCCCTATCGCTTTTGGTGCTCAAAAGGTCAATGCGATATTGCCGGTGTACACCAGAAATTTCCAGTCCACACTGTGCGGACTGTGGGGGCGTGAAAAATCAGCGGATGGTCTCTAAATTTTCCGGGCCCCCTCCTCTTCGTGTGGACACCACATGTTTACCGATCAGTCCTTCAGATGACCCACACTGCTATTTTTTCCTCTGTGTCCATTTTAGGGCCTTATATTGCAGTTCAAGCATAATTCCACAGGGTGGCAGGCTATTAACCAAAACTCTACATGTGTACATGGTGTACATGTCCCAGACTTTTACATGAACATGTCTAGGTCATATTACAGGACATATTACAGGCTTACTATAGCCACGGCTGGTTCCCAAAATGTGGTTTGGGGACGTCTGGGAGTCCAACCATGTACACGGGCCATAGTTTGTATGCATGACCAGTAGTTTTACATAAAACTTTCTAGATTACATTACACCACAGCCTAGTACAGCCACGGCTGGTTCCCAAAGTGCGGTTTGGGGACCTCTGGGAGTCCAACTATGTACATAGGCCATAGTTTGTGTGCACGACCAATACTTTTCCACAAACATTTCAAGGCTATAGTACAATCCAGCCATGTCTGGTTCCCAAAGTGTGGTTCAGGGACCACTGGGAGTCCAACTATGTACACATGCAATAGTATGTGTGCACAACCAAAAGTTTTATTGCAGTACAGCTATGGCTAGTTCCAAAATTGTGGTTTGCTGACCTCTGTGGGTCCGACTATGTACAAAGGCCATAGTTTGTGTGCACAACCAATACTTTTACACAAACATTTATAGGCTATAGTACAATCCCAATTCCCAAAGTGTGGTTCAGGGACCTGTGGGAGTACAACTATGTACATAGGCCAGAGTTTGTGTGCACGGCCAATAGTTTTACATGAACACTATGTTATATTACAGGACAGCCTACTACAGCCACAACTGGTTCCCATGTACAACCCCAATTCTGTTGGAGTTGGGAAGATGTTCATTCATCCATCTTCTTCCGCTTATCTGAATGCTTAAACCGAATGTTCAACTTTACTGTTTGTATGCAAATATTTGCTCATTTTGATTTTGATGGCTGCAACAACTTTAAAATATAATCAAATATAATCAAATATTCAGACAATCCGAAGAACCTATACGTGATTGGCTGAAAACCTATTGAATGTTTTTGACCTTTGATCCCTCAGATGTCTTCTGCATTGAAACCAACATCACCGTGTGAGGGATATAACTGCAATTGACTCAGGAACATCATATTGGCTGACTGACTGACTGACTGACTGACTGACTGACTGACTATTGTAACACACTCCTCCCTGACGATGTCACTGGGACAATTTACTTAGTTTTGTACCACAATTCTTCTATTAGACCACTTAGCCTAAACGTGTGCGAGGAGACTGGCACATATGGACCCAGAGGATGAGAGAGTGGAATCACATACGTGCTTGTGTTATAAAGGGGCCTCTACTACTCTATTCTCCCATTGGACAGGACTAGGCTAGACTTTGGCACACTAGGCTGCACTGCACTAGACTCAAATGGGCTCTAATATGCTGTAGGGGGGTGCCATGCTGTAAAAGGCTTCATTAGGCTGTAGAAGGCAATACTGTACCATGGTCAACACATGCCATGTAAAACTATTGAATGTGCACACAAACGACTGCCCGTGTACACGGTGGTTATTATCAATGGTGTGACATAATATAGACTAGTACTTCCCTCTACTACTCTATTCTCCCATTGGAGAGGACTAGGCTAGACTTTGGCATACTAGGCCGTACTCAAATGGGCTCTAATAGGCTGTAGGGGTGTGTGTTAGGCTGTAATAGGCTTCATTAGGCTGTACGAGGTGATACTGCACTATGGTCAACACATGTCCAAGTAAAAGTATTGAATGTGCACACAAACGACTGCCCGTGTACACGGTGGTTATTCACAATGGTGTGACATAATATAGACTAGTACTTCCCTCTACTACTCTATTCTCCCATTGGAGAGGACTAGGCTAGACTTTGGCATACTAGGCTGTACTGCTCAAGACTCAAATGGGCTCTAATTGGCTGTAGGGGTGTGTGTTAGGCTGTAATAGGCTTCATTAGGCTGTACGAGGTGATACTGCAGTGCACTATGGTCAACACATGTCCAAGAAAAAGTATTGAATGTGCACACAAACGACTGCCAGTGTACACGGTGGTTATTCACAATGGTGTGACATAATATAGACTGGTACTTCCCTCTACTACTCTATTCTCCCATTGGAGAGGACTAGGCTAGACTTTGGCATACTAGGCCGTACTGCACTAGACTCAAATGGGCTCTAATAGGCTGTAGGGGGGTTTGTTAGGCTGTACTAGGCTTCATTAGGCTTTACGAGGTCATACTGCACTATGGTCAACACATGTCCAAGAAAAAGTATTGAATGTGCACACAAACGACTGCCCGTGTACACGGTGGTTATCCACAATG
This sequence comes from Benthosema pterotum, assembly GCA_039105355.1. Taxonomy (NCBI): domain Eukaryota; kingdom Metazoa; phylum Chordata; class Actinopteri; order Myctophiformes; family Myctophidae; genus Benthosema; species Benthosema pterotum. The sequence continues at coordinate 38,098,387 of CM076970.1, forward strand.
GTGTGATATAATATAGACTAGTACTTCCCTCTACTACTCTATTCTCACATTGGAGAGGACTAGGCTAGACTTTGGCATACTAGGCTGTACTGCACAAGACTCAAATGGGCTCTAATTGGCTGTAGGGGTGTGTGTTAGGCTGTAATAGGCTTCATTAGGCTGTACGAGGTGATACTGCACTATGGTCAACACATGTCCAAGTATAAGTATTGAATGTGCACACAAACAACTGCCCGTGTACACGGTGGTTATTCACAATGGTGTGACATAATATAGACTAGTACTTCCCTCTACTACTCTATTCTCCCATTGGAGAGGACTAGGCTAGACTTTGGCATACTAGGCCATACTGCACTAGACTCAAATGGGCTCTAATAGGCTGTAGGGGGGTTTGTTAGGCTGTATTAGGCTTCATTAGGCTGTACGAGGTGATACTGCACTATGGTCAACACATGTCCAAGTAAAAGTATTGAATGTGCACACAAACGACTGCCCGTGTACATGGTGGTTATTCACAATGGTGTGACATAATATAGACTAGTACTTCCCTCTACTACTCTATTCTCCCATTGGAGAGGACTAGGCTAGACTTTGGCATACTAGGCCGTACTGCACTAGACTCAAATGGGCTCTAATTGGCTGTAGGGGTGTGTGTTAGGCTGTAATAGGCTTCATTAGGCTGTACGAGGTGATACTGCACTATGGTCAACACATGTCCAAGTAAAAGTATTGAATGTGCACACAAACAACTGCCCGTGTACACAGTGGTTATTCACAATGGTGTGACATAATATAGACTAGTACTTCCCTCTACTACTCTATTCTCCCATTGGAGAGGACTAGGCTAGACTTTGGCATACTAGGCCATATTGCACTAGACTCAAATGGGCTCTAATAGGCTGTAGGGGGTTTGTTAGGCTGTATTAGGCTTCATTAGGCTGTACGAGGTGATACTGCACTATGGTCAACACATGTCCAAGAAAAAGTATTGAATGTGCACACAAACGACTGCCCGTGTACACGGTGGTTATTCACAATGGTGTGACATAATATAGACTTATACTCCACTCTACTACTCTATTCTCCCATTGGACAGGACTAGGCTAGACTTTGGCATACTAGGCTGTACTCAAATGGGCTCTAATAGAATATAGGGGTTTGTTAGACTGTACTAGGCTATTAGGGGGTTTGGTAGGCTGTACTAGGCTTTATTAGGCTGTACAAGGAAATACTGTACTATGGTCAACACATGTCCAAGTAAAAGTATTGAATGTGCACACAAACGACTGCCTGTGTACACAGTGGTTAATCGCAATGGTATGACATAATATAGACTTATACTCCACTCTACTACTCTATTCTCCCATTGGACAGGACTAGGCTAGACTTTGGCATACTAGGCTGTACTCAAATGGGCTCAATAGAATACAGGGTTTTTTTAGGCTGTACTAGGCTTCATTAGGCTGTACAACGCAATACTGTACTATCGTCAACCCATGTCCATGTAAAACTCTTGATTGTGCACACAAAGTATTGCACATGTACACATAGTGGTTAGTCCCAATGGTGTGAGGATCTACAGAGCCTAGTACAGGCTGATAGAGCCTTTTTGAGTTTAGTGCACACTAGTCTTGTCTAGTCCAGCCTGATCCATCATAATACAGTACGGTAGTACTCCCCTCCACTACTCTGTTCTCCCATCGGGCTTGACTAGGTTAGACCTGGGCATTCGAGGCTGTACTGTACTACATATGTTCATGTACAGTAAGTGCATACAAACTATTGCCCATGAGTGGTTAGTCTGTTTGAACAGCCCAGTACACCCTAGTCTAGTCTAGTCCAGTCTGATCCATTGTAAGTAGTAGTAACTGCATACATTAATATGCTTTTCACATAATTGACATTTCTTAGTGGTCTCAAAATATTGTAATTTATTGAGATGTGGGGGTTTTCATGAGCTGTACACCATAATCAAGATTATTACATTTTTTTAATATTTCATTTAATGCACAAAGGTTTGAGAATATATTACATTTTGTCTTTCTATTATACTACGGAAGAAAACGTTTACAAATGTTTCTAACTGTGTATCTCCACAGTCCACAATGCTGCACTGCTATATTAAAACTGAGTATGTAGGGGCTTCACACTTTCAGAACTGCCACACTAGTTGACTGAGAACTGACTAACAGCAGGTGCCGTCCATTGCACTTAACGAGGGTTCAATCCAGAATGTGCTGTGGGATGAAGGGGGGGAGGGGGAGTGCTCTTTCTGTTGCATTCTGTTGCATTTCTATTTGTAAGTGAGTCCAAACCAGACAGTTAATCTAAATGGTGTTTAGATTAACATGTTTTGAAATGGTCGTTTATTCATGCTTCATGCAGATCCTTAACCTTGTTGATCTGCTGATTTCAGAGTAATTACTTCATTATCTCTGTATTTCTAGGATCCTCACCTATAGCACATTGTAAAACCAGAGAGACAAGGTTCATAAAGTGTGGTTCAGGGACCTCTGGGAGTTCAACTATGTATGCAGCCCATAGTTTGTGAGCCGGGCCAATACATTTACACAAACATTTCAAGGATATACAGTATGTAAATCACCAAAATATAAATATTAATATTGTAGCATGGAAAAAACTGCTTACCAGTATATACACTCAACAAAAATATAAACGCAACACTTTTGTTTTTGCTCCCATTTTTCAGGGGATGGACTTAAGGTCCTAGAATTCATTCCAGATATACAATATAACCATTTCTCTCAAACACTGTTCACAAATCTGCCTAAATGTGTGATATTGAGCACTTCTGCTTTGTTAAGATAATCCATCCCACCTCACAGGTGTGCCACTTCAAGATGAAGATTTCACATCATGATTAGTACACAGGTGTACCTCAGACTCTCCACAATAAAAAGACACCCTGAAATGTGCAATTTTCTTTTGGCTTATTGGGTGTATGGGCCTCCGAACCAGTCAGTATCTGGTGTGACCACCATTTGCCTCATGCAGTGCAACACATCTTCTTCGCATAGAGTTTATCAGATTGTCAATTGTGGTCTGTGGAATGTTGGTCCACTCCTCTTCAATGGCTATGTGAAGTTGCTGGATATTAGTGGGAACTGGTATGCGCTGTCGAAATGGTAATAATGTGGTAATATTGTGTTATTACCATTTTTACAGTGTGTACCAGTTCCCACTAATATCCAGCAACTTCACATAGCCATTGAAGAGGAGTGGAACAACATTCCACAGGCTACAATTGACAATCTGATAAAATCTATGCGAAGAAGATGTGTTGCACTGCATGAGGCAAATGGTGGTCACACCAGATACTGACTGGTTCGGAGGCCCATACACCCAATAAGACAAAAGAAAATTGCACATTTCAGGGTGTCTTTTTATTGTGGAGAGTCTGAGGTACACCTGTGTACTAATCATGATGTCACATCTCCATCTTAATGTGGCACACCTGTGAGGTGGGATGGATTATCTTAACAAAGCAGAAGTGCTCAATATCACACATTTAGGCAGATTTGTGAACAGTGTTTGAGAGAAATGGTTATATTGTATATCTGGAATGAATTTTAGGGCTTTAAGTCCATCCCCTGAAAAATGGGAGCAAAAACAAAAGTGTTGCGTTTATATTTTTGTTGAGTGTATATATTTTTTCTACACTACGTACACACTACAACATTTTCAAAAATGTCTAAACAATTTATACCATGAAAAGTTCAATCATACACTTTAATGTAGCCAGATAACCATAAGCCAGTCTTTCTGACATGAACAAATAATAGTTCACAGTAGGCAAATAACAGCACTTTTTTCTGTCAGATGCTGATCTGCAGCATCTGGTTAAATCAATGCAGGAGGATGCAGCAGTTGTGCGGTCCTGACTGCTGACCGCTCGCATTTCGACCATGTGATGTCAACATTGTAGCCCTCACTCCATAGTCTAGTTATCATCAGTCATCAAACATCTTTGTACATTATTTGAGGGTTATATTTAACCACTCACAGATATGGAGAAAGATGATCTGTGTGAAAAAATAATCCTTTAGTGTAATTTCTAATAAGAAAAAAATCATAACCTCGGGAAGACGTATGGCGTTCCCGGGCAGGAAATTAAGTGCCCTGTGCCCATGCATCCCGGGATCCCGAGTGTAGTTCAAGGACCTCTGGGAGTCCAGCTATGTACACAAACCATAGTTTGTGTGCATGACCAATACATTTACACAAACATTTCAAGGCTATAGTACAATCCAGCCATGGTTGTTTCCCAAGTGTGGTTCAGGACCTCTGGGAATCAAACTATGTACATAGACCATAGTTTATGTGCAGGATTAATACCTTCACATGAACATTTCTGCACCCGATCCAGTATGAATTCCCCATTGAATGGGCTCAGATTTCTTCAAAAATCCCCCATTCGATGGGCCCAGATTGCATAATTTTCGCCATCTGAATGGCCTCAGATTGCTCCATAAAATGCCCCCGGTTCGCTATTGGTCGGCTTTCGTGCCCCCCCCATACTCTCTCAGAGGGGGGAGCGAGGTTGTCATAGCAAACTGGGCTGAACATGGCGGATCTTAAAAGCATTTTGACAACATTAAATGCATTTCCATAACAATGTTAAGTGACAAAAATAAAAGTGACATGTCATCGGAAAGTATTTCTCCCGCTGAATCCAACGTTACCACTCTTGACGCTCTCCGGCATCGGGAAAGTACCGTTTCGCCACGCCCACTTAGCAAATTGCATTTTTTGGACTTTGACGGCCATAAAAACGCTGTTAGAGATTTTTTTTAAAAATCCGTTCCAACTCCCCATCCATGTTGAAGATCGATATGAAGAAAGTGTCGCACAAACAAGTGCCATACACCAAACTGTTCGTCTCGTCGAAAGGGACTCAGAGCGGGACTCAGGGGCGGTGCTACAGCCCGTCAAAGTCAAAAACCTAACTTTTGAGCGGTTTTGACACAAATCAGCGCATGCGTCTCTACGAGCTGAACGCGTGCACCTCCATTACTCCCCCCTCTGATGCTTGTGGGCGAGGCCAAGTACGTTTGCATTTTTTGGACTTTGACGGCCATAAAAACGCCTTTAGAGATTTTTTTTTTTTTAAAAATCCATTCCAACTCCCTATCTATGTTGGAGTATAGCCAGGTCAGATGGTCTTGGTCCGGATTTTTTTCTGACACCGTTAACCCCTAAAGGTCATGGAAAAGACTGGAGGTCATGAAACATCCTTAAAAAAAAAAAAAAAAACACCAGAAAAACGTGAAAGAAGTGTTTTTCTGACTTACTTTTCAACGCTGATTCAGATTCCGTTGGATTGCAATAGTTTGTGTGCAAGACCAATGGTTTTACATGAACATTTCTAGGCTATAATACAGTCCATTTTAGTAGAGCCATGTCTGGTTGACAAAGTGTGGTTTGGGGGACTCTGTGGGGAAAACTGTGTATAATAGCTTTAAATGAACATCTCTAGGCTATAGTACAGTACAGCCATGGCAGGCTCCTAAACTCCTTCGGACTATCGACTAGTAAGGACACATTCATGGACACATTCATGTAAAACTATTGTAAACAAAGTCATGTGTAAACTATTACTATGTGCAAGGACCTACAATGCTGGCAGGATCCTGGAGTTAGCCTGGCTAATAAGCCAGACCGAATCAGCTGTTGGCAAAAAATATTGGTCATGCACACAAACTATGGCTTGTGTACATAGCCCCCCACCCCCCACCCTAACCCCCAGTAATATAGCCTATAAATTTTCACGTGAAAGTATTGTTTGTGCACACAAACTATGCCTTGTATAACGTAGTTGGATGCCAGAGGTCCCCAAACTACACTTTGGGAACCATCCATCACTGCATTGCATTATAGCCTTGAAAGTTTGAGTAAAAGGTATTGGCTGTGCAAACAGACTATGGCTTGTGTACATAATTGGACTGCCAGGGATCCCTTAACCCCACTTTGGGAACCAGACATGGCTGGATTGTACTAAAGAAATGTCTGTGTAAAGGTATTGCCTGTGGACACAAACTATGGCCTATATACATAGTTGGATTCCCAGAGGTCCCTGGACCACACTTTGGGAATCAGTCATGGCTAGATTGTACTATAGCCTTGAAATGTTTATGTAAAAGTATTGGCTGTGCACACAGACTATGGCATGTGTACATGTTTGTGTAAATGTATTGGCCGTGCACACAAACTATGGCCTTTGTACATAGTTGGACTCCCAGAGGTCTCCGAACCAAACTTTGGGAACCAGCCGTGGCTGTACGAGGCTGTCCTGCAACATAACCTTGAAATGTTCTTGTAAGACTATTTGTCATGCACACACACTCTGGCCCATGTACATAGTTTGATTCCCAGAGATCCCCGAACCACACTTTGGGAACCAGGCGTGACTGTACTTGGCTGTCCTGTAATATAACCAACAAATGTTCAAGTAAAACTATTGGTCGTGCACACAAACACTGTCCTGTGTACATAGTTGGAACCCAGGAGGTCAACACACCACACTTTATGAACCAGCCATGGCTGGATTGTACTATAGCATTGAAATGTTTGTGTAAATGTATTGGCCGTGCACACAAACTATGACCTTTGTACATAGTTGGACTCCCAGAGGTCTCCGAACCAAACTTTGGGAACCAGCCGTGGCTGTACGAGGCTGTCCTGCAATATTACCTTGAAATCTTCTTGTAAAACTATTGTTTGTGCACACAAACTCTGGCCCATGTACATAGTTGGTCTCCCAGAGGTCCCGAACCACACTTTGGGAACCAGCCTTGGCTGGATTGTACTATAGTCTAGAAATGTTTGTGTAAAATTATTGGTCATGCAGGCTGGACTGTACTTAAAGTATTGGGCGTGCACACAAAATATGGCCCGTGTACACCATAGATCTCTGCTGCCCCCCATTGATAAAACAGTGTCAACACAGCCGTGTTCACGAAAGGCACTAATTTGTGATCATTAGCCGTATTTTGGTATGGCAAAAGCACAATGTGTGTGCACCGGCTTACTTGCGTACACAAAGCCTATCAATATGAATTGAAAATGCCTGCCGTGAACGCAAAAAACTATTGTTATTATTATTATTATTATTATTATTATTATATTATGAGTGAAGCAATGAACTGAATGAGTGAAGCAATGAACTGAATACTAGGCCTGTGAATCTGTGGGTGTCCCACGATACAATTCAGTATCAATTTTCTGGGTCACGATTCGATCCAAAAACTAGATTTCTAGATTTTTATTTTTTTAAATTCTCGATTCAAAAAGATTCCCCAATTCCAAAGCTTTCCTCTTTTCTTTTTTTCTTCTTCTTATTTACCAAATTCAAGTACAAACGTTAGCATTTCTCAGTCAGTCCAGTACAATAATTGACTCTGGGGCAAAATAAATAAAATACTGGCAGTGCCACACACACAGCGCTGATTGTTCTGGAGCATACATTTGCGTACATTTAGCAGTCATTATTATCATGCAATTTAGTGTCAGATAAACACAGTGAAGTGAACTACTCTGAACTAGGCTACTATGATCAAACCGTTTGCCCAAAGCCCACGTCAGTTGATCATCTGAGCGCGCGCACACACACACACACACACACACACACACACACACACACACACACACACACACACACACACACACACACACACACACACACACACACGGCTACAGCCAATATGAACTCGACTCCAGCTGCACTGATGAGCGCCGGTCGCCAACTCCAGTTTGTCCCTATTCAAGCCATTGAATGTCGGACACCTCAACGTCGCTCTGGTACTAGCCAGAATGCAGAAAGACTTACCCAAGCTCCCTTCTCTTCACGGGGTCAGTCCAATGGCGGCTCTTCTACATAGATTTCTACGAAACGGGGACAGTAACACTAGCTCCAACATGTTGGATGTGATTTGAGGCTCGAACTGCTGCGATGGTATGCACATTCTTTGTTGCATAAACTGCCTTTTTGTCCACGCTTCCATCCGTTCTTTGCTTAAATCTAAATTTGCCATCAACGGGCCGAGTAATGCTTGCTCATCTGGTTTGTTGTTCATGTTGCGAGTTGTTTTGTTTTGTTTTTGCTGCGGGGGAAGAGGAGGCGGACGGAGCTTTAGAGTATAGACTGAGTTACGTTTACTCCATAGAGCTAGTAGACCAATGGCGATTCTTCTACATTGACTTCAACTGCAGTTTGTCCCTATTCAGGCCATTTGAACAGCGCTCAAGCGCTCAGTTTCTGACTCCTCAATGTCGTGACTCCGGGTGGACTGCCGCTTCCGTGTGCGTTAGCATATTGGGTAGGTGTGAAACGGTGATACAGTGAGAAACGTTCCACTTCAATGGTGTGAATGGGCCATCAGTGACAAACGTTCCGTTCCAATGGTGGACAAAGAAAAGGTGCGAATAAATGCGTTATTTTTTATAACGCGCTATATTTTCTGTAATTAATTAGTCTCAATTAACGCGCTAAAGTCCCGGGCCTAAAAACAACCCAAGATATTTCAAATTAAAGTGCTTCTGGCACCACTAAACCAACAGCATTTCATCATTGAAAACAGAAAACTCTGAGTCAGACATTTAGCTTCATGCATGCTGAGTGTCTGTTGCAACTTCAACAACAACTGATGTTATTATTGATGCTTTACTTGACTAATAAAAGTCCTGTAACCGTAAATGGTATAGGTGCGGTTTCATCGCCCGTGGCGCAAAGCGACACGGGCGATGAAACCCCTCCAACATGTTCTCTTGCCCCCCAAACGGGACATGTTACATCCGCCCCTGGTTGGAAGGTATAAAGTCTGCTGATCCGGGTTCAACGCGGAATACTAAGACCAGTGGGGTTGCTAAGTTCAGTTGGAACGAGTTTTGTAAGGGTCAATTTGATACCAAAGGTTTGTAGATGAGCTATTTTCGGGGGCGACGACTGAGCATCGAATCGATCTCAACTGGCAATTGCACACACCAGGGTGGACCCCGTCGGTCCTAAAGAGGGTGTCTGAGCAACAAATCAGAGCTGCAGCTGAAGCAGATCCATCGACTGGGCTGACCTATCCCTCCTCAGGAAATCTAACTCATTAGCAGCTCTCCCCTGGGAGACAGCGGTGCAGCGAGGCACTCCATGCATCGCCAATATGTTCCAGTCCAAAACCTGTGCTTTGTTATTATTTTTTAATTTAACTCAAACTGTAATACGAGGCCTATCTGCTATTTCCAGTAATTGTGTACAAGTACCGGTAGTAGGTGATTTTCTGAAAATTAGAGGTACGTAGAAATATGATCACTCCCAGATTGTAGCCTCCCTGTTCATTTGCGGGATTCAGTCACCATTGTGTATATCGCAGCTTCTACCTCCCAATAACTACACAGGTTCTACAGACCTGCCTTCTTAAACGAAGGGTAAGTGATATTAAAAATTAAAAAAGCAACCAGGTGCTTGGTAGAGATACAGGGAATAATAAAAGTTTGAGAAGGTGCTTCAAAAAGTCAACGGACTGGAATGCAAAAAGGGAAATGCGAACAGAGAACTCAAAAGTTTAAAAAAGATGAGGAGAGGGTGAATAAAACAAGTACTTTATTAAGTAATAAAATTCAGGCTAGTCTTCTCCAACACTATATCCTGAAGAAGACTCAGTGGAGTCGAAACATGTTGGCTAATTTTATTACTGTTTTTATTCACGCTCTCCTCAATTTTTTTTTTTAACTTTTGAGTGCTCAGATCGCTTTTTCGTTTTTTGCAGGATAAGTGATATTGTTTGGTAAAACGAACGAAGTATTTTGTTGCAAGTCACTATATTCTGATAAGTAATAGGGATGCAAATATTGGCCAAAATTGACAGTGGAATATTCCTTTTAAACCCCCTTCATGGATTTGAACGAATATCAAATTGTTCGAAATATGAATATGTACATTGCATATTAAGCTGCCACTGGAAGTCTAATGTCCGTCTTTATATGCGCTGGTCCTGTACTTGCCACAGTTGGTGCTGACTGTCCTCTCTTGTGAGATCAAGTGAATGATTCATTATTATCTTAATAGCATACAAGCCTGCAGGGACTTATTATGAGAAGACACTTCACTGCAATACATCTGTCCACCACCTCGTACAGAGAGCAGCAGTTAGACACAAAAAGGGAAATAATCAAAGCAAAGCAGTTTATTTTTGGTTAAGTCAAATTAAGGTAGGCTGAAAGATAAATGTGCCACGAAGCTGCGATTAAACGTGTGTTTTTTATTGCTTTCTACCAAGCAAGTTAGTCAACTGAGCTGCAACAAATCTGACCCGGGGCGGATCTAGGCATGGGCATGGGGTGGCAATGCCCCCCCTAAATACCCAGTCTGCCCCCCCCCCCCCCCCCCCCCCCCCCCCCCCCAAATACGATGGCATGCAAAACAACCCAAGATATTTCAAATTAAAGTGCTTCTATTTAAAATGATTTGAAACACTAGTACTGCTTCTAACTATACAGCTGTGTCACCACTAAACCAACAGAATTTCATCATTGAAAACAGAAAACTCTCTAAGTCAGACCTTTAGCTTTATGCATGCTGCGCGTCTGTTGCAACTTCAACAACAACTCAAGTGACACAGGCATTGAAGCCGCCCCCCATACCATTTTCTCTTGCCCCTCCAACATGTTCTCTTGCCCCCCCAAATGGGACATCTTACAACGTACATCTGCCCCCAGAGGGCACTTCTGTGTTTTAGACATGTAAAAATGCAGGTCTACTGTATGTGTGCATAGCTGTAGATTGTATATTCCTGCACTGAGAGAGGCGGAGCAGAGCGGTGTGATCAAGGCAGTTGCATGCCAGCATCACGTGGTAAATACAACCCATCTACAAGCTCATTTTAACTTTTAACCCGGCTGTCGTTTCCACACTGCACCAGCAGTGCAGTGTGCAGTTGCGCAGCATTTTTAAGCTATTATTTTTATATATATAAATTCCAACCTTAATTTTATAAATTTGCTTATTCATTTATTTTTTGGGTTCAATAATTTGTTCAAAGATGGAATATTCATTTGCAGCCATAATGAGTAATCAGAATGATAATTGCTGATAAGTAATTGCAATGGTTTCAATGATGAGTAATCATTGCAACCGTTGTTTGTTCAATATTCAGAAGTCTGAATAGCGTTTTAATAATCAGACATTTTTAGGTAGATGGATATAACAATGAATTACTGTACTTTTATGTTTACTTGAATCAAAGTTTGAACACAGGCCTATACTGGTAAGTATTACTTCCCCATATGCAAACTAGTCTTCATTACATCCAACACTAACGATCTAAATGGCGTGGAGATGCTGCACCTCCAGGCATTCCTACCCTGCGGTTCCAACTTTAAACCAATTGAGCCAATTGACAGAAGCTAATATCTAGATTGGTCTTTGTTTAATGAGACTGAACTAAAAAAAAGGAGGTCAGGCTTCAGGAGTTGAACGACATCTTTTTTTCCAATTACCTTTCCTGGATAAGTGTACATTTAAAAATCGAATAAATATAACACAATCATTTTAACCACTCAGTCCAATTATATGTTATAATTATATGTTATAATTATTCAAAAACAGCACATCTACAAGTGTGCTCTGAGCTTGGTTCATCTGCTATATTTGAACCCCTTTTAAACATCTTGAAAGTCATTGAGAATGTTTTGAATAATGTAGCTTTTTTTTTTAATAAACACAAATCTCGTCTTCTGGGGCGATCCCTGGCATGAAACATTTTCAGATGGGGGGTCTGTCCTTGGCCTATTTGCATATTAATTTGTGGACAGGGGGTCCTTGACATGAAAATGACTGGACTTTAGAACGTAAAGCTGTTCTCAAACTAAAAAGACTCTCATAGTGAGGATCAGAGGGGAGGAATGTGGATGTGACAACACAATGCACGCAAATCAGATGTAAATGCTAGAAGAAGTCAACATTGCGGCGCTACTGGCAGCTCTGTGAGTGTGTCTCTGTAGCAGAGATCGTTTCCATCACAGTTTGAAGTCCCTCTTTGAGTTCCTGCTTGCAACTTTCAGGCACAGTCAATCAAGTAGACACATGCAAAATACCTTGACCAGCCGGGTGGATGACAAATTCCCAGCCCTGTGTGTTTGTCTGTCTTTAAATAAATTATAAATCCTTTTTAGGCGCCTTGACTTTTAATGAGGCAAGACAGTGGGCTTTAGGGAGAAGAGAGAGAGAGAGAGAGAGAGAGAGAGAGAGAGAGAGAGAGAGAGAGAGAGAGATGTATAATATTGGAATCCACTGTGTCTTTCCAACAAAATTAACAATATATAAATATTAAAGCGGTGCGTGAAGAACTAAATTGCATTGCCCTTGTAAATGACTTGACTTCCAAAATAATTCAAATCCTTTGTTTCGGAAGCCTTAGCTAATATAGAGACAACTATAGAAAACTATAAGAAGAGAAGGAACATTTTCAGAAAGACAGATTTTCATCATTTAAATTCTGTTCATTTCAACCCTTTTGCAACCAGATCAGAGTTTAATACACTGTTACATCACATAGACATCAACATGCTGCTGCTTTGTCTAATTTGTTTCAAGTTTAGAAGATCTTAGAAGATCTTTTGAAGATTTGGGTTGAGTCTAACATAAGTATCCCCAACACTCATCAGAACAGAAGTTAAACAGTTGTGATCTGGTTATTTGAGGCATGCAGGCAATACACAAGTGCTCAGCTGACCAGCAAGTCAGCTGACAAGAGACACATTTCAAGTGCAGAGAGGTGGTTTAAATCTCTGGCCTTGTGCTGAAATCTGAAGTCATATGTGAACACACACGCACGCATGCACGCATGCACACACACACACACACGCACACGCACACACACACACACACACACACACTTCAATTAACTATCACACTCAATGAGATGAGAAGTTGGAACCGGGCCGCGCTTTAGCTTGCTATAATTATTCCACAAAAACATAATTTGGTGTGTAAGATAATGAATGAGTCCATTTTCTCAAGCATCACTGCATTTGCACTAATGATGCCAGAGAGAGAACAGTTAGAACTGGAGTGCAGTTACAACCCTTTTCCACTACGTTCCGTTTGACAATTTGCCACTACTACTTAGCGAGAGCCGAGGGTGAAAGGTGATGCTTCAATGAAACCAAAGACTGCTAATGGCTACGGAGGTCAATGGAACAAGACCATTACCACTTGAGCTGTAGTTATATACTACTTTGTAAGGCAAATAGCAAACAATCGTTCACCCACGAGCCAGGAAAGCTTGCAGACTGGCAATTTATTTTTGTTCGTTTTAATGTTGAACCGTTTGAACTACCGGCTATTACAGCTTCAAATGAACATATTGGTTCTTCAGTTTGACCCTCCAGGTTTGGAGATACGGCTCACAGAGTAATATGTCTTACAGAAAACTGGTTTAAAAGGTTCCCTTTTGTGCATTAAAATTACACATAGCAACATTTTTAAGCATTTATTATGTGCGCAAGCAAAGCAAGCTCAGGTACTGTTTTCAGTTTGTGGTTATTTTGTTGGTCAGTCGTTTGGTTGGTGAGTGGACTGCTTTTGAAAAAAAAACTTGTTGGTTGGCTGGTTTAGTTGATGATGTAATGGTGATGTAATTGATGTAACTAATAACTAATAATTATATGTATTATACGCTGTGTGTTAGCACACAACTCTACGCTGAGTGTTAAAAGGAACCCTGGCTAATGAGACAAATATGCATAATACATTATACTCGCCCTCTATAACTAGAATTGAACATTTAAAACACATAGAATAAGCTCTTTAGTTTATAAATACTTGTTTTGGATACATGTTTTTATCCAAGGGGGGCGCCATTTTACTGTGCCTGTCACATGACCTGTCATATGGATGACATCACAGAAGATCTGTAGTATAGAACATAGTATGGAACGTTCCATGATTACTCAGCATTAAAACGTAAAACATCGACGTAGATACACTGTTATGTTTGTAATGACAATGGCGACCCCCGCTGGTAAAATAAATGACTGTAAAACAGACGGGATGGACCATAGGAGGAGAAAATGTGTAGTTGTTTGATGCATTCCATTTACTTCTACTGCGGAGCGATGTTCTGTGACGCCATCCATATGACAGGCCATGTGACAGCACAGTAAAATGGCGGCCCCCATGGGATAAAAACATTAACTCTTTTTTAACTGAAGATTATTCTGTGTGTTGTAAATGTTTAATTCTAGTTATAGAGGGCAAGTAGAATGTATTATCCATATTTGTCTCATTAGACAGGGTTCCTTTTAACACCTAATTCTCCTAATGTTGTGCTATTTTCAAGTAAGTCTGGCCCTGCTTTGGCGTCCAAAAACAAGACGAGACAGAGAGAGAAAAGGAGATAAACAGAGAGGAAGAGGAGTGGAGCAGACCCTAGACTCTAGTCTCTGGTCTGACAGAGATGGAGTGTGTTCGGGGGGAACTGCTATGGAGGAGGCGATTGATGAGAAAGCAGTTAGACACATATCGACATCCAGTCGCTGGAACTTAACCACATGACCACGGTCAGGCCAACATTCTGCAGGTCTTCAAAGTGACACAGGGGGTTGTGCTTGGAAACTGAAATGATTTACTTAAGTAAAAACATCAATACTGTTAGTAAAGAAATATAAATAGTTACAAGTTTCAGTTACAAGTAAATGTCCCAGAATTCAATGTTTACTTATCCAACATTTACTTGAGTTAAAGTAGGCTACTAATTGTGCAGTGGTCCAACGGTGAACAAAGTTCCCATCTCTACGCTTCAATGCTAGGCTAACAGGAATCATCTTGGATTGTTTTTCTCAGAGTTTTTGATCCAGCAACTGTGGGACGATCCAGTTCAAGATCCTGGCATATTTTTCACCTCAAAGCGAAACATTACTGGGGCACAAAAAACGCAAAAAAACAAACAAAAAAAATTGGTGCACAAAAACACAGGGCAAAATAATCAGGCACTAAATGAGCGAATTAACTTGGCTTGTTTCGACATAATTTTACTCCGAATCCCTGTCAATAAGCTGGCATTAATTCAAGGGCCATTTTTTGATTGAACTGGCCTGATGTGACCTGCCATTCCAGGCTGAGGAAAACACTCATCGCCGACACATCTTCATAATAATAACCGTTGCTGCGAGCACAGGGTCATTAAGTAATAATGACTATAACCACCCATGTACTGTATTCAATGGGCCCTGGTAGACTCATTGTCTGTGGTGCAAGAATCACTATGCTGTTTTACTCAAGGGAAAGTAGCAATAGCGCATTGGAGAATTACAAGTAAACGCTGAGTATTCAAAGAATACACAACAATAATCTGTGTTAATCCAATCAAGAAATACATGCAAAAGTATTGACAAGAAAATGTCAATACTAATAAATTGGTTAGTCAACAAACTGACAAACGGAGCAAAGGAAAAGGTATGGAACCTACTGGGAAGCTGTTTACCAAAAATAAGTCTTCCTACCTAACTACAAATAAAGTGAAAGCATGCACATATACATACGGTATTATTTTAATCTAATTGGTTCTTCAATGGTCATTCTGTCCCTTTTTCTGCTTTGTTGTTTTTGTTGTTTGAATGTTTTTTTCTATCCATCTGAAACCAAACAAAAATAAGTTTTACTCAAGATGTAACAATAAAGTGCAGCCTGGAACCCTCCATAAAAATGTGATTATTTACCATATAAACAGCAAACTGGCAGAGACTATGCAAGGATGAAGGTTGCATGTCTATTGAAGGTTCAACCTCCCTGCATATTTCACCACATAAAATCCCCAAACCCCAAAAACCTTTAAACCTTTTCATATTTTGCTTATGCCATAACCTTTTTCATATTTGGCATTTCCTATTTTTCTGCATAATTTTTCAACTTCCCAGTGTATTTTACAACTTCAATAAATCTCACAACATAAAAAACTGCAGATTTCATGGCAAAATCAAGGATTTTAGTCTGCATAATCACAGATTTTGGCTTGCATTTTCTGGTCTATTAAACCCCACATGTTTTTTCACAACTTCCATATACTATTTTTTTTTTTTATGGTTTTGGCCAATGGACAAGCTCTACGTGTGAACTTCTAGATCTGCAACTTTGTGAGAAAGCATTCCCCCATGACACAAATGCTGGGGGTGTGTACGGGCTTAATTACTCTACACCGCTGCTAAATGAGCCAATCCAGAGGCAGGACAGACATTCAGTGCCGTTTCTAAGCAATTTGGAGCCCTAGGCAAGATTTTCCCTGGAGCCCCCCTTACCCCCTTACCCTCTGCTCCAGGGAAAATCTCCTGTAAAATGGCGCTCTCCCTCATGGTCGCCCCCCTCACCTCATGGCACCCTAGGCAACTGCCTAGTCTGCCTAATGGCAAAAACGCCCCTGCAGATATTGCACAATGGAGAAACAGCCGTGTGTGGCAAAAAAAAAAAACAGAGCTGGAGAAGAAATCTGGATGCTAATCTGCATTGTTTGTGTGCTGCTCCTTGAAATGAAGTGCATTCATCAGCCTCTCCAATGCAGAGGGATAGAGCTGGTAATTAAAGTTAAAAAAGAAAGAAAAAAAAAGTCTAATACTGCAATAATTACAAGAACCGCAGTGAAGCATGAATGGTGGCGGGGGAGAGACAACGTCTTACGTCACTGCCTGGGTTAGATCTGCATTTACCTTTGGCTCTGACGGGACGGGAGATATGTACATGCACGCACTCACGCACGTGCACGCATAACATAATCGTCTTAATATATAAATGAGCTTTGTTGGAAATAACCTTTTTGATACCAGCATTTGACCCACAGACCACCATTTGACATCTCACAGACCCCAAAACTAAAGATTTCTTTTGCCTTTGCCCATAATACCAGGCTGGATTTTTTGAAAAAACAAAACAAAACAACAACAAAAAAAAAACACAGTAAATCAAAATGACCATTCGTCTACATTCTCTAATTGTGTAGACTTCAGATGATGAATATTAAATGAAACCAAATGGACCCTTTGGGTCCTTTTGGTTTCATGTGAGTTTCACGAGTTACATTTGCTTAACCAACTTCTCATCTGGTTAACCAACTTAGCTGGGGACCACCTGGAACCCTCTCAAGGACCACTGGTGGTCCCCGGACCACTGGTTGAAAACCACATATACATTATTTTGGAAAAGTTTACGAGGAAAATGAATGGGGAATTCACTTCTGGGCCACGGGCGACGTCATGAAAAGGGCGGGACTGCTCCACTCTGAGCCCAGTGGCGTTTCTAAGCAATTTGGAGCCCTAGGCAAGATTTTCCTTGCCTAGGGCAAGGAAAATCTGTAAAATGGCGCCCCCCCCAAGGGATAAATTCTGAACTATTTTTAAACTAAAGAACATATTATACGTGTTTTGAATGTTCAATTCTAGTTATAGAGGATAAATATAATGTATTTATCCATATTAGGCTTATTAGCCTGGGATGCTTTTAAAGCATGTCTGGTGGTCGCCCCCCCCCCCCCCCCCCCCCCCCCTCATGGTCGCCCCCCTCCCCTCATGGCGCCCTAGGCAACTGCCTAGTCTGCCTAATGGCAAAAACGCCCCTGCCTGAGCCAGTCACCCATGCAGGTAGGAGAAGCTGGAGAGACGCCACTGGTGAATTAGGAGCCCAGGGGACATGCAGAGTGAGGTGTTTTAATGAGGATCTTGCTCCAGCCTATACCACCGTACACCCGCTGAAGTGACTGGAATAATTCCTCAGGTTGACCGTGACTCAGACATCGGTTCTAGTGCTGGAGAAGTAATAACCTTGTGCATGGGCACACACACACACACACACACACACACACACACACACACACACACACACACACACACACACACACACACACACACACACACACACACACACACACACACACACACACACACACACACACACACACACACACACACACACACACAAACACACACACACACACACGCTCACGCACACCCCTCATTACCTTAGTAGTCTAACGGTGTACAGATGAAACAGGGGAAAATATTGCGTTTCATCTGAAGTTTCAACTTTTTATTTCAAGCTGGAATCAGCCACTACACACTTTTGAAATTGAACTTACAGCAAAGCTGTAACGAGTGTTACTGTAAACGTCTATAAAACGCAGGCTCTGATAATATTCCATGTCAAATACTCCAAAATGATCTGGTTATTTAAAACCGGTTAAATTTGACCAACCCATCACGAGTAGTAACTAATGTTTTCAAATAAATGTAGAGGAGTAAAAGTTCAATGTTTGCCTCTGAGATTTCCACCACTGCCAAAACTCTCACATCTCACTATTCAAATTTGAAAAAGCAAAAGCATCAGTTCTACAAAAAGTGTGAAATATGTCACTGACAGTCGAGCAGGGCATGATTTATTCTTCCTAAAAACACGAAGAGATGAGGGGCTTCGTTCAGTCTTTTACGGTAAGCTGTATATCCCTGTGATGCCATCACGCCGGCAGCCGGGCAGGCGATGGAGATCCCTCCAGCTGTCATTTACTGTCATGGTGAGCAGTTTGTCACGGCTGTGAGCCTCCCACACGAAGGCAACGCGTGAAGTGGAGGTGGATTGACTCATCAAGGGTACTTCCCTCGCCTGCGTACGGTAAGTAAGCCTTGACGGGTGATGAGGCCCAAAGGGCAGCAGGGTCCTATCCCATGTTCCCTTAGCATGAGGCAGCTTGACGTAAGACTATTTTCCCTGTGTTCCGACCAGGTGGGCAGGGTTCAGAGGTTAGCTGTAGGCATCATTTCTGGGAAAGTTAGGTTTCTGGTTTAAGGTACTTTACAAAGGCAAGTAGTTTTTAGGGCAAACTTCTTCCCCATGGCTGTGGTTTAGAGATATAATTAATAATTAATAATTATTAGAATTATAATTAATTCCAGTATACTTCAGAGCGTTTCTTGGATATTCATTGAAAACCTTCCTTCACTGCCTGTAATAATGCTTTTGTTATGGTATGTGTTTAACAGTCAAAAAGTGTCCTTGATGCAGATGAGATGTTTATAGAGATTGATGAAGTGATGGATTAGGGTGAGATCGTGGGTTGCGACACCCCTGGACTGGATGTGAGTATCTTGCAGGGACTCCCAGTCTCAGGGCGGACGCCGGACACTCTAACCACAAGGCCATTGAGATGGTCGGCGCACTTTACTATAAAACAGCATGGACGAAAGGAGTTCACCGGCACCGATTGTCATTATCCTCCCTGAATCTTGAGGATAACGACACAGCGCTTAAAACGAAGGATAACAAGTGTTCCAGGGTAATGATGACGTGTATAATGGCACACATCCCACTTCAGCTCTCCAAGAGGCGTTTATACTGCCCAGTCTGACATGGACCTCAAGAGTCCTCCACCAACCATTTCCAGAGAGCCATTATTCGTTTCGCTGCCGATACAGTGTCAAGAAGGTTATCAAAACCTTTAGTTGAAATAAACATGGGAGCTAGAAAAATGTACGTAAAAAAAAGGCAGATGTGGAAAAATGGTGGAGTAACAGGTAACAGGATGAAACAGCCTTTTATAGTGTCACAGTAACTGAAATTTCTTCCAGGGAATGTGCGTGCAAAAAAAAAGAACATTGACATTGCAAGCTGCATTCATTACTTGAGGCATTTTGTTCAAACCAGAGCACTCCTAATATCAAAAAAATGTTTTGCAAAAATCTGCCTCACAGAGATAAAAAGGTTGCTGCCCACGTCGGCAACGATATGTCTTTGAAATGCAGTATGTGCTGAATGTTTTACAAAGTACTATACTGACTCCACTGAATAAAACACACAATCTGATACTTCAGCTTGACCGAGAGGCCTTTACCCAGCCTGACCTGTACTTCCCAAGAGGTTACATAATAGGACTGTCTGCAGTAGTGTCAATATATAGAGTTTTCTGGAAACCTTTGTGCCAACACCACAACATTGTGGCACTCCATCTTAACTTAAAAGAAAAGAGCTGTTGCGAGCTTGTAGATTGGCTATTTTACCTATTCAAGATGAAGACATATCACAGAAAATACAAGATGTAGTAGCGTAAACAGACAGTGAAACAAAACAGAGAAACACTAAACCTAAAGAAAAGGCTTGGTCACCTCTGGTCTTTATAAGCAGGTCTTCTTTGAGACCTTAAGATTTAACTGCCCCACAGACAGACCAAAGTTACCTTGGCGGTACCAATTCAGTGATTTAAAAACAAACAGCAAAGTCAATTCTGAAGCAAACAGAGAGTCAGTGAAGTGTGTGAGGTCCGGCAAACTCCAGTTCCTGCTAGGAGACGTGCCGCAACCTTTTGCACTGAACTGAAGCCGAGCATTGGAGGCTTGCTTTAAAGCAGCGAATGCGTGACTAACACGTTCATAATCGCCAAAAGAGAGCACAGCCTTGATTTGAGCCTCAGATGACAAAAGCTGGATCTGACCAGAGCATTTTCCTGTTTGTGAAGTTTTTTAGCGCATTGTCTAATTTGACGCCAAGGCTGGAGACAGAAGGCTCCAACCTTCCCGACAGCAACGCTAGAATATACTGTAAGTGCCAAAGTGCCGGAGAGGACCACAGAGAGAACAGCAGGTCTGATCTGCAGAGCAGAGGGACTGCTAATCCTCGGCAAGCCGCCGGACACTTTTATTCAGACACTACTGAGTTCAGAGCTGACAGTACTTCTGTTTAAAAGACTCCAGCTCTGCTAATGAGGAAGCAACAAACACACTTCATTATTATTCATCACGTGCATGTGGTACATATCACTGCTATTGTGAACTTGTAGTGTGACTATTAATGAGCAGTAAATAAATAATGAGCAGAGACGAAAAACCATAATATGTCCATAGTAATTATTACACATAGACATCATGTATAAGGACAAAGAGATGATGACAAAAAGCAATAGCCCATTTGCCAGAATGTTAAACCGGATAGATTGTAGCCTCGAGACCCAGGCTTTCATTTTCGTCCACGTTGCGCGAAAATGGAAAGCCTGGACTAAATCATTAGCCATGGTGGCCTAGAATGCGTTTCTCCAATCTATGGGATCTATGTGCTGTCTGGCAAGTAGAATACAAGTGAACAACAACACTGGTTGTTTTTAGTGTACAGAGGAAGATCTGATGGCCACCACAATGCTGCTATAGTATTTTATATAAAAATCACCCTCAATTGTTACAGCATGCTTTTCTCTGTGTCTGTGTGTTGCTTGGCAACCATTGTGCTAAATGTCGCTGCAACAGCTACATTGCTCGGAGGGAGAGAATGTTTGGATCAATGCGTGACTTATCTAATGAAAACCCGCTAGAAAATATGTAGTAACACAACCAGCGCCTTGCCTGTTCTAAGACCAGTGTAAACCACAGACTCTAGTTGGCTAAAAATTATGTTTTGTGCACAGGAAAGCGAATAAGGCATGGGTCAGCATGTTGCTAAGCTCCTTATAAACACTGACCATGTCTGACTTGTCAAAATCAAGGCCTAGGGGCCAAATCAGGCTTGTGAATGAATTGTACACACCATGATAAAAATGAATGCAATGCAATGTTTTACTTTCTCAATTCAATTTGATTATTGAATTGATTTTGACTTTTGACTTGTCTCATTTTGGTATGACGGCAGTGCTTGGTGAGGATCATAGAACAGGAAACTGAGCTTTCCGCCCCTTGACTTGAACCCATTCTTCTATTTTGCTGTTGTTTTTGTGTTTAACATCTCTGTTCTACTGTAATAAAGTTATCAGCTCTCATCAGGGTAGAAAAAAAACAAGATTTTTTTTTCTATTTCGGCCTGCTGTGTATTTGAGTTGAACATCTATGTCCCACTGTAATAAAGCTATCAGCTCTCATCAGGGTAGAAAAAAAAACAAGATGTGTGTGCGATGTGATTGAGTACAAAAAGTTATTCCTTCATTCCTTCATTCTACTTAGCCCTTTGTCTCTCTTAAATTATTCCCTTTTAATGTCAGAAATACGAACGCTGCCTCTGAAATACTTTAGCCCGATCTCTCTCTCTCACTCTTACTAAGAACAGCCAATGAGGGCAAGCGCGCAACACCGAGACCCTGGGGCAAATGATTTATGGACTTGTGTGATAATAAACAGAGAGTGAAATATTATGGGATGCGTTTAGGAGCACAGGCTGCGTTTGACACCGTAACACGGCTCTCTTAGTTTAAGTGGCCCCAGACAGAGGGCCTTTTTTCACTGGGCCATAGCAGAGAGGTGGGGGGGGCAGACGACACATACTGTACCGAGATTGATGACACACATTCCTGCTATGAATACCACATTTAGGCCAAGCTGGGCTGCCCTCCACACATAATAGTGGGAGCCTTGCAGAGCCTCGATTGTGGCCGACAAGGCAGCAGCTTTCTATAGCCTGAGGCGGCTTGATGAAAACCCCCACCAGCCATCATGTACAAATACCATGTATCCTCCTGCCATGACGTACAGGCAGGTAACCCCCTGTGACCTGACGCTAGTAGAACCATGTAGGTCACATAGACATTAAAGTCCATGTGATTTGGGTCATTTGGGGGGGGGTTACCTTGGGTCATTTGGGGGAAAAAAATGGTCCAACCTGGTAACAAGTTATGCACATTCAAATGCTCTTCAGTGGGGGAACACGGAACATGGCCAACAGCATCTTTTCTGATTGGATGAAGGCTTTGTCTCCCAAAGCCCAAACATGCAGAAACTAGGTTGTTTTTTTTACCCCTGCAGTTCACTGGGGATAGGGAGAAACTCTTCGTGGTCAGCACACTCTATAGTTCTATAGTAGGGGGGATTATCACAACAAAAGAAAAAAGAAGTGATATTTGAATTAAGTAAAACCACTGACTATATGTTTTAAATGCCACCCTTGATGGGAACCAAAATCATAAGAAAATAAAATGTACAACTGAATGTAGCTAGGTTTATTCTGATCACATTTTGTTTCTCGGTTTGTTCTTTGATCCAGATGCCGCAGATTAACTAAAAGATTAATAAAGACACTATATGGAATGTACCAAGGTTTGAGAATGACCAGCCTGGCAGCACATCTGAGCCAATTAGATAGAGAGGCTGGTGTGGCATGTGATTGGAAAGTGCAAAAAAAAGAAAAAAGAAAAAAAAGAAAAAGAGCAAAGCCGAAAGCCAGTTGCTTCCAACCAGACACAATATATTACTATTTAGCTTTTTTTTTCAGACCCCCCTAGTGCCAAAGTGAAAAGCTCCTGGCCGAAAATCTAGTGCTTTTTGGCTGCATGGTCAGTTGGGGCGAAATAGATTGACAGGCACCAGAGATAAAACCCTCATTTTTCCTCCTATGACATTGGTTTTAAACCAGTGGTCCCCAGGCTAAATGATGGACAGTTGATTAAACAGATGTAACTCTTTAAGAGCATAAAAATGAAACCAAAAATTTACATGATGAAAATCTAAATTTTCATCATGTAAATTTTGAAAGTGCCACTGGTGCATTTTGGATTTTAGCAGTTGCACTGGTTACGGCAGTGATAAGCCCTCTCTGTCACAGGCATCATCACATGGATCTACAACAGTTTAGACAGCTCTGCCTGTGTCTTTTCTTGGTTGAACACACCACTACCGTACACAACTACAGTAAGCATCACTGAAGGAGGTGATAACTCCTTCAGGCAAAATGTGACTGGAATGAATCCATAATTAAGATACACACACGCACACGTGCACACACACACGTGCGCGCGTTTGTACACACACAGAGGGGGGAGTAATACAGCAATTACCTCATCAAAACCTTATGTTCTCTCTTTTTCAGATGCAAACCTCAATATACCTCAATAAAACTGCTACTTTTCAGGAATACGAAAATAGCAGAAGTAACAGATCAGCAAACTGCCGCGTTTCCAACTTGTTACGTCTGCTACTTTTGATGCGTTAGCTGTAGTGCGATCAAGCAGGGCATTCAATTTAATAAAAAAAAGGAAGCGTATAGAGATGTTGTCTGCTCCTCAAACCAAAATGTCAGACTAGCCTATTTTTCGCACAGCAGAAAAAAAAAAAGACAGAAAGGAAAAAAAAGAAAAGCCTCCACTATACACCATGGCGAGTCAAAAAACACAGACTCCAGACTAGTGTGTGTCTCTTTGGTTTATAGGGCTGTCTGCGCCTGCCTGCCTGCCCCGCAATCATTTCCACCATTTAACCCCAAGCACGGCTATAACCCCCCGGCAGAGCCGGCTCTGGAGCGCTCGGCTCTATGCACAACAAAGACTCACAATGACAGAGAATTAGGGTCCGCATGGGCACTTCTTTTCTTGCCCATGCAGCGTATATGTACCGGCGCCGAGGCACGGAGACGAGTTCAGGAGGGGAGAGACACGACGATCCGTGACAGCGTGTCAGCCCAGCTCTGCAGAGAGCTGACAGACGATCACATTCGTCAGTCAGCGTGCCCCAGACCAGGGGCGGATCAAGGCATGGGGGGGACTGCCCCACCAAGGGAGGCGACTGCCCCACCCAGCATGATGGCATGCAAAGCATGATGGCATACAAAACAACGCAAGATATTTCAGTGCCTACATTTAAAAGTATTTGAAACACTACTACTGCTACTAACTAACTACAATTGTCTCACCACTAAACCAACAGCATTTCATCATTCAAAACAGAAAACTCTAAGACCTTTAGCTTTAAGCATGCTGTGTGCCTGTTGCAACTTCAACAACAGCTGATGTTATTGTTGATGCTTTACTTGCCAGATAAAAGTCCTGTAACCGAAAATGGTATGGGTGCGGCTTCATGAAGCCACCCCCATACCATTTTCTCCTGCCCCCTCCCCCCAATTGGGAAATGCTACATCCGCCCCTGCTCCAGAGAGAGAGAGAGAGAGAGAGAGAGAGAGAGAGAGAGAGAGAGAGAGAGAGAGAGAGAGAGAGAGAGAGAGAGAGAGAGAGAGAGAGAGAGAGAGAGAGAGAGAATGGATTCTTTTATGTCATGTTGTAATACTGTCCGGCAAATCATCTCTTGGGTTTTGAGCTTCATTCTACTGCTGCAGATCACACTCTTGTACAGTCAGTGAAAAAGTAGTGTAGACTGCATAACCTTACTCTTCCCAACTCCATCACATCCAGAGGGAGCAGGACTTCTGTCCCAAACTGTCAAATTCTGCCTGAGGGTTTCTGTGTATTTTTGTTTGGCATTGTTCTTTTACTGTGCGAATTTGCTGTTTTTGTTTTCTCTGTTTTAACTTTACAGTATGTGTATTTAGAATTTAACTTTCTGCACAGCACTTTGTAAACTGTGAGTTGTGAAAAGTGCATTATATCAATATAGTGGATTGGATCTATCTTTTTCAGTTTACACGACACAGGTAAACTTCCTTGTGGAGTGATCCTTCCTTCTGCCATATGGCAAATACCGTAAGTGTTGCCACTTCTCCCTTCTGGTTGTTGTAAAAGTCTCAAAACATGTCTGACATGACAAGACAAGATTATAGTCCTGCAGTACATGCATTTGAACCCACATGTTATATGCCTGTGCCCCCCTGATATACCAAAGGCTCAGATTTCAATTTTCCATTTGGTTGCAGTCAATTCAATTAAAGCTGTAGGGATAAAAGTATACCGTATATTATAGGCTACATGCCTCTGAAATCTTTGTTACAGTAGTATAACGGTGGGGCTGCCAGAGTCAACGACAACAAGACCACAAATGCAACATACAAAGATATACCAGGCTAACAGAGACGAACAACAAAGACAACAGTGAATGTGAAATAAAAGAAAAAATAAAGTAGTGTCACGGTTCAATGCTCCGCAGCAGTGATTCCTTAAGTACTGTCACCTCTTAAATATGTAAAAAAAAAAATTGGGGGGAAAATACAGAAATGACGGCACTCGGTGATACGGTGATACAATTAGAGTGTTTTGGTTATAACAAAAATTCCAACTCCAATTTGTTCCGTCTCCTGTTGGGATAAAATTTTTAATAAACATTCCAAACGCATGGCTGGATAAAGTGGTTAAGATGATTGCGATGGTATAAACACCATTAACACATTTAACCCACCAGGGGTTCCAGGTGGGGTTGGGGGGTTCCCGGACCTCACGTTGAGACCCACTGAACTAATGTTATCATTTATCAAAGTGGAGGCCCCTTGGAACACAGAAGCAAAAGAATAAATCAGTGATTTACAACACAGCAATGAGCTGCCAGCAACGGAAGAAGCGAGTGGTGCTGTTGGTACAGACGGCATGTTGGCTGGCAGAGCCTTAATCCTTTCTGTACAGTACTGTAAAGCATTATTTTATACTTTAGCTATTGAAAAATAGCAGATCTACAAGCTCATAGCGCGCCACTGAGTGGCGCGCTATGAGCTTGTAGGTCTGCTATTTTTGAAAAATCGGGAAAATGTGACAGAAATCTTTTGAATATATTATTTCAGAAGCAAATCTTTTGCTTTTGGGGGATCCCTAGAACATGTTTTCAGATGGGAGCCCGCATCCAAATATAGATAATTCTGGGGTTCCTTGGCATGAAATATGTTGAGCGTCACTGACACAGGAACATAGATTTAAAAAAAGAAAACAAGAATCTAGTGTCAAAAACTATAATCTAGCATCGTGGACTATAATCTAGTGTTGGAAACCAGAATCTGGTGTCTGAATTTAGAATCTAGCAACAGAAACAAGAAATCTAGTCCCGGAAACTAGAATCTACTGTCGGAAACTAGAATCTAGCGTGAGAAACAAGAAATCTATCGTCAGAAACTAGAATCTATACTGTCGGAAACTAGACTCTACTGTTGGAACCCAGAATCTACTGTTGGAAACTAGAATCTACTGTTGGAAACCAGAATCTACTGTTGTAAACCAGAATCTACTGTTGTAAACTAGAATCTAGCATCAGAAACTAGAATAAAATGGATTAAAGTGGCTGGTCTTCACAGTGAGACAAGGTAACAGAGGCACGATTGATGGGCTCTGGTCGCAGACACGTGTGTGAGTGAGCTACTCTTTTCTAAATCATTAGACACGTCTGATCTTTGAGGCTGTCACTCTGCCATGACGGTGGGGATAGAGAGAGAGAGAGAGAAACAGGCCCGCAGTGATGAATGAGTTGAGATATGTATTAGATTAGGAGCGGCCGGCAAAATGAATGAACAGATTAATGAGGTGAGAAGAAAAGCAGAGCAGAGCGTCGTCTCTGCATGGCCGCCGTCACACACGTGCAGCTCCTCCTAAATAACACACACCATGATGGCTGGAAGTGTGTGTGTGTGTGTGCGTGTGTGCGCGCGCGCGTGTGTGTGTGTGTGTGTGTGTGTGTGTGTGTGTGTGTGTGTGTGTGTGTGTGTGTGCGTGTGTGTGCGTGCCATCCTCGTGCCAAGGGAACGCCCACTGGGTGGCAAAACAACTTGCTCTCCATAGAGAGCGGCACCAGTTTACATTAATTCTAAACACCATGAAAAAAGCTTTTAAAAGGATCCCTGGATAATAAGAAAAGTATTCCTTAAAACACTATACTTGCCCTCTATAACTAAAACATGCAGATAAAAACACCTTCAATACTTTATTTCTTTCATAAATAGAGAATATTTCATTCAATAGGAGGTGCTCCGGTCGCAGACTTTTCCAAAATGATCTAAATACAAAGACGATTACAACGCACACTGAGACAACTCGGCTTGTGACAAATCACAATGTCCGATCAAATAATTTGTAAGAAGAAAAACAAGTCATGATTTGTCACGACTCGACTAGGCTGTGTCCACGGGCCACTGCATAATCGTCTTTATGTAAAACATTTTGAGGAATCTATGAGTTTACTTCTGGGCCGTGGCCAACGTCATGAAAGGGCAGGACTGCTCAGCTCTACAGCCTCTAAAAACAAAATAAACAAATACCTAAAAAAGGTCCAGCAATGTGTCGGGTCTTCCAACATTGCTTTGCACCAATGCTCTCGTTCATCTGTCATCAATCAATGATTAATGTGCTTCTTCACCACTCCATTAGTCAGCACTATGACATGCAGGCCTCTTTGCTTACTAACTGCCCACTGTACCGTTCAGTGCAAATCTGTGTGCCAAGAAGTGGGCCACCGCCCCCCTCAGGAATAATATATGGGTCAGCTTAATATTATTAGCACCACATATTTTAATCCTCATTCATAATATACTGTCTTTTTTAGAACTGAGGGAGGTTACAACCTCCAGCCCTCTAGGGGTCTGTCTGTCTGAGTCAAACCATGACAGATCTGAACCAGTGGTTTTCAACCATAGGTCCGCGGACCACCGGTGATCCTTGCAGATCCATTTGGTTTCATGTTTACACCCTCAAGAGTTAAAATTTTCACCATCTGAATTAGCTCAAGTCTACACAATCAGAGAATGTAGAAGAATAATGGTAATTTTTTATGTATTTTTTGCCTATTTTGTTTCCCAAATCCAGCCTGGAATTGTGGGGAATAAGCAAAAGAAATATTTAGTTTTGGGGTCTGTGGGGCTAAAATGTCCTCAAATGGTGGTCCGTGGCTCAAATGCTGAATAAATAGTGGGCCCTGGAATCAAAAAGGTTGAAAACCAGTGATCTAGGGATCTGCCTGTGTCAAACCATGACAGAGATCTAAGCATCCTAATAGCAGAGCAGGGGACAAGATACAGCCCAACCTAATCGTATTGGAGTTATTTTCTATTAACACACTCGGCTACCGGCTAGGGTCTAAACCCTAGCTGTTTCGGGCACTGTAGGAAATGGCTGAGTTTGGGGTGACATGAAATAGTTTAAGTGCTTTTCAATTGGTAGACTCAACAAACTCCACTTCACCTCCACTTCCAGGAACACTCCGACGTCCCGCGGAGAATATGCATACTGTCTGGGGACTTTATCACCACAGAGGCAGCTTCCATACGCACGCACGTGCACACACACACACACACACACACACACACACGCACGCACGCACGGACGCACACACACACACACTCACAGACCGGACTGAAAGATTCACTACTCGGCAGCAAAACACCCCTGAAAGGAAGGACAGAGAGAGAGAGAGAGAGAGAGAGAGAGAGAGAGAGAGAGAGAGAGAGAGAGAGAGAGAGAGAGAGAGAGAGAGAGAGAGAGAGAGAGAAAGCTGCTTTGTGTCATCACAGTGTCACCTCCTATCAACTGCAACACATTCTGCCTGGGAAGTGACAGATATCCGTTAAGGGGAGAGAGAAAAAAATAAAATAAACACTTGAACCTATACTGTACATAAGCGTCCCTATTCTGTGGGGACAACATTTGCTGCTGAAAATAGCACATTTAGGTGCTCTGGGGCGGATGGTGTGTGTGTGTGTGTGCGCGCGTGTGTGTGTAAAAAAAAAAAAAAAAAAAAAAAAACGTTTTAGGGGTTTAAAGACACATGGATCCGTTTTCAGCCGAGATTCTCTATCCACACGGACACAATTGGAGCGCGTTTGGGGAGTAGAATGGAAGCCAAGTAGTAGTGAGGCTGATGATGTGTGTCATTGCACTGTAGGGACCCCTATCCACAGAGGGTCCACAGAGGGCTGCCCTGGAGCCTGGACACCATTAAGCTGATTACTGTACACCTGGCCTACGGTGCACTGCTCCAGGAAGCAGAGAAGACACAATGGACCGTAATGGTCTGTTTTTGTTCTCTGTGCTTTCTCTTTTCAGAACGCCACAACGATAACGGCGCTCAAACTTTGCCCCCGTTTATGCTCGAGACCCTCCGACGATCCCAAGCTATTAGCAGAATAGCGATTAGGCAAAAATAAGCCTATTGCTATTCCTTCTTTTAATTACACATCATACACCCACACTCGCACACAAAAACACACACTTCTACGTAGCGGCGTGGAAACGTGCCTCTCGGTGATGGAGGTTCAACTCCTACAAGCTTTCAACTGCTGTTTAAACAATTCTGTACTGTACTTGTGGTGTTTTAACTGTCATGGAAAAATAGCAGGCGTTCGCGGCTCATAGCGCGCCACAGAGTGGCGCGCTATGAGCCGTGAACGCCTGCTATTTGCAGGCGTTCACGCTATTTGCTATTGTTGGGGAGAATGTGAGAATGCAGCACAAATCTTTCAGTATGTTCTTTCAGAGTAAATGTTTTGTAGAAACATGTCAGGAGGAAGAAATGGGTTAAACGATCGCCGTTTACGCTTTGATTTTGGCCTCCAAGCATTTATTTTATACCCCAATTTCCTGAAAATGAACCGTTTTGGACATGATTTCCGCCAGTGTTGTCGATGATGCACCCTCTTTTCCAGATATCTCATCACGGCTCCCCATGCACAGCCAGAGTGGCTTTTGCATAATTCATGTGTTGCTCCCACCCCACCACCACGCACACAATGAAACGGGGGAATAATCCGATCAGATGTTTAAAATGCACAGCACTCCGTTATTGGTTTCAACATCCACTCATACACCTTTGAAAAAAAAAAAAAAAAAAAAAACATCTCTATAATAATGATGTAGTTGAGGTGTTGTGGTTGGCTACAGCTGTTAAATAAGATGGCTCTTGTTATAAGATTGGCATCCTATTCACTTAAATTAATCGGGTTAGGTCAACAATGCGACAAACACAATCTATCTCTATTGCTGGTGGAGAGCTACCCCTTTAAATACAATCTGTTTAGTTAAATGTAGCCTGGGCTGCGTTCAAGCTTGGCAGCTTGAAGATCAGCACAGCACCTCTGTGACTCATCTTCTGACTCATAGGCCATATTTCAGGGGGCTCTAATTAGCTGGGAAACACACAGACAATTATTTATTTACACCAAATACACACAGAATGCTATAATCCTCCTAATACACATCATGTCAGCTCAGCACTCCCTTCCCTGACCATGCAGTCGCTGGAGAGGGGCCAAAACCAACCAGGGAAATCTGCCTGAGTTTTAATATCCCAACGGGCCTCACTGCATACTTAAGTATATTATAGTGGGCGTAAGCGTGTGTGTGTGTGTGTGTGTGTGTGTGTGTGTGTGTGCGTGCGTGCGTGTGTGTGTGTGTAGTAGGGGATAGCAGTGTCAAAAAGAATGGATAGAGCGATGCATCACGTTTTGGACACTGCAGCAATGTGGTTGGCGCTAAAATATAGTTATATAAAATGTGTTGTTGAGTTCATTAACACTGTTTTATGGTGGTAGAACAAGCACCGCCGTCTACATTTACAAGGCTGGAATGCATGAGCCGCTGCACACGTCCATCCTCTGAGGACAATAAGTCCATACTCATAAGGCAGAGGTTTTCAACAGGTGGGCCGGGGACCACCAGTGGTCCCTGAGAGGGTTCCAGGTGGTCCCCAGCTAAGTTGGTTAACCAGATGGAAGGTTGGTTAACCAGATATAAGAGTTAAAATATTAATTACTGTTTTGTTTCCCAAATCCAGCCTGGAATTGTGGAATTGTGTAATCAAAAGCAAAATAAATCTTTAGTTTTGGGGTCTGTGGGGCTAAAATGCCATGTGGCTCAAATGTTGAATAAATAGTGGGCCCTGGTATCAAAAAGGTTGAAAACCACTGTCATAATAGGTATAATCACATGTGTTACTTAGAGCTAACATGATATGGTTTTGCTAAACAAAAAAAAAAGTTTTTGGTTAAAAGAAGCGCTTTATTGCATAGCTTGTAATGAATGCTCCAATCAGAAGCCAGCTCACAACAGACCACTCAACAACAGACCTCTTTGCGCAGATAAACGTAGCCTACACAACTGCAGATAAATAAAAGCAGCCTTGTTATACTATTTCTGTCAATTATTAGTTCTTTATTAATGTATTGAGCCATGTAATAAGCGGGATAACACCCTTATCACTTACATTATTTGGTGGCAATCATTGTTATTCAGAGCAAGGGTCTCTGCATCTCTGTGGCTCTTTCATAAACAGAGAACACATTTTCAAGCATGTGAAAAATAATAATAATTGCATTTCTTCAATCAATTACCTGATTATAGTAGAACTAGAATTTGCTTTAATTTAAATAACTGAGTAGCTGATCTTACAGATTGAACATGCCCACTGATACTCACAGTTAATATTAAATATTTCTGTCGCTGTTCCAACTTTCACAGCAGACAGGTACCATTTGGAGACATGTCATCATTTGAATGTGTTTCAGCTGCAACCAAAATGATTTTATATTTATATACAAACCGCCAAGGTATTCCGCTAGTCCCTTTGAAGCATTTGCTCAATTGCTTTCCATAATCTCCATGGAATATGACTTTTCCATCTACATGAGCAGATTTCATCATTCACATTATGACATCTCCCAGGCAGCTGATGAAAGAGAGAGACTCACCAGCATGCCTTTGGGCATGTAGGTATGGGGAATGCAGCAATACATGCTCATTTAATAATGCATTTCATATGTGTAGGTCACTGCAGGTACTAGTTGGGGGCATGGGCGGATCTATGCATGGCATTGGGGGGGCAATGCCCCCTAAATGCCCAGTCTGCCCCCACCCACGATGGGATGCAAACAACCCAAGATATTTCAAATTAAAGAGCCTATATTTAAAATGATTTGAAACACTACTATAACTAACTACAGTTGTGGCATCACTAAACCAACAGCATTTCATCATTCCAAACAGAAAACTCTCTGAGTCAGACCATTAGCTTTATGCATGATGTGTGTCTGTTAGAAGTCCTGTAACCAAAAATGGTTTGAGGCGACTTCATCGCTGTGGTGCGAAGTGACACGGGCGATGAAGCCGCCCCCATACCATTTTCTCCTGCCCCCCCAATTGGGAAATGTTATATCCACCCCTGGTTGGGAGGGGGGGGGGGGGGGGGGTCTACTGTATTTTTGTGAATCATCCCTTTAGACAGCTTGTGCCTTTTGAAAGCCGTTGCACAATTGATTGTTTATCATCTCTTGCTTTTCCAATTTCTCACAATTTGTGAGAGCTTGTGTGCCGGCTGTCTTTGATATGCGGCAGTCATACAATTATGAACAAAGTAGGCTTAACTCGTTCACCTAATTCTTTATGACTGTGTTTTCACCAACAGATGAGTCATGCTGTATAGTGTATGTGTACGGCTGTATGGCTTATAGGCAGCTCCCAAGGACGACTGGGGGTGTGTTTGTGTGTGTGTGTGTGTGTGGGGGGGGGGGGGGGGGGGGGATTCCACAGCTGTTGGAAAATATGGAAATTGGTTCAAATAGGGTTATGGCTAAATTTATCGCGGCATCAAGTCGTCGCTGTGGCATCAAATACGACAGTCACCGCCCCACTGAGTCATACGTCGGGAGATAAATTATAAGAGATTGAGGAGGACGGTGCCAAGAAACAAAGAGACATTTTGATGAATGTGAATGCATCAATGTCACAGAGCAGACCGTACGTTCCATTGTTTGGTTTGGTTGTTGATTGCGTTAATGCAGGCAGTCTGGAAGGGGAGGTGACTGGTGACGCAGAGCTGTCGACCTGCTGGAAACATTATGCTTTTGTTTTGTTTTTATTATGGGGGGTTGGGGTTAACGGCTTACAACATTATTCTTTTGTTTTTGATTTATTGAGGGAGTTGGGGTTAATTTCTGCACAACATTATGCAGTTAATGTTGTGTTTAGTCTGTCAGACCCAAAACTAAGGATTTTCGAGTTTGTGTCCACAATTTAGGAGAGACAACGTTGCTCAAAATTACGATTCTTCTACTTTTTTGAAACGTGTACAATCATGAACAAGTAATTCAAATGTTTAAATACAATACATTACAACTCTTGAGAGTGTAAAATGGACCCTTACGGGTCCATTCGGTATCATTTTATGGTCTCAAGATTTATAGATCTATAAAGGTCCCTTTGGTTACCAACTGTCCATCATTTAGCTGGAGACCACCTGGGACCACTGGTGGTCCCCGTACCACTGGTTGAAAACCACTGGCTTACAACATTATGCTCCCCCAAAAAACAAACGAACAAACAAACAAAGAAAAAACATCATGAATGAATCACTTACAGGAAAATAAACAGCAAAGGCTATTTATGTATTTATTTATTCATTCATTCATTCCTTCATTTATGACAGTGAGAACTGTCTCTGTAAGCCAAGGTTATTGTTTGCTTTCGAAGGGCCTATCTGAAATTATAATTATAATTTTATTGTTTGATTCTCTTAGCTCTTAATCATGGTTTTATTTCAGCCTACAGTTTTGCACACGTCATCAGGTTTTAGGCACTTTGTTTGTCTTCCGAGTTTAAGCAAAGCACTTTGCAAACATTGTCTCCATAAGTGTGCCGTAAATGATGTTTATTTGTTTATAGATTTGTTCGCTGGACTATAAGGCTTGCACTGCAAAAATGTGTCCCGATTCATGTTTCTCTCTCTCTCTCTCTCTCTCTCTCTCTCTCTCTCTCTCTCTCTCTCTCTCTCTCTCTCTCTCTCTCTCTCTCTCACACGCACACGCACACGCACACGCACACGCACGCACGCACGCACACACACACACACACACACACACACACACACACACACACACACACACACACACACACGCCTGTAAGTGCATACACAAACAGTGGCCTCGTATAAGCCTGTTGGCAGTGTTTGTGTGCGCTTGAGACTTGACTTTAAAGATTGTCATTTCCTAGTCATTTCTTAGCAGAAAAAAACAGTAGTTAGTAGTTACAGTCTAATATCTATACAAATAATGACCAAATACATGCATACAGCTAGCAATTTAGGCCATGGACACAGGCTTGCTTGAAGCAAGCAACAGTCTGACAGATCTACACACGCACTTTATCTGTAATATTTGTAAGATTAATTAAAAATGTGTGAATATTAATTAAAAACAAAAGTTTGACTTTTGGTCTCTTCCTGAAAGCTTAACGCCTATGTACGCTGTGTGGGTGTCATCAGTTCACACGCACGCACGCACGCACACACGCACGCGCGCGCAGGGATGATAACGTCACCTCCGGAAAGTCTCATTTCACCCCATTCACTGCACACGTCACACCAATTCTCCTGTGCCCCAAAAATAGCACCCTCTGTCTTGTTCACTCACACACACACACACACACACACACACACACACACACACACACACACACACACACCACACACACACACACACACACACACACACACACACACAGCTCTGTGCACTACAGTTTAGCCTATTATTCACAGGCACCATGCCTGGGGGTCATGGTTCTCATGTTAGTGGATGGAGTTGGCAGTGTGTCCAGCATCTGTCAGTGGGCCAGAGAGGCTCACTGGAGGCCTGCAGGCCAGCCTGCATGCATGCCTGACTGCCAGGGGCGGATTGGCCATCTGGAGTACAGGGAGTTTTCCCGGTGGCCTACGCCACCTAGTGGCCTGGACAAGATCCAAAATGCACTAGTGGCACTTCCAAAATGCACTAGAATGTGCTAGATGCTCGCCTGGAACATACAGATCAAAATGACCATTAATCTTCTACATTCTCTAGTTGTGTAGACTAAGTTGGGCTAATTCACATGATGAATATTTTAACTCTTGAGGGTGTAAAAATGAAACCAAATGGACCCGCAAGGGTCCATTTGGTTTCATTTTTACGCTCTCAAAGAGTTACATCTGGTTAACCAGCTGCCTGTCGTTTCGTATTGGTATCGAATCACTACCAATTTTAAGTATGTGTGCAATGCATTTCATATTTTTTTTAATAATTCTATTTAATAGAGTTGCTAAATAGTTACTGTATTGACTTCCAATCATTGAACCGTATCACCATAATAAACCAATATTGCCCAGCGTTACCGTCTATCATTAGAATGTATCGTTACACCTCCCGTGTTTGCCCGGATGCCTGCTGGTGGCCTGCGTCCAGCATTTAAAACCCCTGGTAGGTCTGTGGTTTAAAAAAAGAAAAGGTTTTCATCCACACATTTGTTTTGGAAGAATCTGTCATCTGTATTCGTCTCCCCAAATGAGCGCAACTAGCTGTGCAACCCTGACTGCCATGGGCACTGTTGAGCAGTTTGCAATCAAGGATAGATCCAAGACGAGACTGAGTGGATTAAAACACTTGTTTAGGATAAAAACACGTAGGTGTGTATGTGTACAGTGTATGTGCTTAGGTGCAAGCTTGTCTCTCTCTCTCCCTGTCTCTATCTCTCTCCCTCTCTCTCTCTCTCTCTCTCTCTCTCTCTCTCTCCCTCTATCTCTCTCTCTCTCCAGCCCTCCCTCCCTCCCTCTCTCTCCCTCTCTCTCTCACTCTCTCTCTCCCTCCCTCTCCCTCTCCCTCCCTCTCTCTCTCTCTCTCTCTCTCTCTCTCTCTCTCTCTCCATGTGTCAAGCGAGCGTGTCCAACTCGCCGGCAGACGGTTTGAATCACGCTCGGGCACGGAGGCATAACTAAGACCCTTCTGGTTTCATTTATAATTCAGAGGCGCACCACATGCCATTTGTCTGTCGCGGAATTACAATTTCATATCTCCCGTCTCTCTGGGAATTGCAGTCGGTGGCTAACAGAAAAAAAAGGGGAAAAAAGAAGGAGAAAAGATGACCCAAAGCACTTTACCTGTCCCAATTCATAAAGAAATATATATTATTGCATTACAATGCATGTATGAATGAACAAACCTATACTGCGTGCTTCATATCCTAGATGCGAAAGTGCACAGACAGGAAACTATAGCAACAATGAATTGAATGCGAGAGCACCATAACTCTCTTTGAAGTTACACGCCTGTAAGGGTCCATTTGGAACCTCTTTAAGGAACCCCCAAGGCTCCCGAGTTCACATTTTGAGAAGGACTTTTAGCAGAGACACCCTGAGGTGAAGACGGTGCAGACCAGTGTTTTTTCAACCGGTTCCAGGTGGTCTCCAGGCTAAATTATGGAAAGTTGGTTAACCAAATCAAATGTAACTCTTTGAGAGCGTAAACATGAAACCAAATGGACCCTTGCGGGTCCATTTGGTTTCATGTTTACACTCTCAAGAGTTAAAATATTCATCATCTGAATCAGCCCAGGTCTACACAACTCGGAACGTATAAGATTAATGGTCATTTTGATCCAAATCCAGGCTGGAATTATGGACAAAAGCAAAATAATAATCTTTAGTTTAGCGGTTTGTGGGGTATCAAAAAGGTTGAAAACCACTGACTCACTGAATGTCACCGTGCAAGAAGCTGTAATTTATATTTTTCTAAGAAGGGCCAAATATAGTATGCCAGGGTGACAAGTGCTAGTGTCAGGGGCGTTACTAGCGTGGCGCAGACAACGCAAGGCGTTGGGGCCCACGACGCTGGAGGGCCCACTCAGGTCGGAGGGAAACAAAAAAAGGAGAGAGAGAGGGAGAGAGGGAGTGCGAGAGAGAGGGGCGATTCTTCCTATACGCAGACTACGTACTCTGCGTAGGGCCCCCGATTCCCAAAAGCCCACCAGCTCTGAGTAAAGAACTAACTGAAAGAACTGTTATTTACGCAAATAACGTACCGCGGGCGCATGTACGTCTGTTGAATCGCTGCGTAATTGCACAAATAACGTAGACTAGGCTTCGAGACGATCCTGCGTCAGGGCCTGGTGTTGGCTAGTAACGCTCCTGGCTAGTGTGACTGTCCTCAAACCATTTCATGTCGGGATTGGCTGCAAACCTCAATATCAAAATTATTCCAGGGACCCTGAGAAGCCAAGATATGAACCAAAACATTTGCTGTGAAAGGATATATTATATATCCATATATTCAAGAATTTGAAGAGTGCCACGCTATGAGCTTGTGTATCTGCTGTTTTCAAACCTATAAAATGATGGTTAATGTGGTTAAAAGCTGGACATATTCATTAAGCTTTAACCCTAAACCCTAATGAAGGAGATAGAGGGAGAATATACAAAATAAAACAAACACGAAAAAGCAGACCAAATACCCAGAGCCCACAGAGGTCATGATTATTAACCACTTAAGCCCTCAGACAGACAGACATTTCTGCCCGGCTTACATAGCTGTCTGGCTCACTGCACTAAATTCAGTCGGGTGTGCATTTGTTTTCCCTTTATGGATGAAAGTGTATATGAGGTGGTGTTGTGTCTGGAGCCAGTGCATTTGAAGATTAAATGACGGATAGGGCTGCCAGCAGCTTACTGTAGTGCACACTTAGGGATGAAGGCCATCGTCAAGAAGGGCTACAGAACGTGTGCAGCTCACCTACTGCACCCTGCATCTAGAATCAACCCGTTGTGTCCTGATCAGATTCTACATTTTCACAATTTTTCAAAAATAGCAGACCTACAAGCTCATATCGCGCCACTCGGTGGCGCGATATGAGCTTGTAGATCTGCTATTTTTCAACAGCTAAAACACCAAAATCGCGTTCAGTACAGAAAGGGTTGATAAATAAATCCCTAGCACCAGTTTGGGCTTTGGGAGGAAAACCTATCTCCAGTCAGAATTAAGTGGGCCTTGGTGTATGTGCTGTTGGCCTGTTGTACTTCCCTCCACTGTAGAGTGTGTGCATGTGCACATTTTGTTACGAGTGGGGGCCAGCGTTTTTTTTTTTTTCCCAAAACACCCAAATCACTAAATGCTCCTTTAACAGTGGAAAATCTACCAAGACTATGCTATGCTTTGTACGCTTTTAGAGCAGCTATTTGCACATTTGTTTACCGTAGTTAAACATTTTCTCTGTCATTGTGTTCGAATTCATAGAATTCTTCATTCCATTCCATGTTTGGAGATTTTGAACATTCTATGAGATCGTAATTCACTTATAAACAATCCAATAATCTTGTCCATGCCTCACTCTAGGAAACCACTGGCCTCCTGCACTGGGAACAAATCATCTGTGATGCTGTTGGATGACACTTCAGATATACCTCTGGACATGACGTAACTACTTGTGTCTTTTCCGAGTCTACTCATCATATCTAATTATCAATTATCACAATTAGCGTTATCAGAACGGCAGCAACTTGTCAGAAGTAGTATGAGCCAAATTACCCTGTGTGCAAAAACAGAAAGACTGGCTAGAGATGTAGTCTGGTAGAGATGTAGCCTGCATAGTTCAGACCCATCGACCTGGTTCAGACCTAGTCTCTTGGTTTACAAACACAGTGTTTGTACACACAGCCTCTATTACCTTTAATGCGATCTCGCACTGACAAAATACAACTCTTCTGCAGAGTGCCTATACATTGTCACTTTACTGATCGAGTAAACAGAGAGTATGCCGTCTATACGTTGTGGTAGTCTGGGCCTCCGTGCGTCAGCAAAGCCGCCGGGAGACTGTTTGAAGGAGTCCGTCGATACGGAGCGGAGGATCATTTCAGCTCTGACTCCATAATGGCGAGGAAGGAAAATAAGTAAATACTCCCCGTCGCGGCCGTGGCTGTAGCACAGAGGTAGACGAGTCGCTGGGCATTGATCCACCAGACCTATACAAACCAATTATTCCTCCCAGCCCAGCGAGAGCCTCGTTGGGGACCAGGTGGGGTGGGTGGGGGGGCTGCAGAATTGCAAATACTGTTTAATTATACTCCTTCTGGTCTCAGGATTATGTGAAGGATCAATGGTTGCTGCTGTGGATCAGAAAACCAGCATTTCTTTTCTTTCTTTCTTTCTTTCTTTCTTTCTTTCTTTCTTTCTTTCTTTCTTTCTTTCTTTCTTTCTTTCTTTCTTTCTTTCTTTCTTTCTTTCTTTCTTTCTTTCTTTCTTTCTTTCTTTCTTTTAAATCTAACACATTTAACGCTAAATATGTTTAATCTAACATATTTAGCGTATACAGGGTAGAGGGACAAGGGGGGCCTAGCGGCTATAATCGGCTCCTGGGGACTCCCTCTCATCAACACCTATAGGGTTTAAGCACATCCACCGACAGCGCCTCCAGGCTTGAAGCA
The DNA here is from genome assembly GCA_039105355.1 of Benthosema pterotum. Classification (NCBI taxonomy): domain Eukaryota; kingdom Metazoa; phylum Chordata; class Actinopteri; order Myctophiformes; family Myctophidae; genus Benthosema; species Benthosema pterotum. The sequence continues at coordinate 38,138,239 of CM076970.1, forward strand.
ACGGGCCCTGGTGGCGAAAAGTGGAAGTGCAGCCCTATAGTGGAAGTGAACGGGCTTCATGACGTCACAGGTGTCATGGCGGCACACTGGTGACCACTAAAATTTGGTGTCCGGAAGTTGCCTACAATGTTATTCCAATGGGAACTTCCGGCAGTCTTCCGGGTGCTTCAAAACGCCACTGAGCAACTTATATCGAAATGGACGGCAAGGGGGCGGGGCTATCGCTCGAGTCCTCTCTCTATATTTTATTACTCTATGGGTTTAAGACAGGGGTCTCAAACTCAATTCACCGCTGGAGGCAGAGCTCCTGAAGTGCTAGTAGGTACCTTGCATGGTTTCCACTGCCATCACTGTATGAATGTGTGTGTGAATGCTTTAATGCACAAGCTTGATAAAGGCGCTATACAGATGCACCATTAACCATTTTGATGTTGCTGGAGCGGGTGCCACCACTGGACGCACTGTATAGTTTGTGAGCGAGACAGTTTACAGGTTTATGTTTAAGAGTTAAAATATTCATCATCTGAATTAGCTATTCTACACAACTACAGAATGTAGAAGATTTATGGTCATTTTGATCTGCATGTTGGACTGTTTTGTTTCCCACATCCAGCCTGGAACTGTGGACAAAAGCAAAAGAAATCTTTAGTTTTGGGGGTCTGTAGGGCTAAAATGTCATCGAATGGTGGTCCGTGGCTCAAATTCTCAATAAATAGTGGGCGCTGGTATCAAAAAGGTTGAAAACCACAGGCCCATACGCTGTGTCGCACGGTGCTGCGCGCACACGCACACACACACACACACACACACACACACACACACACACGCGCACACACGCGCACACACACACACACACCCTTCTATTCTAGAGGCCTTTGGTATATTTTACGAACTCCTGCTCTTGGAGCGTGATGAAACACGTTTCATTTCCTGTGTCGCCTTTTAAGCGTGCGAGCCGAGACGGCGTTTTACTAACCTCCTTTTCAAATGTCATCATCACATCTTCCGCCACAGGAACATTCAATCAGATTGGAGGTCAGATAAGCAGAGACTCACTCTAACTCAATCGAGTGTTTTATATGAGGTCAATTCATTTGTGCAACAGGTACAAGTGGGGCTCGATTATTGCATTCAATTTGGCGAGCGTGACCTAATATTCCAGGCATCTGTATCGCGGCCCGGCAAAGATTCGATTGTCGCACATCTGCTGAAATAACGTCCTCTCTCTCTCTCTCTCTCTCTCTCTCTCTCTCTCTCTCTCTCTCGGAGTTATGACCGGCGCGCTAATGAGAGACAATTAAGCCAATAGCTAATGATGACAGCGCCGCGGCACTGAGGACTGAGCAGCATCCGCGAGGCGATCGTTTAACATTGATTCATGGTTGGGCGGACGGGCCGCCCGCCCGCCCCGGACCCTGAATGCTGTGTTCACACTGGCTGTTAACATGTCACCGTGGCAACCGTTGGGGAGCCTGCACAAACAGTGGACAGTGGACTTAGAAAGTGCTCGATTACTGTTAACCCACCGTCCGCCAATCGCGCTTGTCGTGCGCGGTCCTGTACGCCCACAACGACGAAAGCGTAGAAAACGACAAAATGTAGATTTCATTCTTTAATGCAACTATTAGTCATAGCGCATCGTCTGATAAAGATCACGTTGCTGACTTGCATTTGGAACAGAATTGTCGCGTCAACTTTTTTTGTTTGTCCCATTCACACCAATTCAATGCAATGCATTCAAATGCCTCTCCTGAGATTCTACCCCTGAATGTCGTGGGCGCATGGGTAGATCAACTAGAGCTGGCCATCACTTCCTGACTTTTGACCCGGAACTTATTGCTCAGATCGTCAGAGGACAGGTTAGTCAAGACACCAGAAATAAGCATGACGGCACCCCCCCTCCTATTTAGGCGATCTGGCGCTTCAAAATAAGGGTTTTTACCGATTTCACTGGCTTGAGCCATGGGAGTGGGCAGAAAAGGACGCACACGTGATCTCAGTCAGTGTGTTAATACTGATGAGATGAAGGAGATGAGGGCCAATCTGACAGACGGTTTTGTGCACATATTACATGCATCCTCGAGCTGTAGAGTTAAAAAGAGAGAAGATACAGAGAGAGAGAGAGAGAGAGAGAAAGAGAGAGAGAGAGAGAGAGGGGGGGAGGAGAGAGAGAGAGAGAGAGAGAGAGAGAGAGAGAGAGAGAGAGAGAGAGAGAGAGAGAGAGAGAGAGAGAGAGAGAGAGACGCGAGCACCCTCTTCCCCTGGTGGAAAAGTGTGTGTGTTTCCGAAAATACATCTCTTCTCCCGCTGAGCCGCTGCTCTGTGGCCTTTCACTGTGTCATCATCTCTCTCCACATGGGAGAGGAGAGGCTGTCACCTGAGCCAAGAATATCTTACCCAAACAAGACTCATCTATACCCCACTGGAAGCTGTGTGTGCATGTGCCTGTGTGCGTGTGTGTGTGTGTGTGTGTGTGTGTGTGTGCCAGCGTAACCTTCTCTGTGTCTGTCTCGGTGGGTGTCCTGTCGCTCTGCAGGGCCTACGGCAACGCTGCCAGTTAAGTGTCAGGACCAGAAGCTTCCGTCAGCATCGAGTCGGATTTATACTTACATACGGAAGTGTCCCTCTAGAAATACGTAAATCTACAAGCTCACAATACGCTGTGGCAGGGCCGTTGCGTCGAGAGCTTGCAGATCGGCTCTTTCACGCGTAGCATAGCGAGTGCCGAAATGTATCAAGCAGCTCTTCAATCCACACCGAACGGTAAGAAGTGTCACTTTTTTAAAACCCCCGTAACGGACTCACGCAGGCGGACCTGTCAAGCGGCGCATGCTGCTGCTGCATGGCTCCTGTTCCGGAACGCTCGCAGGCAGGCAGGCATGCAGGGAGGCAGGCAGGGCCAGATGCCTGAGATATACAAACCCACACGCACGCCAAAGCGTGATGGATCACCGGCCGCCAGTCCTTAGTGAGGGGGACGCAGGAAGATGGATGGCCGATGTCAGGAAGGCCTATAGACGGGCATCGATGGGGGGGGGGGGGGGTTTGGGGGGGATGGGGAGGCGCAAGTTCAGCGACAACCGGACAAAGGCTCGTCCCAAAGCTACATAAAACCTACCACCACCGCAGAATAGACCCTTAGGTAAGTCCCGCCCTCTTGTCCACCCTAGGACACTTTCAAGCCGGGCTCATTCATTCCAAAGTAAATATCATGGACTTTACACAATAAATACTGGTTCATTTTTGCAACCAGACCTTCAAAATCTCTTCCAAATCCATCAACAAGGCATGCCCTATATGCAGTGGAAAAATGTGTGTGACATTAAAAAAAAAAAAAAACATTTTTTACAACAATATAGGAAAGCTATTGTTGGACCATAACAGTTGGAGGGAGGGGTTTACCTAAAGGTCTATAGCGGTGCAGGGACAAATCCGTTATCAACAGAACCCCACCGGAACGTCTGAATGGAGTTACGTGTCCCCCCCGTGCGAGCCCCAGCTAAAAGGCCGGCCCCACACGCTCCACTCAGGGGGGAGGAGGAGGAGGAAGGGGGGGATTGGATTAGACCAAGCAACAGGTCGCCATTGAGGCGGATCAATAGTGGCTGCTGTGGAACGGATGGCGAACCATTCCCTCTGAGAGGGAGTGTCAGGTCCCTCCATCGTCAAAACAGTGATCCCACCTGATGGCAAACCTCCAGTGGCGCCATGCACTCTGTAGTTGACGTGGACCACTGCACTGCGGTCATCATTTTTATTTATTTACTTATTGATATGGTGACTGGGCAATTTAAGCCAAGCAAAGCCTATAATGGTTGAGCGGAGAGAGACACGCTGACAATGCGCCACACCGGGAGCGTGTTGAGTGCTTGTCAATCGGAAGAGCACTTCAATAATGTACATCAGGGGTTTTCAACCTTTTTGATACCAGGGCCCACTATTTAAATGAAGCATTTGAGCCACGGACCACCATTTGAGAACAGTTTAGGCCCACAGATGCCAAAACTAAAGATTTATTTTGCTTTTGTCCATCTTCTCATTGTGTAGACTGTGAGGCTAATTGAGATGATGAATATTTTAACTCTTGAGAGTGTAAAAATGAAACCAAATGGGCCCGCAAGGGTCCATTTGGTTTCATTTTTACACTCTCAAGAGTTACATCTGGTTAACCAACTTAGCTGGGGACCACCTGGAACCCTCTCAGGGACCACTGGTTGAAAAGCCCTGATGTACATCACTTGAGTAAATGCATTTTACAGTAGTTACTTTCCCCCACAGGTCATCATGTAACCGTATTCATATAATTAACAGTTAATCTGCCATTGGAGTTGATCTACGTCAGTCTTACAATTATCAAATAATAGTTACGAGTCACTGTCATTGAAGTTGATCTACGTCGATCTTTGATTAGTATCGCTATTATTTGATACGATCCCTATGCTAGCGGCCGCGATCAGAGATCACCTATACGCTGTCAGCTGAGGGAATGTCTGACCGGAAACATGGACCGAAATATGAAATATGGCTTTTACATGAAAATCACTGGTACTAGTTACCTAAAAATAATTTTAAAAAGTGCTGGCAAAGTAAATGTTAAGAGTTAGTTACTTAGTTAGTATATACAGCAACAACAAAACAGGACAGCAACAACACGGTGCAAATACAGTGCAGAGAGGTTCAACGAGACATGGTATTTAGTACATTAAGACTACTTTATGCAGTCTACCGGAGCGGAGTAGTTCAAACTCCCTGCAGAGTGGATGGGAAGGATTGTTTGATAAATTCATAGCTTTTTTTTCCCGAATTACTTCCTCATAGATACCACATAATTGTTTCTGTCTTTTACCCTTTATTTTTGAGGCCAAGTTCAATATTCGCTGTAACTTTGTTTACATTAAAATTACCACATTGCCATGTTAAAAGTCAAGATTCCAAGGATTCCAGTCTGTTTCCATAATATTTTTGATCACTAAAAATATGTTCAGTATTTTCATTAAAGATGGAGTTCCATGATTTTTTTCTACCCTAAAACATGATCATCAGGTATTAATATTATATGAAAAGTAAGATTTTTTCCCAAAAAGTGTACAGTGTTTGTTAAACTGTCATTTTTATGATTTCACCCTACCAGTTCATTAAGTATGCCTGGTTTGCCTGGTGGGTGGTGATGGGTGGAGATCCACCTGAACTGAAGCCACGCCCACAGCTTTAGTTGTATGATAAAGGGGGAGGAGTTAGGGGAGGGGCTGAGCACATGATGTCACTATGTTGAAGTTTTTTTCATTGACACGTTTGACTGGAAAGGTTCAGCCCCCAGGAAGAAACCCTAAATACAAAGGGAAGACATCATTGCACATAAAAAACACACCAAGGGGTCTATTTACATACTGTCACCTCTTAAACATGTACAAAATTGGAAAAAATACAAAATTCACGGCACCCCCTCTTTAAAATTAAGTTTGCCATCAATGCAAGTGCCTAAATATTTAAAACGGTCAGCTACCTCCACTATCTGTCCGCTAATTTTAATCGACTGAACAGGTTCCTTTTCATGAATGACAAATTCCTTTGTCTTTGTCACAATGATCCCTAGGGAGCTTTTTACACACCAGTTGAGAGAGTGAATGCAGCAGGTGCATAAGGGTTCCAGCTGTATCATCAATTATAGCCAATGTAAGACACCTGTGTCCTGTGGCCACAACGCTCAACGTCAAGGGAATTGACAGGCTTTCATTTTCGTCCATGCAGCGCAAAAAGGGCAAGTCTGGACTAAATCGTAAGCCACGTGACTCCCGGGTGGGCATCACTCCAAATTACTGTATGTGACATAGCACTGCAGTGGAGGGGGGAGGAGCTGGGGGTTGACTGACAGATCGGCGACATCCAATCTGAGTCGTTCCCCTCTCTAGGCAAAATGCTTTCAGGTTAGCTCAGGCTGAAGGGGATTGTAGTCCTACGCCTCATGACTAGAAACATCTAAAATACTGTAAGTGTCTACTGAGACAGGAATCAACAATATGTTGAAATTATTTACAATATGTCCATATAAAACATAACAGAAAACACAACCGCACACTATATGAAGTAGCCATTGGTTTTTAAGCGCCATTACTGTATAAAGTTGGAATGTCCAGTAGAATTAGTGACGAATGCTTTGTAAATATACAGAGCATATGCTACAGGTGGGATGGGAATATATTGATATCGCCTATATGCACCACAGCCAGTTAGAATCAGTTCAGACAATTTCCTTCAACCTCACTTGAAATATATTCATAACACTAGCTCTTCATTGCTCTTTTTAAATAAGGGTCATAATGATGCCAGCCATGGCTATATTAACATGCAGCCGTATTTGTCTGAAAAGCAGTCAAGGGAAAACTAGACTTCTTCACACAAACAGCCTGTATACAGACAGCTTTAGCACATAATCCTTGAAACGGAAAGGTCATGTTGTACTTCTAAAGACAAAATCGATTGGGCTTTAAGATTTATAGAGCCTCCAGTCAGCAGTGCTCATTATATGGTATACACACACTTTAAGCAAATCAGTAACACCTATTCAAAAATTCACTCAAACAGAAACTAACTGATGATCTACATTATTATACTCTGTACCTTTACAACAAAAACAAAGGCTTTCAAACCGTTGAAAAGATGATTCAGTGAATTTCCTATTCAGAAAGAATTGCAACTTTGTTTTTTAATTGTGAACGCTTTGTATAATTCGATGTGGACTAAAGGAAGAGCAATTGTGGTAGCAGTTAGGCCTTCACTTTGAATACATGGGTGACGACTTAACACCATGCAGCCTCTTTATGTTTCAAGGGTCTGTTGATCCCAGTTTCCAGACCACTTAGTCAAAATAGCAGATTTACAAGTCAACAAAGTACACAATGGGGATTGCGCTTGTGTTGTCACTGCAGCAAAAGTTTGAGATGCATTTTGTAACTGTTTTTGGCCCAGAGCATGTCAATGTTTCACGCAAAGGTATACATTATTTATATAACCTGGCTGGTACTGCCATAATGACTGAAATAGTTAGTGCTTTCCACAAAAAAGGAACTCAAGTCCCTCTACCCTCCAATCTACCGATCACTGTTGTTGGTGAATCAGTGCAAACGGAGAATCATGCTCCGTTGCATAATTGTCAGATTTAATTGTTATATAACCGATTATACTTATGCAGCATTGCATAACTATAATCAGTGCTCCTTTGTTTGGGAGTAGACAAGTAGCACTTAAACGCAGCCGTTAAAACGCAGGGCTTCCAAATAGTTCTGGATACTTGTTCTATAATGAATGTGGAACTCGACTCGACTCGATGCAGACGGTGTGTTTCTGTTGGTCTGCCTGGTGACACAAAACGTACCACCAAAACTGGAGAACTGCATTCTGAAAAGCGTTCAGATCTCTAGACCCACAGACCCGAAAAGTAAAGATTCTTTTGCTTTTGTCCACAATAACAGGCTGGATTTGGGAAACAAAACAGGCAAAGCATACAGACCAAAATGACCATCAATGTTCTATTTGAGTAGACTTGGGCTAATTGAGATGATGAATATTTTAATGGACCCTTGCGGGTCCATTTGGTTTCACTTTTACACTCTCAAGAGTTACATCTGGTTAACCAACTTAGCTGGGGACCACCTGGAACCCTCTCAAGGACCACTGGTGGACCCCGGACCACCTGTTGAAAACCAGTGGTTTAAAAGGCATTCGTCGCAAATATCTATAATGTAAATATCTATATATAATAATGCATGCCCATCACACAACTCCAGAGATCAACTGCCATGATTTGTGAGATTGCAAGGTGTGGACAAAATCTGTAGAAACAGTAGCATAAAAAAGTATTTTTGCTACTGTATTTTTTTAACTAGCCATCCATGCAATGCTAAATTGCCCAAAAGATGTGGGGACCGACTACACAAATATTTTTTTCTACTGTTCTACACGACACATTGCCACTTGTGTATTCGTGAAACATGCTCGAGCATGAGCAAAGGTCACAGTAGCTGTTTTGAGGCTCGGCAGCCTAATTGTTTGTCACTGATGTAGAGTATAATGCAGATCTATAAATATCCCTGAGTACTTTGTACTTCCCTTAATTGCATAACAATCTAATTCTCCTTTTTCATTAATCCCCCTTATTTCTCCTTTAATTAACTTGTAATTTGCAGAAACTTCCAGTACTCACTGTGTGTGTGTGTGTGTGTGTGTGTGTGTGTGTGTGTGTGTGTGTGTGTGTGTGTGTGTGGTGTGTGTGTGTGTGTGTGTGTGTGTGTGTGTGTGTGTGTGTGTGTGTGTGTGTGTGTGTGTGTGTGTGTGTGTGTGCGAGCGCACTGTGGCATGCACGACTGAAAAAGTGTGTACTATTTTTTATTTTTTTGTTGCCTAAGCAATTAACGCAATATGTAAAGCTTGATTGCTGTTATCATACAGAGCATCCCAGAACATTATAATTTAAAATGGAATATGCTTTTGAACATAATGCCACTTCAAATGCTCTGATGTTAAAATAATAACTAAAATTAGAGAAGCAAATAATGGATTTTAAACTGTGAGCATGTGAGTGTGTGTGTGTGTGTGTGTGTGTGTGTGTGTGTGTGTGTGTGTGTGGTGTGTGTGGTGTGTGTGTGTGTGTGTGTGTGTGTGTGTGTGTGTGTGTGTGTGTGTGTGTGTGTGCATCTGCGTGGACCAAAATGTATCCTAAACTGGACAGGAATAATAATATTAATCATCATAATAATACAAAAAAATCAACTACATAAAATTCAATAGAAAGCCCAATCATAATTGAAAAGGAGACACTTTGAAGCCCTGCAAGGTTCACTGAGAAAAATGCTCCTCACAGGCGACAGTTTCAGAGTCACACTGTATTAACCGCAATTTCTTTCCTTTCCCCAAGTTCATTTCCCATCATCTATCTCCACGGCGACTTCGCAGGAGTTGTAGATTTGTTCTTTGATGACTTTGCACCCTTGCTGCAACCAAGAACATCATTTTGCTCTTTGAGGGAAGAAAAATCATCACAAGTTTTGCTGACTGCACAAACCCACACACACACGCGCAAACACACCCACACCCACACGCACGGTAATGAGGTAATGAAAAGCCAGGATTTGATTGGTCATGATTAAATCCACCTGCGACATTCTGCACTATTAATAATGATACTCCAGCCCAGTACAACCTTGTCTCCACACTTCTCCAGCAGTTACTCTGCCCGTCCCATCCCATCTGGAAAATAGGGTTGCTGTCAGACAGAATCATTGTATGTTCATTTAGTTCTATTTTTGTATTTTTTTAATGAATTCTACAGTATGTCATCATAATGTTACTGATGCTGAATTAGTTATATTTGTGTCATTTTGACATTTTAGAATTTGAATGCTGACAAGTTACCATTTTAGACACGTATGAGGTCTTTATCCTACAGAGCTAATAACAAATGGCAGTCGTCACTCCTCGTACTACCCGTTTCGCCACTTCAGTGATTGCAATTATCACCGGTTCTCCTGTTTCACCCAAATAGGGCGATAGTCTCATAACAAAGTGAGTGTCCAATCTATAACTATTAATATTACAGTAAGTTACTAGGCCTGCCTGGCCCTGAACATAATAGCACAGAGGTGTCCGTGGCTTCTCTCCACGGTTCTGAAGTTTTAAAGGTGCATTCAGACATTTAAAAATATATATATATTTGTATTTGTGATGGTACATCAAGTGGTGCAAGTGAGACAAATGGGGGTGACCAGTCTCGGTAGCTTTGCTTTAGATGAAAAATCCCAACTGAAGCGACTGAACAGACCTGCCAATGGTTCAGAATTAACTGTCAGTGCAGCTGCTGTCCATGGTCCTGATGCCTGAAGCAACTAGAGCTGCTGTCCATGGTTCTGAGTTAAGCTACTGTTCATGGTTCTGAAGTAACTGAGTGCAGGGAGTAGGAGTATCACATTAGGCAAAACATTATAATGTTTTGTCATCTCTATTCAATAAACTTACACTTTGCCCTCACCCCAGCAACCCATCTATGGATAAGCTGTTGAAGGTAGATGCATGGATAATACCCAGGGCAGCACATTATTATTTTGGGCTTTTCCTCAAAGGAGCACCCTCACACAATGGCAGAGGGGTACGGGGATGTTTCTACTTTGCCACAATGTTTTGCTGTCCAGTGCCCACACGGGTAGCTTTACCTTTGTATAATAATACAGAAACAAAAACAAAACGTGAACTTGTGGAATTGCTACTTTCAAAAATACATTTTGTATGTGAAAGTGTGAAAGTCTGTCTGTGGGTTGTGAAACATATTTATCTATTTTAAGCAGTTTATTCATAAGAGCTTAAAAATATAACTTAACTTTATAACATAATATAATTGTTTTGCACATTTTCTTCTCTATTTCCTGAAGAGGCTGACGTGGTGTATGCATTCTACACACTCACACTATGATCCCAAGCAAGAGGCCGGAGCAGAATGCAGCTTCGTTTAGAGATGTCAGGTAATTTGTATTTTCAGCAAAGGAAAAGCCGCCTGTGGGGACACTCCTGTTTCCTCTAAAGAAATCAATGAAGGAGGCGGTTTTATAGAGAGAGAGAGAGAGAGAGAGAGAGAGAGAGAGAGAGAGAGAGAGAGAGAGAGAGAGAGAGAGAGAGAGAGAGAGAGAGAGAGAGAGAGCAATGAAACACTTGAGCTGGGATGAATGGATATGAACAAGTCTGTGTAACACTTCACCCCTGTGAGCATGTAGACCTGCTATTTTCACTTTTCTTTAATTGTAAATGAGGCAAAGGTTGTCAAGGCTGTTGATATTGATTTGAAGTCCAACTATGATGAAGCAGTATTTTCTGGTTTCTGCCTGACAGCAGAGATAATAATACTCAATGCTAAAAACACAAATACCAATGTCCTACAAGCATTTTGGTCCTGTCATCATAGGTGAAATATATAAAACATTGCCATAGAAACAAATTAAAGTTTGCACAATTTTTTCTATAAGATCTATTATTTAACATTTATTCGATCAGGTCTTGTGAAATGTGTATATATATATACATATTTTGCCATGGAGCTGTGGCCAAGGAAGCATTCGAGCAAGAGATTGCAGCATAAAATCCAATAATAAACACGAAGAAAAACACTAAATGCATTAATAAAGCAAGAGTAATAAATGCAAGTAATCAGCTGCAGACATCAGCTTTGTGAGGTCTGAAGTAGCCAGAACTTTTTGAAAACCTTTCAAAGGGATTCATTATTTTCCCGGAGTAGCTCTAACTAGGTTTGCTCTTCTCTCCTCTCCTTCCATCCCACTCTTGGAGGAAAACAGACGGCCAAGCGGCTGCTGCATGGCCGTCAGTGGCAGGCCGGAGGAGTTTATGATTTATTTCCAAGGCTCACCTCAAGTGACGCGCAGACAGCCCAGATTGTTCCACACGCCATGATAAATGCCTTATAAACAGACTCTCCAGGGCCTCTTTAAATGTACTAATGCCTCAAAAATAGCAGAACTACAAGCTCATATCGCCACTCGGTGGCGCGATATCTTGTAGATCTGCTATTTTTACAGGCGTTCAGTCAATTTAAATGTACTATGGCGACGGGTGTACTATCCTGTACTGTAAGTTCTGAAATAACCGATCTACAAGCTCTGCGACGTGCCACGGAGCTTATAGATCGGCTATTTCCTGTGTGCGCATTGCCACCATGCATCCAAGTCTGCATTGTACTGTATATATCAGGCTTGCATCTGCTCCTGGAGAAGCATGCTGTGCACTCTTGCAGTTGTGGAAAGTATAGCTACTGTAAATATATTTACAGAAGTTGCTTGAGTACAACTTGTGGTTAGTTGAATGTCTGACCTGAGACTGGGAGGTCAGGGTTCAGTTCATACCATTGGCAATGGCATCCAATGTTTGGCACAACAAACATTGCACAGCATCAAAGGTAGGATGGATTTCCTTGCAACATACTAGTGCAGTGATTTTCAACCTTTTTCATAATAGGGCCTACTATTTATTCAGCATTTCAGCCATGGGCCACCCTTGATGTCTAAAATGTTGGTCAAAATAACAATTATTCTACATTTTTTAATTATGTAGATTCATGAAAATGAAGTAATTCAGATGCTTACATATTATTCAACTCTTTAGTGGGTTGTATAGACCTACATCAAGGTATCATGTAATCTTCTGAAAAATAGCCAATCCAATAAGAACACAATTATTGTGACACATTGTACCTTTTAGATCATTTTAACAATGTTTGCAATTGGTTACTACTTTTACTTTTATGAACAGTATTTTAAATGCTATTACTGCACAGGCATTTTACTTGTTGCAGATTATTTTCATTTCGTCATATTGCTACTTTTTACAGTGAAATAATTCATCTTGTCTCTCGTTTCCACATTTAGAGCCAACTCTAAACAAAACAGCACGCCAAATCAAAACAAATGATCCCTTTCATGTCTGTTCCCTGCAGCTGGACCAAACAATAAATGGCTTTCAACAAAGCTCTTGTAAATAGCGTTCATCACAGGGATAATCCGTGTACATGCAGTGCTATTGTCACGGTCGGAGATCACAGATCCCTCACAGTCTTATCGGGCCAATTATCTGGTTTTTGTGGCGTGGCAGAGTTGTCACTGAAATAATTAGCCCTTCGTTAAAGTGCACCGGACCCAAAAGAGAGTGTCCAATGCCAAACCCAAATCGTTTAGCAACCGTTGCTAAGGACAGCAACTTCGGACAACTTTTGTTCGTATCGGTGTGTGGTCCTTGACATGTGAAAGTTTGAGAACCAGCGGTAGGTGGACGGAGGCTCATCACCTAGTGCGTCTTATGACACAGACCCCCACTCCCCTCCATCCATCCCTCCATCCCTCCACCCCGACATGATTGAGTCAGCATTGTATCCCTAAATCACACGCTCAGCGGCTCAGCCGACAGCCAAAGACTCCAGAAATAGATGTGTGTACGTGTCTCGCGGACACACATATACATGCACGTACACACACATGCACGCGTATGTCTCATTCTGCAATTCTTCCTTTCTCTTAATTGCTCGGGGTCCCAGAGACCATAGCGGAAGGCTTTTGATGGACAGTGGCGAGATGACATAGCTGAATAACAAGCGTATAAATCACTCTGCTCTTACCCCGCCGCACCGCACATCACTCAGCGCTAAACTGGCAGGCGATGACATCCGCCAGGCACCGGCGATGATTTAAGCCCTGCCACAAAGCGCCTGTACGTACGGATACTGAGGCAAAGTCACACACAGATGACCCGTAAGAAACCCCATGCTCTGCACCGTCATGTGTGACACAACACAACGCAATGTTATGTCATGGTGCTTATAGCCTTTAGCTACTAGCTGAACAACTGATCTTCTGCTTTCCATGCTGTTCATTATAGGACTCTATGAGCTGTATGTCTGTATGTGTTGTTGCTTGTTGTAGTGCAGTTTGTTACTAAAACAATTCATATAATGACATGCCTAATTTATAAGAATGCCTGGTTGAAAATAGTTAAATTAGGTTACTTTTTGATTTTGTTGAAGCGTCCTTGAGCGAGACTGAATCCCCTAATTGCTCTTGATATACTGGCTAGTGCCTTGAATGGTCTCCGCTGATATTGGTCGCTGATATTGGTCTATGAATGTGTGCGTGTGAATGTCTGCATGTAAAGCACCTTGGCTAAATGTATTACATAAATGCAACATTTACCTTACATAAGAACATAAAGTTCAATTTTAAGTGTACAACTGCAAAATAAAATTAAAACAGCATAAACATTGGTACAATTATTGTACTTGATTCCTGTATTGTATACTTTACTTATAGTAAGTAAATAGGCCAGAGTGGCTTGTCAGCTTAGGAACAAGGTTGTCATTCAGTCTCTGGATCTTGTGGTTTGCAGACATTTTAATTCTGAGAACCATCCATAACTCTCAGTTAGTACATTTGGACCCCCCCTCGGGGAATGCTGAGCGTCTGTAGGTCATCCAGAAAAACCTTGTTTGAGAGTCCCCCACTACCTACTGTAGGAACGACTGGGCTCTCGACACACAAAAAATATGTTAATGGCTACCTCGAGTCAGATCAATCAGGTCTCTGCTCTGCTGTATTAAAGTTTAATCATATTTCTTCTATGTTTTTTCTTTCTTCTTGCTCTGAAGTACACTGTTCCTTCAACATTTCCCAGTGCAGGGAGATGAAACACCTTCCAGACAAAGAGCATGCAGGTGGAAATGAACAAGTTAATTCTTTTTTTTTTCTCACTTCTGCAGGTTAAGAATGTTCTTGTAACTCAAGGCACAAGCTGAAGTGATCACATAAGTAGTATATCCGGAGTGTTTTCAATTAGTCAGTACTTTTACTTCTACCCCACCACATCTAAAATCATTTTCGGCCATTTGAAAATAGACAATCTACAAGTCCACGATACTTTGCAAACTGATGCATTGTTAGCTTGGAGATCTCCTCCAAATCTTTTCCAAAATAATGCATAATGGACACTTTCACTTTTACTTACATAATGGGTACTGCCTTTTTCGACTACAGTACATTTAGGACTTTACTTACTTACAGTACTTTTGACAGAAAAAAATGTCAAAAGTTACTGATACTTTTACGAGTCCTTCGTTCCCACTATCGCTCCATCCAGTATGTTTGCACTTGTTACTGATTCAGAATGTCTGGCCGGTGCCCTTCACCCCTCACTCCTGTCTCCTCAGTGGGTAGTTTGGCTGCTGCCAGCAAAACACTTGCATTGACCTGCAACGGCCGAGAAAGGGCACCAGGCCCTCTGCATCTCCAGGACACGATCCTACCTATACCTGTACACTCCTTACAGCTCAGATATCGACTAAAGACCAGAACCATGTCTGCCCTTCCATTTCCCCATGGCAAACCCTACCCTACACTCCAATCATTCTTCTCGACTTGGTCTGAGAACTACTTGCCTATCACCACCGAATCACCTGTAACCCGTCAAATCACCACCTCATAAAGCAGTGGTTTTCCAGGTGGTCCCCATCTAAATTATGGAGTTAGTAAACAAATGGACCCTATTTAACTCTTGAGAGCATAAAATGAAACCAGTTTTTATTTAAAATTCAAGGACACACACAATTAGAAAATGGAATGTATACCCTTATGAATACAAACCTCTTAGCATCTATACCCTACCGAATCACAACCTCGTAGCATCTCATGCACATAACTGTACCTGCTTTATGGATGGTTCATGGATGTTTTCCCTCTACTTGACATGATTTTTTTCTTCTTTAAAAGGATCACTGGCTAATAAGACAAATATGCCTTAAAACACTATACTTGCCTTCTATAACTAAACCATGCAGATAAAAACACCTTCAATACTTTATTTCTTTCACAAATAGAGAATCTTTCACTCTATAGGAGGTGCTCCTGTCGCAGGATGATGATGTCACAGAGCATGTTCATCCATATATTCCATAGAGCTAGATCACACGTGACATCATCATCCTGCGCCAGGAGCAGTTCCTGTTGAGTGAAATATTCTCTATTTATGAAAGAAATAAGATGCCATTGGTGTTTTTATTTGTTTATTTTAGTTATATGGGGTAAGTATGATGTTTTAAGCCATGTTTATCTTATTAGACAGGGATCCTTTTAAAGTGTGATTTATTTCCCTTCTTGCTACCCTCCACTAACGTCTTTCAAGCCTTTCAAACCCTTCTTCTGATGAAAGACAAAAAAGTGTCACACAAAAACACATTTCAGGCACTTCTTTACAACCTGTGGACATGGCACTAAAGTTGATTCAGAGAAGTGGGTTGACCTCTGCAAACTGCACTCCTTATTATCTGCCTCAATCTGGACACTGCCTCAGTCGTTCTAAAAACATTTTCATGTCAAGGACCATTGTCTTCATTATGTCAAATTTGTGTCAATGTGTCAATTCTTTATGTTGAATTGTGAGAGTGATTTAGCTGTATAATGTATACGCTTCTTTATGGCACATTCGCATGGTGTGTGGACTGAAGAGCAGTTGATAAATAGCATTATTAGTGTTTGTACGATTAAAGTGCAAGCGGTTTAATCACAGCCATCTTTCATTCACAGTGAACGTGTTTTTGTTAACAAGAGCAAGGCGGGCAGATACATTCATCAGGACATTAAGTTGAGAGCAGAGTGAAAATAAGCACTCGTCTGGCGACAGAGGCATTAGAAAGTAGTGCAAGAGATGAGTCCATATTTCGTGACATCCAGATTAGAAATGGTTACTAATTGCATTGTTTTTGTCTTTTTTGGTCCACAAGGCTCACACAGTACATATCGTCAGGCAGAAATGAAATCAAATGAAAATGTCTCTGCTTATTTGCTATTTATTTACATCAATGCCCTTCTTCCGTCACACAATTAGTTAGTAGGAAGCTGACCCACTGTGCAAGCTCCCAGCATGTGCCACTTTTTTCCAACACGGGGTAAAGTCGCGTACTATGCCTCCAACTTTTAGGGGTGATTTTTATGCTGATCGTACTGTCCAATATTATGTTCACTACAGGGGTGTTACACAACGGAGGCAGTGTGCAATTTGTTGGTCAGTGACAGTACTGTTATGCAGGCACTATTTTTGAACAGCATGATACTGTATTTCGAGCGAGGCACACTTCCTCCGGGACAATAGAGACTTATCTCATCGTTATCTTATCTCATGAATAAATCCGAGCATTTGCCGGTGTGCTCACACTGTGACAGCATGACACCGACGAAGCAGCCTGCAGGCTACTGTAAAGTCCTCGGTGCTATGTTAACTCCAGAGGTGGCGCGAAAAGGAAGCAACATTGACCCCTTGCGGGGCCTGTGATTCCAAGAGTGTACAGATGGAACCAAAAATGGACCTGTACAGGTCCATTTTTGGTTCGATTTGTACACCCTCGGAGCTAGAGAAACACTCTGGGTTTTAAGGCATACAGGCGCGTGGGCAGTGCGTGCCAGCTGGGCCGTGGCAGAGGTAAGCCCACGGGGGTAGAGGCATCGGGGGCCGCTCCGGGGACAATGAATGTCTGAGCTGATGCCATCCTAGGCTGGGTTTACTACTGCAACGCAACCTCCTCTGTCATCACCCGTCTGCACTTGACTGCAGGGCAGCCTGCTGAGGGCTCGCATACCCTATATATTAGACGCACCAGAAGAAACGCAAATCCATAATTATGTGGCTTAAAATCCTTGATTTGCAGGTTATATAAGGACTGTCATGTCATGCACTACACAATATATCGCACTCACCTTGCCCAGTGGTGGGAAAGTAGCTACTGGAGTACTGTGCTTAAGTGACAGGTACAGGTAACTTGCTGGATTATTTCTTTGGTTCTAGTTCTTTGGTTGACCTTTTTAATGGCGTTGGTGGCAATTTTATCACCGGAAAGATTCACCTCCAAAATAGAACCTAAATAGGTAATATAGCCAATACCAGTATGTGTATGTACTGTATGCTTGTGTGTGCCACTGAACCCATACAGGTTTTGCAGTCATTGTCCTTTTAAAGAAACGTTTCAATTTCTACTATTTTGCATCACAAACCCCCAAATCACTCCGGATTTCTCTGCATGATGTGAAATTATAGGGTTCAGCTCTCATTTTTTTGTCAACACACATTTGCTGTTGGTTTACTTGACAGTGGAATGTTTTTTTCACAATGTTGCAGAATAATGTTCCTGATAAAAACATTGTGTGTCCATTATGAATATGAAAATCCCTCATGCCCCGGGCTTGAAGCCTAATATGTCAGAATTACAAGGAGCACGGTGGTTGTATGCCAGTGTATAGTCAACAGACAGGAGAGACCTCTGGTACATGCATGGTCTCTGAGTTAGATGTAACCCACATGTAAAACAGGGTATACAATATATATTAAATAAATATATGCTCTGTATTAAAATGCATGAATAAATATAAAAGTCATTGAAATGCACAATCAGTTAAAAAACATCACCTGTGGTGTGAATAAGTTAAAAAGGATATAAAGATCTTAAGAGTCAACAGTAGAAAACAACAACCCTTTAAGTTACATGCAGGTGCAGTGTACTGTCCCTTTAATGCCTACGTGCAGCTAGAGTGAGAGAGCGGAGGCTGCCATTATGATCGGCAGAGCAGAGAGAGACAGAGCAGCAGAGAGAACGCCAGAAAGAAAGCTGCAGAACTGATTGAAACACGGAAAACTAAGGTTGAAAACGAGTTGTTTTCGACTAGAGACACTAGCACAACGTTTGTGTGCAGTGTTGGGACAGATCTGGGAGTGCAACCAACTCGGTCTGTGTTGTGTTTGTGCAGACCGAGTGTTTTGGTGAGTTTACAAACAAATGCATTGACATGTTGCACTAAATGTTTATGTTTGCACTTGCATATGGAAACGTTTTGCTTTATTTCATGGTTAAGAGTACTTTCTGTAAGTTTTGATGGTGAAATGTTGGTTTATTAATGTAAAAAAAGATTACTATTAGGCAGCTCGGCTGAGCAGCCAGCTGACACCAGTGATTGTTAATGATTGCCAACGACCAGCGTCAATTGGGCCTAGTTAAGACAATTGGCCCACAGTACAGAAGTAATCAGAGTATTTTGAGTATTTGAGAGATTTATTTTATTTTCTTTATGACCTGTTGCACAGGTCAGGTTTTTTTGTCCCTGTTGGATTACAGTGACAAAACCGGAGATCTGGATGGCGAGCTAGGAGTCTCAGGAACCACGGATTGGAGAGCTGAGTGCAAGGGTGCCCCTTTGCACGTGCTGACAACTTGAGTTGCTCACTGCCAGAGCGGTAGGAGTATCGGAAATTGGTTTACTTTTATTTTGAAAGGCACATTTCAAGAACTGAGTCAATACTCTGTGCCATTGGATTTGGAGACACTAACTGACAGAGACAGTGAATTAAAGGAGGAGTCCGTACCTTTATTTTGTTTTTGAAAAGAAGAGAACTAAGGTTCAATTGAAAGACTGTGTCAATTACAGCATCAGAACTATTTTATTTTATTTTTTCCAGCTGAAAAAGGACTGATTAACAGCGTCAGTTATACAGTATTTTATTTTATTTTATTTTTGGTATTGGAAAAGAACCAAGACAGTGTCTTAAATACTACATTATTTGATAACAAAAGAGAAACAAGTTTTTGGATTTGAGCTGTATCCTGATTTAAATATAGCATCCAGCTGTATTTTATTTTCATAGCATTCTAAGTTGTGAATTAAGGGTTCATTCCATTTTGATATTTTATTTTGATATTTTGTACACTTACCTATACCTACCTCTACCGGGGAATACATTTTGGTTTGGTTTACCTGTGGAGAAAAGGAAGGGAAAGAAAAGAGTTAACTCAAGACAATAGAACACAAATAGAACCAAAATAGAAAGAAACTAGTTTTCTAAAATTAGTTTACACCTTTCTAAAATAGTTGACTAAAATAGGAAACTAACTAACTGAAACTACCTCAACTTAGTTTTACCACTAAACTAAAAAGGAAAGAAAAGGGAAAGTGAGGAATTACTTACCTTATGATACCTGCAGGATTGTTTATTTTTCTTATTTGGGACAAAGGTCTGTCTGTGTGTGTGTGTGTGTATGTCTTTGTATGTCTTTGTTCAACTACTACTTTCTATAAAGTAAATTTTTTGCCGGCTTGCATTTAAAACAGTGTCTCTGGTCTAATATTTACTCCCCCCACTCCTACGAACCTAGACCTAGTCCAGTGGCAATATCTCGGCGATACGGGTGCTACAAAAACTTTGGCGAGCTAGCCAGGAGTGGGTTAAACTAGTATAATTAGTAACCAGAGACCAGTTAACTAGATTCAAGATGGAGGACATTCAAAAGACAATCCAGGACTACGGTGTTGCGGTCCAAAACTCACTTCTAATTAGTGGTTTAACAGACACAGAAGCTGACAAAGAGGTCTACGACTTCCTGAAAAAGTATGGCCCCATTGCTCAAGAACTAAAAGTACCTTCTGAAAAAGGCCTACGGGTCATTGTAGAGTACAAAGACGAAAAAGTCCTAGGGCCAATCACACCCCAATTGCCTGTAGAACTAAAGAGCAATACTGATTCCAATGTTACCTACTACATTGAGGCCTTAGCAAGTGTAGTCACACCTACATTTAGCCAGTCAGCCACACAGTCATACCTCACCGAGCTGAAGCAGTATGCAAAGCAGAGTGGCCAGAACTTCGAGGATGTGCTGAGAAAAGAGCTCTCTCGCATCAGTGAAGCAGTTGGCCAAGAGGATGAAAGCCCACCAGAATCCAACTCTGGTGATCGCCAACAGCATGTTGTGGATGACATGGGACCAGAGAGCCCTCAACCCAGTGCACTTACCCCACAACATATCCCTGAGCCAACACCTTCTGGACAGCCACCCAAAGGAAAGACTCAGCACACCGTAACCCTAACTGACCTCTATCCATCTAAAATGCAGAAAGTCGTTGTCGAACATATAGTTAAACATGAAGACACAACAGCACAAGCACATGCGTCATTGAGGCTCCGTCCTTTCTCTGGACGTATCCCCCGTGCAAACAATGAAGTTGATTATGAAACATGGAGATCTAACGCAGACTTCTTGCTCGGAGATGCACAGCAATCCGATCTGCACAAATCGAGAAGAATACAAGAAAGTCTCTTGTCACCAGCAGTTGACATCGTGAAACACTTGACACCTCACTCACCTCCTTCCATGTATTTGGAAATCCTCGACTCAGCATTTGGAACAGTTGAGGACGGAGATGACCTGTATTTCAAGTTCCTCAATACACTACAAGACTACAACGAGAAGCCCTCAACTTACCTTCAACGACTCCAAGTGATGCTGAACACCACTCTCAGGAGAGGCGGTGTTAAAGCAGCTGACCTGGATAGACAACTCCTGAAACAATTCTGCAGAGGTTCTTACGACAATGCGCTGATATCCGAACTGAAACTTGAAGATAAAAACAAGAAAGACAACCCACCTACCTTTGCAGAACTACTTCTGCTACTCCGCACTGAAGAGGAGAAACGCTACTCCAAGGAGTGTCGCATCAAGCAGCACTTCAGTGCTTCGAAGCAGAAGGTGTCGTCGCACTTCCAGGGTGCCTATGGTCAGTTTGCTGAGGAATGCAACACACCACAAAGTTGCAATGAGTCCAAATCCGAAATACAAGACCTGAAAAAGCAAATAGCACAGCTGCAGTCACAGCTTACAAAAATGACACAAAAAGACAAAACCCATTCCCAGAAAGCACCTAAGAAACCCACCACTAGCAAGTCCCAAGCTGAGAGTGCCAAACCACAAAAAGCACAGACTAGCAACCGTGATGGGAAAGACAAACACAGTAACAAGCCGAGGCCCTGGTACTGTTTCAGGTGTGGTGAAGACGGGCACATAAAGCCCCAATGTGAAGCTGAGCCCAACTCCTCTCTCGTAGCCACAAAGAGGAAGCTGTTAAAAGAGAAACAACAGGAATGGGAATCGAAATATGGCTCCACAGACTCTGACGATTTAAACTAGTGGCAGTCGCCATTGAGGGACAAATGGCGACTGAGACACAAACCAAGTGTCCTAAGAGGAAACAGCGTGCCTCGTTGGCATGCTCACAGTCAAAGCAACGCGCTGTAACCCTGCCGAAAGGGCTCATTGGAGCCAAAACCACTGCGCAAGTGATAATAGCAGGACGAGACTGCAATTGCTTGTTAGACACAGGTTCGCAAGTGACAACTATCCCAAACTCATTCCACCAGGAGAACCTGTCACACATACCCGTTCAGTCACTGAACAATTTGCTTGAAGTTGAAGCCGCCAACGGCCAAGATGTCCCCTACTTAGGGTATATTGAAGTCAATATCACATTCCCCAAGTGCTCCCTTGGCCTAGACATTGAAATACCTACCTTGGCTTTGATCGTGCCAGACCTACACTCAACCCTGTCTTCAGTGTTAATAGGCACCAACACCCTAGACATCCTCTATGAGCAATACTCCAACGCCACACTTCAGAATGACCATCCACTGCCCTATGGGTACAGAGTAGTCCTCAAAACTCTCGAAATGAGACAAGTCCATTCCAGCCTTGGAGTTGTGAGACTGTTCAGCAAAGAACCAGAAACGATTGGTCCTGGTCAAACAAAAGTTGTGGAGGGATCAGTCAGTTGCCGAATACCCGACACCGGGAAGTGGGTCGTGGTTGAACCACCAGAGATCTCATCCCTGCCAGGTGGCATAATGGTGAATGGTGGCCTTGCGAGTCTTCCAGCCAAACTACCCCGCTGCATTCCAGTGATCCTTAGAAATGAATCGGGCCACGATATCACCATCTCCCCAAAGAGCGTCATAGCTGAAGTGAATGCCATTCGAAGTGTCGAGCCCATTGACAACCCAGACATCAAACCTGACCAAAACTCAAAAAGAGACTTCGACTTCGGAGAATCTCCGATACCCAATGAATGGAAGGAGCGGATAACTGAGAAAACTGAACTCCATGCCGGAGGTGTTCGCGCAGCACGACCTCGACTTTGGGCGCACTGACAAGATAAAACATCACATAAAGCTCAGTGATGAAACACCCTTTAAGCACAAAGCGAGGCCGATACACCCTCAGGACGTTGAGGCTGTGCGAAAGCATCTCCAAGAACTCCTCAAAGCCGAAATCATACGGGAGTCAGAGTCCCCGTTCTCCTCGCCGATCGTCGTCGTCAGAAAAAAGAACGGTGAAGTCAGACTCTGTATAGATTATAGGAAGCTCAACCTCCAAACAGTGAAGGATTCATATGCCTTGCCAAACCTGGAGGAGTCTTTCTCAGCTTTAAATGGATCAAAATGGTTTTCTGTGCTAGACCTCAAGTCCGGCTTTTACCAAATCGAGATGGAGGAGTCAGACAAGCACAAAACCGGTTTCGTTTGCCCACTGGGATTCTTTGAATTTAACAGGATGCCTCAGGGGATTACCAACGCCCCAAGCACGTTTCAAAGGCTCATGGAGCGTTGCCTGGGTGAAATAAATCTGAAACAAGCCCTTGTCTTTATCGATGACTTGATTGTTTTCTCTCAGACACTGGAGGAACACGAAGAACGTCTGTTAAACGTGCTCAACAGATTGAAGGAGTATGGCTTGAAGTTGTCTCCCGAGAAATGTAAGTTCTTCCAGACGTCCGTCAAGTACCTTGGCCACATTGTGTCAGAAAAAGGCATCGAGACAGATCCTGAAAAGATTTCCACCCTCAAGACCTGGCCAAAACCCAACAACTTGAAGGAGTTAAGAACGTTCTTAGGGTTCTGCGGTTACTACCGTCGCTATGTCAAAGATTACTCAAAGATCGTGAAACCTCTCAACATACTCACCTCTGGATACCCACCTTTGCGGAAGCACAGTAACTCCAAGGTGAATGTAGGAAAGTATCACAACCCCAAAGACAACTTCGGTGACAGATGGACAGCGGAATGCCAAGTAGCGTTTGAGACGATCATAGACAAGTTGACGACTGCCCCCATCCTCGGGTTTGCTGACCCTAAGATACCCTACATCCTACATACAGACGCCAGTGCTGTGGGGTTAGGCGCCACCCTATACCAAGAACAGGAGGGGCAGACACGTGTCATTGCCTACGCCAGTCGTGGCTTATCACCGTGTGAAGCAAGATACCCAGCTCACAAATTAGAATTCCTCGCCCTCAAATGGGCAGTGACAGAGAAATTCCAAGACTACTTGTATGGAAGTCATTTCCTCGTGGTCACTGACAGCAACCCGTTAACCTACATACTGACTTCTGCAAAGCTTGACGCTACAAGCTACCGGTGGCTAGCTGCTTTGTCAACGTTCAACTTCCAACTGCAGTACAGAGCAGGAAAGCTGAGCCAAGATGCAGACGGACTGTCCAGACGACCACATAACAGATTGACTAATGACTTCACATCCCAGAAAGAAATGGAGCGGATCATGCAGTTCACACAAAGACACCTACCTGAATCAGAACACTCCAACCTGATGGTTGAGAGCACAGTCAGAGCCATCTGTGAAAAGCATCTGGTCCATTCCACTGTTGGTGAAGACCCTGCGGGGACATTGCCTGTCACAGCATTGGTCATGTCACTCACCTGTAACCCAACGGCCATACCAGCAAGCTTTGGAGATGAAGACCAGCTTGGCGGTTTACCCATCATTCCCAACTTCACAGCTACAGAGTTGATGGAAAAGCAGAGAGCCGATGCCTGCATCCGAGAAGTGATTCACCAGATGGAGACCGGGGAGAAGCCTCCACCGTCTCTGAGGAACGAACTCCCTGAACTCGGGTTGATGTTAAGGGAGTGGAACAGGCTGGAGCTGCTAGACAACATACTATACCGGAAACGACAAGATGGTGCACAGCTGTCCTACCAACTTGTGCTACCGGGAGAGTTGAGACCGATGGTCCTGAAAAGCCTGCATGATGACGTTGGCCACATGGGTGTGGAGCGCACCTTAGACCTTGTCAGAACACGGTTCTATTGGCCAAAAATGTCAGCCGACGTAGAAAGTAAAGTCAAGACCTGCAACCGCTGCATACGCCGTAAATCCTTACCTGAGAAAGCTGCACCGCTTGTAAACATCGTAGCTACAAGACCGCTCGAACTTGTATGCATGGATTTCCTGTCGGTAGAGCCAGACTCAAGTAACACGAAAGACATCCTGGTAATAACAGATCATTTTACCAAGTATGCAGTGGCTATCCCCACCCCAAACCAAAAGGCCAAGACAGTTGCTAAGTGTTTGTGGGACCACTTTCTCGTCCACTATGGGATACCTGAGCGGCTTCACAGCGACCAAGGTGCAGACTTCCAGTCGAGAACAATAAAAGAGCTCTGTGAACTCATCGGAACACAGAAAATAAGAACTACACCCTACCACCCAAGAGGGAACCCCGTTGAACGCTTCAACAGGACCCTACTTAACATGCTGGGAACCCTTGAGAACCAGAAGAAGAGTCGATGGCATGATTATGTCAAACCACTGGTACACGCTTATAACTGTACCAAGAACGAGGTGACTGGTTTCACACCTTATGAGTTAATGTTTGGACGACAGCCAAGATTGCCAGTCGACCTTGCCTTCGGCTTACCAGTCCAACACAAGCCAGGATCGCATTCCCAGTATGTTCAAACCCTGAAGTCCCACCTCGAAGCCAGCTATCGTGTTGCCACAGAAAATGCAAAGAAGACTGCAGATCGCAACAAAGCAAGGTTCGATAGGCATGTCGTTGAATCAACCCTGAAAGAAGGCGACAGAGTCCTGGTCAGGAATGTTCGCTTGAGGGGCAAACATAAGCTAGCTGACAGATGGGAACCAGACGTCTACGTTGTCCTGAGACAAGCAGGTGACATCCCAGTGTATGTTGTCAAACCTGAGAATAAGGAAGGTCCAACAAGAACACTTCATCGTGACCTTCTGCTGCCATGCGGGTTCCTACCCGTAACTCCAGTGGAAGGCAACACAGACACGAAGGAGAAAGCCAGACGGCCAAGAACCAGGCAACGTCCGAGGGGCGACTCCTTGGATGAAGCAGACGACAGTGACTCCCAATCAGAGGAATACCAGTACAATGGGAACCTACGAGTGGAAACCCTTGGTTTCAACTATGCCCCTGAAACCATGGCGTATCTTCCAGAACGTCCTGAAACCTTGATTACTGTCGAGCAAAACCCTTCAGACGACTTACCTGAAGAAGCTCCAGTAGAGAGTCATGACGATATCTTACCTGATCCTGATCCCGAAGAGAGTGACTTACCTGGTCCTGAAGAGAACGATTCAACTGATCTTGGAGAAAGTAACCTACCTGATCCTGAAGAAGTTGACCTACCCCATCCTGAAAAGGGTAACTTACCTGCTGCACAAGAACGTGGAGACCTACCTCGTGATGACGTGGAGGATGTTCATTCTCCCACTCAAACTAATCCTGAACAGAGTGAAACCTTCATAGACGAAACGGAACCTGTCAATGAAGAAGATGTCCATAGAAGGTCCACGAGAGACAGAAAAGCCAGTAAGCGACTGACTTACCCAGAGCTAGGGAATCCACTTGTCACAATCGTCAAGTCCCTATTTCAAAGTTTGAGTGAAGTTATCACAGACTCCATTGAAGAGCCTAAGTCCTTAGAGCCCCACGCTATACTACACGTGTGAGCTTAATGCACAGGGACGTGCATTAGGTAAAGAGGGGAGGATGTAACCCACATGTAAAACAGGGTATACAATATATATTAAATAAATATATGCTCTGTATTAAAATGCATGAATAAATATAAAAGTCATTGAAATGCACAATCAGTTAAAAAACATCACCTGTGGTGTGAATAAGTTAAAAAGGATATAAAGATCTTAAGAGTCAACAGTAGAAAACAACAACCCTTTAAGTTACATGCAGGTGCAGTGTACTGTCCCTTTAATGCCTACGTGCAGCTAGAGTGAGAGAGCGGAGGCTGCCATTATGATCGGCAGAGCAGAGAGAGACAGAGCAGCAGAGAGAACGCCAGAAAGAAAGCTGCAGAACTGATTGAAACACGGAAAACTAAGGTTGAAAACGAGTTGTTTTCGACTAGAGACACTAGCACAACGTTTGTGTGCAGTGTTGGGACAGATCTGGGAGTGCAACCAACTCGGTCTGTGTTGTGTTTGTGCAGACCGAGTGTTTTGGTGAGTTTACAAACAAATGCATTGACATGTTGCACTAAATGTTTATGTTTGCACTTGCATATGGAAACGTTTTGCTTTATTTCATGGTTAAGAGTACTTTCTGTAAGTTTTGATGGTGAAATGTTGGTTTATTAATGTAAAAAAAGATTACTATTAGGCAGCTCGGCTGAGCAGCCAGCTGACACCAGTGATTGTTAATGATTGCCAACGACCAGCGTCAATTGGGCCTAGTTAAGACAATTGGCCCACAGTACAGAAGTAATCAGAGTATTTTGAGTATTTGAGAGATTTATTTTATTTTCTTTATGACCTGTTGCACAGGTCAGGTTTTTTTGTCCCTGTTGGATTACAGTGACAAAACCGGAGATCTGGATGGCGAGCTAGGAGTCTCAGGAACCACGGATTGGAGAGCTGAGTGCAAGGGTGCCCCTTTGCACGTGCTGACAACTTGAGTTGCTCACTGCCAGAGCGGTAGGAGTATCGGAAATTGGTTTACTTTTATTTTGAAAGGCACATTTCAAGAACTGAGTCAATACTCTGTGCCATTGGATTTGGAGACACTAACTGACAGAGACAGTGAATTAAAGGAGGAGTCCGTACCTTTATTTTGTTTTTGAAAAGAAGAGAACTAAGGTTCAATTGAAAGACTGTGTCAATTACAGCATCAGAACTATTTTATTTTATTTTTTCCAGCTGAAAAAGGACTGATTAACAGCGTCAGTTATACAGTATTTTATTTTATTTTATTTTTGGTATTGGAAAAGAACCAAGACAGTGTCTTAAATACTACATTATTTGATAACAAAAGAGAAACAAGTTTTTGGATTTGAGCTGTATCCTGATTTAAATATAGCATCCAGCTGTATTTTATTTTCATAGCATTCTAAGTTGTGAATTAAGGGTTCATTCCATTTTGATATTTTATTTTGATATTTTGTACACTTACCTATACCTACCTCTACCGGGGAATACATTTTGGTTTGGTTTACCTGTGGAGAAAAGGAAGGGAAAGAAAAGAGTTAACTCAAGACAATAGAACACAAATAGAACCAAAATAGAAAGAAACTAGTTTTCTAAAATTAGTTTACACCTTTCTAAAATAGTTGACTAAAATAGGAAACTAACTAACTGAAACTACCTCAACTTAGTTTTACCACTAAACTAAAAAGGAAAGAAAAGGGAAAGTGAGGAATTACTTACCTTATGATACCTGCAGGATTGTTTATTTTTCTTATTTGGGACAAAGGTCTGTCTGTGTGTGTGTGTGTGTATGTCTTTGTATGTCTTTGTTCAACTACTACTTTCTATAAAGTAAATTTTTTGCCGGCTTGCATTTAAAACAGTGTCTCTGGTCTAATATTTACTCCCCCCACTCCTACGAACCTAGACCTAGTCCAGTGGCAATATCTCGGCGATACGGGTGCTACATGGTCTCTGAGTTATAGTAGATAATAAACAGAGAAGTAACATTCTGTTTTATGCACCACATTATTATGTGGGCAATTTAACTGCTGTTCTGCTACAACAAAACATATTTTAAAATAAAAGCTAGAGTGATTTCTGTTTGCCTCTGCCTTTTTGTGCAAGCTTTGTACTAATTTCTTCTGAAGTGTAATTGCATTCTCGTAATTTTCTGCATTTCTCTGTATTGTTTTTTTTTTCTTTTATATTTTTCCTTTCCAAATGTCTATGTATAACAACAAACATCACACACACTCACACACAGACCTGTGCTCAGAAGGGCGCTTTTGCTATGAGTTTTACTACAAGTCCAACACATTATGAGAAAAAAATCATGCGTAAACATAAACAAACAACGTTAATTAAGCAGCCAGCTTTTATCAAGCCTATCCAACTCCTGCCCCTGCGATCCTCATGGCTATTGGGCGCCTGACAAGAGCTTAAAGGGACATTATTCCATGAGGTGTCCCCTGTGTGTGCTACCAAGCCACTGCCTGTGACCACTCCAAATGACCATCTGTCTGTGTGCACAGCAGGTGTGTGTGTGTGTGTGTGTGTGTGTGTGTGTGTGTGTGTGTGTGTGTATGTGTGTGTGTGTGTGTGTGTGTGTGTGTGTGTGCGTGCGTGCGTGCGTGCATGCGTGCGTGTCTGTGTGTCTGTGTGTCTGCCTGCATGTGTGCATTTGTGGGAGGGAGTGCATGTGTGTGTCCACGCAAATGTGTGTGAGGCCGTTCAAAATAACCGTCTTATTAAATTATCTCCGGATTTTTACAGCACCACCCTCCTAGCCCCACACCCTCCTCTTTCCATCCCTCGGCCAGGCTAAACATTTGTCTTTCCGTTGGTTCATGGGTGAATTTGTATTCTGCGTTAAGACGCTGTGCCTGCCTGCCTGTCGGTGAGGAGCACAGAGGGGCATCCACAGGACAAAGTCCACATTTACCCTTCGCTCCTGTTCCATTTCTGACTCACTGCTTAGTAACAGAGGACCTGCCTCAGGGGCGGATCTAGGCATGGGGGGGCAATGCCCCCCTAAATACCCAGTCTGCCCCCCCAAACACGATGCCATGCAAAACAACCCAAGATATTTCAAATTAAAGTGCTTATATTTAAACTGATTTGAAACACTACTACTGCTACTAACTACAATTTTGGCACCACTAAACCAACAGCATTTCATCATTGAAAACAGAAAACTCAAGTCAGACCTTTAGCTTTATGCATGCTGCGTGTCTGTTGCAACTTC
Organism: Benthosema pterotum; assembly: GCA_039105355.1. Taxonomy (NCBI): domain Eukaryota; kingdom Metazoa; phylum Chordata; class Actinopteri; order Myctophiformes; family Myctophidae; genus Benthosema; species Benthosema pterotum. Next base: position 38,167,629 of record CM076970.1, read on the forward strand.
AACAACAACTGATGTTATTATTGATGCTTTACTCGACTAATAAAAGTCCTGTAACCGAAAATGGTATTGGTGCGGCTTCATCGCCCGTGGCGCGAAGCGACACCGGCGATGAAGCTGCTCCCATACCATTTTCTCTTGCCCCTCCAACATGTTATCTTGCCCCCCCAAATGGGACATGTTACATCCGCCCCTGACCTGCCTGTGCTACAACAGTGCAGTGTAGAGTTAAGGATGCGTTTAAACGATTTCATGGTCTATGAAAGAGCATTTCAAGCGGCGTGACATGAAAATTGTCATTGAATACATTCAATTATATGAAACCTTTGTGACTATGCCTGTTTGTACTTGCAAAAAGTCAAGTACATTGCATGAAGTGTCATGTGACACCGAGGAATTATGAACCGTTTTGTTCATGAAAAGCACTCGATGACAGATAAGGGATGGAGCCCTGTCATTTCATACAGAACGAAGACTTTAGGTTGAATTTATTTGTAAACTATTTCAACATTTCCACAAGGTACACAAAAAAACTTTAAGGATTAAGACATCAAGACAAACCTGTTCAAAAAGCAAAAACAATATATACGGTATATATATATATATATATATATATATATATATATATATATATATATATATATAAGATATGATATCTTCAAAGCAGAATCAATTATTTAAAAAATCCTCAGAAAAGGAAGTGGAAGCCTCAAAAGCGGCAACCTCAAAAGTCTTCCACTTAAAGACCACCTGCTGTTTTCTGAGGGCTTGTTCCAGACATGTGGTGCATTAAAAAATGTTTCGCTTAGCTTTGCCTCTCCAATGTTTGATTCTGTGATGTCTGGGATGCATCGTGGCTCACAATGTAGCACAAGATCATGAATGTATTTTTGGCGTGACAACATTCAACTGGTTCTGAGACAATCCACGCAACTAATCGATCAACAAGCTGAAAGTATGACACAGAGCTGAGCTGGTATTGATGTAGATGAGGTTGATGTAGATGTGAGCGTCTTGATCTGACAGATCGGTACGTCTGTTAGGTTGGCATGTGAGTCCGGGTTGATACGTTAGTGTTTAGCACTACACTAGCCTTTAACCCTTAGTGTCCTGAACGCGTTTTGGTGTTTTATCTGTTGAAAAATAGCAGATCAACAAGCTCATGTCGCGCCACCGAGTGGCGCGACATGAGCTTGTTGTTCTGCTATTTTTGAAAAATTGTGAAAATGTGCTGCAAATCTCTAAATACATTATTTTGGAAGCAAACATTTTATCTCAATTTTTCGCTTCTGGGGAACCCCGAGAACAACATGTTTTCAGATGGCGGTCTGCAGCCAAATATGGATAATTCTGGTGGTCCTTGGCTAGAAATATGTTAGCATCACTGACACAGGAGCACAGATTTTTCAGAAAAACTAGAATCTAGTGTCAGAAACTATAGAATCTAGTGTCAAAAACTCGATTCTAGCGTCAGAAAGTAGATTCTAGTGTCAAAAAGGAGATCCTAGCATCAGAAACTATCATTTAGTGTCAATAACTAGAATCTAGTGTTGGAAGCTACTATAGAATCTAGAGTCAAAAGCTAGAATGGGTCAGGACAAATGGGTTAAGGTTCAGGGTCTGAACCCCAGGGCACCAGTCCTTCACCGTAGGAAGTAGCAGGGCTTGGGTGAGGCAAGCAGTGGTGTAAAATACAGTACATTTACTGCACTGGAGTGCAACTTAAGTACTCAGGGGCAGCCTAGAATGAGCCTAGAATAAAGACAACCTGCAGCCATGCAAACTGCATTGGAGGGAGGGGGACCTCAGTGTGAAATGTATAAAAGGGGGTATCTGTGACAAAGATCAAGGGCATTATGTGTCATGTCACAGGAATCGAGGTAAATGGATGACCAATGTGTTTTGGTGTGGAATTCTTATTTGCACTTTGAATAAGGGACTCTACATTACAGTACTGATGCGTTTAGTACTTATTTTTTCCACCACTGGTGTCCAGTCGGGCAGTAAAGTAGAGGGAGCAGATGGTGCGTACAGTAGGTGCCCCGCTCCATCACCCAGGCCTCTGACGCTAGACCCAACAACGATGGCTCTAGAATCCCATGTGTTCCCCAGCTCTCATACCCTGCATCGCTAACCCTCTCTGACCTCATTTTCATTCTGTTTTCACCTTCATCCGGACCGGAGAGGTTAGCTGAAAGCCAAATTATCTTTTTTTTATTTCCCGGTGAGCACCGCTGCTTCACACACTGGCACAGACACATGGCAGCCTGGGCACTGACCAGTACCATCACAGTCTTATACTGTTGGCCACTGAGCAACTGTCATTGGACGAGTCGGGATGTTTTGATGCCAGTTGCTCAAGGGCACTTCAGCTGTGTTGGTGGATGGCTTAAGTGGTGGTCATTCACTTTTAATTAATCGTGCCAGTCCGGGGCAATGGAACGTGGAACCTTCCAGTTACAAAACTCACCACCTCTAACCCTTGCAGTACGTTTTAACAGCGGGCGGCCAACGGCGAGTGACGCTTTTAACTCCCTTGAATTTCATTGGCTATCGCCTAAATCGGTGGATGAATTGCACTAAAAGATGATTTTTAAAAACATCTTTTTAGACTCTTTTTGACCATCACCAGTTCACTGGCTATCGACAGCTTCACCAGTAATCTCTATGGGTCCCATAGAGACATTGTATACTGGCCCATTATTTATTCAGGGCTTGAGCCACAGACTGCCATTTGATGACGTTTTAGCCCACAGACCCCAAGACTAAACATTTATTTTGTTTTTGTCCACAATACCAGGCTGGATTTTCACAAACAAAACAGTCATAGACCAAAATGACTATTAATCTTCTACATTCTCCAGTTGTGTAGACTTGGGTAGACTAATTCAGATGATGAATATTTTAACTTGAGAGTGTAAAATTGAAACCAAATAGACCCGCAAGGGTCCATTTGGTTTCATTTACACTCTCAAGAGTGGGGACCAACTGGAACTCTCTCAAAGACCACTGGTGGTCCCCGAACCACATGTTGAAAACCCCTGGTATACTGTGTACTGTTACACTATCACCACCGCTTAGGCTGCCACAAAGTTCCACACACACACACACACACACACACACACACACACACACACACACACACACACACACACACACACACACACACACACACACACACACACACAGACACAGATACAGACACACACACACACGCACACGCACACGCACACGCGCACGCACACACACACACACACACACACACACACACAGGCTAAGAGTCAAGCCCCTGGAGAGCTGGGGGTGTGATTGGCCAGGTGACTGCCTGTTTACCAACGCTCTATTAAGCGGCGCGTCGAGACTCCCGACACGAGCTTCACCCCTTAGCCGTTAATCAAACTGTCAGATGAGGGAGGTAAATTAACGCGGCTATTTACATATCACCAGGTTGCAAAAAACAAAACAAAACAAAAAACAAAACGGCGACTAACGATGCCACCTGTTCATGATGACATTCTAGCATGTGTGTGAAGGCATACCTGTGAACATAGATGAGTGCAGTGGAGTGGCTTTATAGTAGGTATATATATATATATATATATATATATATATATATATATATATATATATATATATATATATATATATATATATATATATATATATATATATATATATAGGGCTTGACACTAACACTTGCCCGCTTGCCCGGGGCAAGTAAAAAAAATGGTGGGGCAAGTGAAGACTGCTACCTGGTTGCCCGATCGGGCAAGTGTGCAACTTAGTCCACTATAACACAACACAAGATAAATTTGTCTTGAAGGCGGTCATTGCGACCTGGGCTAATTAAGATGACAAATTTTAACTCTTGAGAGCGTGGTCATGTGATTCATATGCTCGCGCGAGCCCATAGACTCCAATGCATTTAGTAACTTCCGGTTGTCACCATTCAATAGGAGTCTATGTAGCTCCTTGACTTGAAAACCTGTGACTTGACTCGACTTGAAAACATTGTGACTCGACGCAACTTGAAACAACCATGCGACTTGACTCGCCCAACTGTGTGGACTCGACTCGACTTGACTCGCCCACGCCCAGCACCATAGACAGAGGCACAGCTAACCTCAGTGCAACAGCCTGACTTCAGCACCATAGACAGAGGCACAGCTAACCTCAGTCTGACTTCAGCACCATAGACAGAGGCACAGCTAACCTCAGTGCAACAGCCTGACTTCAGCACCATAGACAGAGGCGCAGCTAACCTCAATGCAACAGCCTGACTTCAGCACCATAGACAGAGGCACAGCTAACCTCAGTCTGACTTCAGCACCATAGACAGAGGCACAGCTAACCTCAGTGCAACAGCCTGACTTCAGCACCATAGACAGAGGCACAGCTAACCTCAATGCAACAGCCTGACTTCAGCACCATGGATAGAGGCACAGCTAACCTCAGTGCAAGACCCTGACTTCAGCACCATAGACAGAGGCACAGCTAACCTCAGTCTGACTTCAGCACCATAGACAGAGGCACAGCTAACCTCAGTGCAACAGCCTGACTTCAGCACCATAGACCAGGGCTTGACACTAACACTTGCCCGCTTCCCGGGGCAAGTAAAAAAAAAAAAAATGGTCGGGCAAGTGAAGACTGCTACCTGGTTGCCCGATCGGGCAAGTGACCTAATCTTCTACATTCTCTAGTTGTGTAGACCTGGGCTAATCAAGATGATGAATTTTAACTCTTGAGAGCTTAAAAATGAAACCAAATGGACCCGCAAGGGTCCATTTGGTTTCATTTTTACGTTCTCAAAAGTTACTGCAAAATTTCTGCAAAATTTACAATATATTTTTGGGGGGCAAGTGACCATGACCTGAGGGCAAGTAGAACCTGACTTGCACTTGCCTGATGGGCAAGTGCCTCCGAGACCTTAGTGTCAACCCCTGTATATATATATATATATATATATATATATATATATATATATATATATATATATATATATATATATATATATATATATATATATATATAGAGAGAGAGATTCTATGAAGAGATTCTATGAAGTCCGCCAAATAGCAGAATAATATACCAGACTAGAAGGGCCAAGACTTACACTTTGACACTGGTACCGGTACAGTATTGCCTTTATAGAGCTTCTGCCTGAAGACCAACCTAGAGTTCAAGTACAAGACATTTTGGGCAACTGGCAGCACAGGGACCACATGCAGTCAGTCTCCACCTTCACTTTACGGTAATGGAGCCAGACACAAATATACTGCCCAGCTATGGGAGCTAAGCAGCCAACAATTATTAGCAAGAATTATTAACAAGAATTAATTACGCCTGCAGGTTAATCTTGGAATACTGATGAATTATTGATTTCAGATGCAACAGCCATGACTGGCTTTAATTATGTCAGTCTAGGCATTTTGTTAACAAATCCAAATCCATCGTTTCAATGTTGTATGAGGTTAATACTAGATACCATATGTTTATTTTGTGTGTGTATCTTTTGCCACGTGAAGGCCATGCAATACTGGGGTTATATTTGAGTATTAAGTAAATCTACAATTATAAGCTGTACATTGGATGTAAGTACTATAGACCTACTATAGTGGCCCCAAAAGTTAACCAAGTGGGAGACGGTCTAGGTATGATAATGTCCTTAAGCCACTATAAAGAACATCACATTAGCATTACGGTGTTTGTGGTAAGTGTTTACTATTGGTGACAGCTGTGGGCATGACTCAATGGTGTCGCCTGCTTGTTAACTGCAGGAGGAGAAAATGGTTCTCAAAACTCACTCTGACTCATCTGGTTTGGATGATGACAATCTACCCCTCAAGGTGTGCCTTCCAGGTGTTGGGGAAGGCAACAGTAGTCTGTCAGTCTGTCACACATCATTAAAACAGCAAGCTCTAGTGTTTATACAAAATATACAGTATATACAACGCTGCTTAGTTAGCGTTTAGGGTGTTTGTGAATGCTGGTGCCATTGCAGTGGTGGTATTGATAGTATTCCTTTAAAAAATAAAATAAACACTGATTTTTTTTTTATAAGAAAATGTTTTCCTTTTACTTTTTTATTGGTGTGGGGGGGTTGTCGGTATAAAAATGTCACTAGAGTTATACATTCAATACATATTTTTCATAAATAGCAGATCCCCAAGCTGTGCTTTAGTTATTTTCCATTATTGTTTATTGCGGGTTGTGTAGATTTACTACTGCAGCTCCACATGGCAAGAGAGGGCCTCTGAGGTGAAATTATCTCCTTGTATATCCACTTCTCTTTCTCTGCATTCAATAATAATAAACTGGAAAAACAAACACACACACAAAAAAAGCACAAATGGTTTCCAGCCCTTTCCATTTATTGGAAGCTGCAGTAGCGGTGTGATCAATTATTCATAGGGAAGCATTATAAATGTCTTGTTTCTGGTCTTCTAGGCACACACTAGCATCGCCAGGCCACTGAAGACAAAACTGCAGCGCTCAACCTTTAATGGACACACAAAGGAGCCTTTTCGCCTTTTTTGCGGGTCATCCGTTTGGCCAGTGGTGTGAAGTACACCACAACTCAAGTACTGTAATTACTGATGACATGTATATGTATGATGGGGCCTATTGTAAACGAGAAACACTTTATAGTGTCTTTATGGCGGTTGAAATGTACTGTAATTCTCCAAACTGTACTTTACATGCTTTACTTTACTGCAGTATTTCCAATGTTCAATACTTTTACCCCTATTCCACTACATCGCAGTTTGAAAACTGGAGTTACTACTTTGAAGACTTGAATGATTATTATTACGAAGAACACACTTTAGCTCTATGTTTAAACCTTGGCTATTTGAAAATAGAAAATCTCCAAGCTCATAACAACTTGCTGTGACACATTGTGGCAAATGGTGCAGTTATATAGCACCTTTCCACGGCGCTTTACATTGATTGTAGATCCCATTCCCATCCCACTCGGGGACACATCAACACTAACTCTGGCGGAGCCCGGGTTCAAACCAGCAACCTTGTGGTTACCATCCTTGTGGCTACTTTACTTATACATGACTTTACCCATGCTATATTTGAAATACTGGAATTTTACTTTCATCAGGAGTGTTTCCACATTGCTACTACATTGATACTTTTTACTTAAAAGGACCCCTGTCTAATAAGATAAACATTGCTTAAAACATTATACTTTCCCTATATAACTAAAATAAACAAATAAAAACACCAATGGCATCTTATTTCTTTCATAAATAGATAATATTTCACTCAACAGGAACTTCTCCTGGCGCAGGATGATGATGTCACGTGTGATCTAGCTCTATGTAATATATGGATGAACATGCTCTGTGACATCATCATCCTGCGACCGGAGCACCTCCTATTGAGTGAAAGATTCTCTATTTGAAAGAAATAAAGTATTGAAGGTGTTTTTATCTGCATGTTTTAGTTATAGAAGGCAAGTATAGTGTTTTAAGGCATATTTGTCTTATTAGGCAGGGATCCTTTTAAGTACTGGGTAGTTAAGTCTGCATGTACAATGACTATAGTTAGTCCAAGAAGTAAAGAGTAAAATGTAAAATGTCAGGGTGATGGCGACAGCCCCCACCTGCAGGTGGATCCAGTCAGGGAGTCAATTCATTAGGTGTAAGTGCAGTGCAGCGTGCTCAGCACAGCACAGCAGCCCTGTTCATATCCACCCTGGATAGAAAAGCCTGGGAAAGGTCATTCCTTCCAAGAGCAAAGTAATGTTCTTGTTGCACGAGCTGCAGAGTCATCAACAGTGGTGGGAGAAGTACTGTTTTTTTTTACTTAACCACTTAGTCCCTATGGTTGGCAGGAGTCCCCCTTCAAACCTAGTATTATTTTTCAAGTTTCAAGCTCCCATCATCGAGTTACTACAAGGGGGGAGCTCCAAATATTTGTGTGATGGGACATATTTTTCAACCTCCACCAACCACTCTAGAGGGGTCAGAAAATACACATCAACATGAATCATGACCAGATTCATATTATACAGTAACTACAGTATGTACAGTATAACAAGCATACAATAATTCGGGCAACACTGTCAAACAAGTCTATAAAGCTATCTGTTAAAACAATGACAAGGAGTAGGGCGGCGGTGGCTGCATGGTAACCACAAGGTTCCCTGTTCGACATAAGTCCAGTTCGGGTTAGACACTTAACCCCCGATGCTCCTGATGTGCTGGTCGGTACCTTGCATCGTTTCCGCCGCCATTGGTGTGTGAAGTTAAGGGGTGATGGGAGCTATCAATCTATGCAAAGCGCCTTGGATAAAGGCGCTATACATACAGTAAATGCACCATTTACCATTTAATCTGTAACAGGCTTTTATACCGGGTAGAACATGAATAAGCAAGCACTATTGCTTCATGTGTCACTTGATCAGCTAAGAAAAACATTGAACCACCACCCTGCAGCTGGGGGTTTGAGTCGATTGCAAATGAGCTTGCGGTGCAATTTTGGTGTCAACGAGGAGCAGGATCTGTGTCGCCCGCTAACTTGGACCAAGTTAGCCTTTGTGCACGTATAGCAATGTGCACGGTCTCGTCTATTCAGCTGTATCTGCTTTACATACAGTAATGATGTTACGCATGTCTGTTTTACTTTGGCGTGAATCACTCCAGCTGGGAAACCTATTATAGAATGGTTTATTTAAACCCACACACGTGACACCATGCGGTTAAACATATTTCCCGCCCACTTCATAAAAGTGTTTACTGATTAGAGCTATAGATTAGTACACATACACTGCACTGCCAGGTTGCCTTTGCCTGTCATTGTTGGACATAATTGCACTTTGCTAATAATATAATAATATTTCAACACACACGCACACACGCACACGCACACGCACACACACACACACACACACACACACACACACACACACACACACACACACACACACAGACAAAATATGAGCTATTAACCAAATAGCTTCTGCTTTCCTTTAATCGGTGAGTTGATTAGACACTAAAAGCTGCAATCTAACTGTTGCCACATTATCCCACAAAAGCACCTGTTTTAATAGCTCCACAACGGTTTTATTGGTCTCCTCTCATCCCGACTTAAAACTTTGCCAACCGTAACAAAGGCACAATTTTTAATTAACTCGCCGTCAGTGAACGGCTCTGAAATCCTAGCGAGGCTCCATGAAACAGCACATTGTATTATAAAGGCAGCTGTCGCTTTTTCTTTCTTGTGCAGGTGTTGATTTAGCACAGCGATTTCCAACCTGCGGGTTAAACAATGACACAGAGGAACTTAAGGGGATGCTTCACTTTAAAAATAACTTTTTGGTCATTTTATCGTCTACTCGGGTTCATGTGAGCTTTTTCAATGGCCCCATGAATGGTCGATTTATGTGGTCTGGAAACAAGGCTATTAGCTCTAGAAAAAGTATCACTCAAATGGGGAACCACAGCCAAATACATTTCGATATGAAGGTTCTTGACACGGAAATGTCTGAGATCCACTGCACTATACAGCTCAGCTGGCGGTGCAATGGAACCTCGGCATGTCATTTTTCCACAAGGACTACAAAAAAAGATGAATGGGCTGCTATAAAGAACATTAAAAGCATCCGATTGGCCTAATGATTTTAGCCACAGGGGAGATGCTTGGAGTACATGCCACGTAATTGCGTGTGTGATAGTCCTGGCAACGCAGATAAATGCGTTCTAACGCACTCACACACAAACCAATAGTCTCATCGTCAACCATGAGGCCTCCTCACAGACAGAATTGTCTAGGTTGGAAACAGATGAAACCCATCATCTGTAATGTAACTGCTTACGATTATTTTATTGGTATGATTATCATTACGTGACAAATTTAGTTGATAATGCTAGTTTCCATGGGGGTATGGACACTGCACTTAATTGTGAGCTTCATGGCATGCATCAAAGAGGGAGTGCTGTGATTTTGTGGCTTTTTTCACATTTTGTACAGGTGCTTTAGTGGTGACAGTACTTCATTAGACCCCTTGATGTGTTTTTTATGTGCAATGATGTCTTCCTGAAAATCGGGCGATGTGGGCGATGCTTGAATTTCATGGGCTGTTGCTAAAATTGTCCAAGTAACGCCCGAAAACCTAAATTATATATTTTTCGGCCGATGTTGCTCCACCCAATTTTCAACCATCTGGTCACCTCGCCTACTATGCCAGAGTTGCCAGCTACCATGAACAAATAATGGGGTTCAGGAAGCATCATCTGTCCATCGCCCGCTTTTAAAACATAGTGTCTCTCTCTGTCTCTCTGCACAAAAGCACTAAACAGAGCGCCTGATTGACTAATCAAAACACCTGGTGACCTGGGAGAACACCACAGGGACTTTGCGCATAATAAACCACCAGTAAAAGGAAAAAATGATTTCAGAGTGATCACAGATGGTATGGCCAAAAGGAGAGAAACATTTCAAACATAATAAAAAAAATAAAGCTCCACCGTGTCCCTAAATTATTCTCACACACACACACCTCCCTCCCTGGCTGGCTGCTTCAACGCAGCTCTCCAAAATAATCCAAAGCCCATTATGAATGCAAATGAAAAACATGGCTTGAGACCAGCAAAGAGGAACATTTAGTCACAGACAAACAGGTATGACACCAGTTGCCGGTGCCAGGACTCTCCCGAGATAGTTCCAGGGTGTCCCTGGCCAAATTAGTTGATATAGCATTTAATCAGTTTAGATCACTTACGTCATACGGCACATTTTCAAAAATGTCCCTGGATTCAAATACCTTCCAATTGGACAATCGATCCATCTTGGAAGCAGAGTTGCTTACTATACTGCTCTATCATACAACTAACTCTATTTAAATAAAAGTGTCCCGACAGACAGAGGTACAGTATGTACTTGCTGCTCGATGGGAGAACTCAAAAGGATAAACAAATGTGCACAAAGGCAGACACTTGCATGCCTGTCGCCAATACAATCAACTGTACGCACGCACGCAAACACACACACAGGCACGTGCACGCACGCACGCTCGCACGCACGCACGCACGCGCACGCACGCGCGCGCACGCACGCACGCACGCACGCACGCACACACACACACACACAAATCTGTGATCTGTGGAAAACAGCCGTGAAAGGACTCTTCCATACTCTATTTCCTGACCATTAGCACAATGATGTTTACAGTCTTATCACCCTGAATCTACAGTATGTCCTTTGCCGTTCTACATGCAGACAAACCGCTTAGAATGAAGACATCGAAAATTGAGACTTCAACCGTTGCTTTGGTCAATTCTCCAAGAGCTGTAGGGTTTTGGAGAAGGAGCTCCTCAACATGCATTGATTCATTCCGTCTATTGCGTGTGCACGCACACACACAAACACACACACACACACACTCAGATATACAGCAGAGCCGTGGGACTCACCCCACTGCAGAGGTGCCAGCTGCAGGTGTTCAAGGACCAGCTGGTTGAGGACTCCTTCCACGCTGGCTTCCCCATGGCGCCTCAGGGACGGGTGGCAAGAGGTTAAGGACTACAGACGGCACAGAGAGGCGTCGGAGCAGGTGATGTTACACTCCTCATATGGGTTAAGCCATTCTGTCCTGACTAGATTCTAGTTTGACATGAGATACTAGTCTAGAAGTTTTTTGACACATTCTAGCGATGATGCTAGTGACACTAGATTCTAGTTTGCTAGATTCTAGTTTTTGTGCTTGGTTTTTGCGTTTTTTGGCGCTATACGACGTAGGTTTTTGATGCTACATTCCTGACACTCAGTGACATTGCAAAGAATAGTTTGCAAAAGCATAGGAGTATGATACTCTTTGTGAAGTGGGGCCTCACTCACACATCATGGAAGGTAATTGTCTCCTGATTGACGTGGCAGTGAGACGTTGGGGGTCGGCGGGGACAACAAGGCAGCTTCAATTCATTTCGCGAGGAAGTCACCCGGTTTTGAAGAGGCCGCCTCGTCGCTGGGGCTGCATGGGCTCTTATGGGTTTTTTTTTTGTTACCGTGGTAATAAATCAAACCGACGGTATATGGAAGAAGCCTGAGCTCAGTTCTGGGCACTCCCCAGGTTGGCAGAGGGAGAGTAGCATGTGCTTTTCAACCTTTTTCATACCAGGGCCCACTATTTATTTAGAATTTGAGCCACGGACCACCATGACAGACAGACCCCATGCAAAACTAAAGATTTCTTTTGCTTTTGTCCACAATTCCAGGCTGGATTTCGGAAGAAAACCAAACAGTCAAATATACAGATATGACAAAATGACCATTAATCTTCTATATTCTCTAGTAGTGTAGACTGGGGCTATTTCAGATGGTGAATATTTTAACTCCTGAGAGTGTAAACATGAAATGTTTACACTCTCAAAGAGTTACTCTTTGAGTAACTCAAAGAGTTGCATCTGGTTAAACAACTTTCCATCATTTAGCCTGGGGTAACTACCGGGTAGTTTACCTGCTGGTTTTATTATTTAGACATATTTAGAACAGGCTTTGTGGGCTGAAATTCAGTATATTCAATATGCCAGTCCTAATATATCTCCAAATTTAAGATTTGTTTCAATGAAAAAGATCAGTATATCTTTAAATAAATTTCACAAAAATGTCGTTATGAACTTAATACCGCAGTATATGGCGGTATTTCGGTGTTGGACCCAGACTACTTGTTGGAAGGTTGCACCTCTGCCCTCCTCCCATGTGACAAGGCAGACTCTCAACCATGCGACTTCCATGGGGAAATAACTGGTGTCTTAAAGTGCTTTTATTGCCCCCCCCCCACATCAATCATGAGACAAGTCTCTGTCCAGTGTCCATGCAGTAATACTTTATTGATCACCCTCTGTGATCAATAAAGTACTCAATACATGAATAGACCTGGCAGTAAGGCCGCACCCTGTCCCCTGTGTCCAGCCATGGGTTGGATGTGACTCTGGAGGTAGAGGATCGGTTTGGGAATCAGAAGGTTGATGGTTCGATCCCCGACTCACCCCGGGGCTATAGTGAAGAAGAGTTCTTGAGTCATGACACTGCGCTGTGGGGGCTGAGTGGGTATACCAGAACCCCCACGAAAACATAGGCAAAAACCATTATGCGGCTTAAAGTCGTTGTTTATGCGGGTTTAACATCCTTAATTATGCAGGCTAAAATCCTTGAGTAAAGCAATATTCAGGTTGCTCATAACAGCCAGCCATGAGACAGCTCTTTTCACATTTATATATGAAAATCATTAAAAAAAAAACCCTCAAAATTAAAATCCATCTACGCCTGAACACTCTAAACTATTTAAAGAGGAATAAAAAATCATTTTCTAAGCCATTACTGCAGGCCAATCATTATCATTAGGCTTACATAAGAGGGGCTTGCAATCCGCCAGGGAACAAGCGACTTCTCTCACTTCTCATAAAAAAACACACATAAACAGACACATACGCACACGCACACACGCACACACACACGCACACACACGCACACACGCACACACACACACACACACACACACACACACACACACACACACACACACACACACACACACACACACACACACACACACACACACACACTTCTATGGACTAAAAGAAATCACCATCTCACCTAACCCTTAATGGAGTCATTAGTTCTGTATTATGCATACATAATATAGGTCTGCAGTTATACAATGTATACGGCTTCGCAGGTTGTATTTTGTAATGACAATGTACTTTGAATCAACGCTATCTTTTAACTAATCCTGTTTGTGTTTGTGTTTTGTAGACAGAAGATTTGCTACGATTTACAGCATCCAGACATTCCGTAGGGGCGTATTTATTAATGTCTGTTTTGAATGAAAGCAAAATCCTAATAAAGACGCTTCAGAACGATGCTTGGGATTATTAGTACAAACCGCAGTTCAGTTCCAAGGAAACACGTTTTTCTTGCAAGTTAATAGATTCAGCTCCTCACAGTGCAGTGTCTCTCAGCTTATTGAGCCTATTTGCAGTGTGTACTGTATTATGTCCATGCAATAAAGGCGATTACAGAAAACGGCTTAGCGGTGAAAGGAAAAGACTTCATTGCCCAATCAATGTCACGATTATTACAAACTTTTCCCTCTATTGGGTTCATTTTTAATGCGAAAATAGCAGATCTGCATGCTCACGTTGAGCATGTACATTATTTTCACAATTTATGGTATGCCACCACTGCACAACGCACAGTATTATACACGGTTATACAAAGTCTATTCAAAAATGAGAAAATGAGATCATCAGGCTCACACCATGGCACGATGCGGCGCGGTGTGAGCTCATAGATGTGGTGTTAGTGAATAAACAATGTACAAAACAAGCCGGCCTTCGCTGGTTGTATTTTGTAATAACACTGTACTTTGATCAACGCTATCTTTTAACTAATCCTGTCAAACACCATATTTTCCACCAAGATCTAGTGGAGTAAAAGTAAAAAGAATTAAGTACATTTTAAGGAGTACAAATGGCCACGTTCAAGTGAAGTAAAAGTACCTCAAAATTGTACGTACTGTAAGTGCAGTATTTGGGTATAGCCTATTTAACTCATCCCCTGCGAAAAACGACAATGGTGTCGTTTTCTGCCTTATTCTCTATGTCACGGCTCGGGCCACAGCAGCAAGAAAATGTCTGCACCCATTCTGTCCCAAATGAAAGTCAACAACAGAACGATTGTCAGGCACTCGGATTAATATATGGATTAAAGAATGAAATCTAGGATTCGTCATGAACACGTGAATGGGGGGGGCAAACGGTAGGCCTACACACGGCGCTGAATGTATTAAGTTACATTCCACCACTGAATGTCTTGTTCTCACTATAATATGGCAATACCTAAAAGAAGAAGTATAACTGCCACAGGAAAGATTCAATTTGTTTTTTTCCATAAAATGCAGTAAAATCCATCTGTGGTGCATCAACGGCTTTTATAGGAACCGTCTGCCCATTATTATAGTTTTGTCAGTGTGTGCTTTGAATTCTCTATTTATTTAGTTTAGTTTATTTCATTGGGATATTATACTGTGCTAGGTCTGGCATCGTGCACCAGAAAATAGCCTTCTGACATCGTTGCAATTCGTCTAGATCAGGGGTTTTCAACAAGTGGTCCGGAGAGTCCACAGTCCAAATAATGGAATTTGTTTAACCAGATGTAACTCTTTGAGAGCGTAAACATGAAACCAAATAGACCCGCAAGGGGTACACTCTCAAGAGTTAAAATATTCATCATCTGAATCATCTGAAAAGTCTACACAACTAGAGAATGTAGAAGCTGAATGGTCATTTTGACCACTATGAGTGAAGCTCATATCGCACTGAGTGGAGCGATATCCGATGGGTCTCAAAACAATCAGGATTATTTTCGAAGATATTTATGCCGCAATAATAATGTGACCGTCAACGGCTCTGTAACTTTTGTTGTTTGCTGTATTTCTAATGTTTGAAAGCATCCTAATCCATATATCGTCTTTTGACCTTTGAGCTAACAGCCCTGACATAAGACAAAGACTATGTGCTTTATCTTCTCTTTTCCTACTCTATAGTGTAGTAGTTATAGATGCCATTACAAAGCTAATAACATAAAGCTGTAGACAAAACCTCAAGTATCAAAGAGTCAACGTTGCAAAATAAAAAGGCAAGACCATGAGGCATGAGCTAAAGCCTTAGTGGCATCAGCCAATTATTATTGGCTGATATATATATATATATATATATATATATATATATATATATATATATATATATATATATATATATATATATATTTTTTTTTTTTTTTTTTTTTTTTTTATATCCCTATGCAAGAGTGCCTTGGTTCTGTCTATTTTTGCCATGAATTCTGTCTCCCAGTTGTAGACCAAACAACTGGATGGAGTGCATCTGGACCAAACAGATGCACTCCTTCTCTTTCCACGAACAACAACATGCTTCATATTAAGAACATTATATTAACCTTTAGTGTACTGAACGTGTTTTGGTATTCTAAGCATTGTTTTAACTACGGTAAAATAGCAGATCTACAAGCTCATAGCGCGCCACCGAGTGGCGCGCTATGAGCTTGTATCTCTGCTATTTTTGAAAAATCGTGAAAACGTGGTGCAAATCTATGAATATACGTTATTTCCGAAGCAGACATTTTTAACTCAAATCTTTGCTTCTGGGGGATCCCTCAAACATGTTTTCAGATATAGATCATTCTTATGGTCCATGGCATGAAATATGTTGAGCATCACTGACACAGGAACATAGATTTTTTTTCTGGTACTGGTAAAGGATATGATGCTCCAGCAGATGCCCAGCTTGGAGTTGATCTGGCAGCCCTGGGCGTGCTGGCGCGCCTCCTCCAGCTGTCGGGGGCTGCTGAAGCGAGATGTCTCCTGGTCCGGCTGGGGGAGGCTCTCAAAGTCAAACTTGTCCACCTGGATGGCCATCCTGCAGACACAGCCAGGGACAGAGGAGCTCAGTTACCGCTAAATGGAAACGTAGACAAGTTCACTGACTATTGACTCCCAGAAATTTGAGAAGTTTGGGAAACACTGCTTTGTAGAAAGGCCATCCATTTAAAGGGGAAATCCACCCATTTACAACATTTTACTAATGTCATTAATATACTTTACGGATGTGTGGAGGACATGATTAAAACGACTCCCCCATTCTGTGTTTGCTAGAAAATGGAGGTCTGAAAAAAAATCATTACATGGTGAAACACAACTTGATGACAACATCATCAAGTTGTGTTTCACCATGCTAATGATTTTCCTTTTAGAAACCTTTTTTTCTGAGTGTGTACAAATGGAACCAAATGGACCCTAGCGGGTCCATTTGGTTCCATTTGTACGCTCTCAGGAAAATCTTGAAAATGGGTGGAATTTCCCTTTAACTAGAAAACCAAATATATATTAAGTATATTTGGTTTTCACTTTGCATGGTGCATTATGCTGTCACACAACACGTCAAAGTATTACCCAGCGCCGGGAATATACAGGTATGATATACTCTATGTGGAGGAACATGAAAACAACCTCTGCTCAGGGCCAAAACAAACAGGCCATTAAACATTTAAAGTTTAACACAACAACAACAGAAGAGTATCCACAGCACTGCTTTATCTGCTGTTGCAAGAGATTACAAAAGAAAGGACGGAATTGCGTCTGTGTTTAAAACAAAACAAACAAAAAAAAAACATGACATTTGTATCAAACACAAAGAGGGAATAAAATGTTGTTTTAGTTGGTGCTTGATGTTTTTTTTTTGTGGTGTGGTGTCTATTGAGTGCTGATATATAATGTATTATCTTGTGTAGTTAGAGGAAACATCCCCAGGCTCCAATCTGGGTGTGTGATTTGTTTTTTTAATATTAACAGAAGCCTGGTCTGGTGGTTGCCTGAGGTCAAAACAAAGCCGTCACAGCTGAGGCAGGATCCAATGTCTGGACAGGCCAATCTGAATGAGGTACCAGGCATACGATGCTACTAGTACTACCATCAAATCCCCAAAGCCCCTTTGGCAATATTTACCCCGAGTTGAACGTGCCAATGGATTGCATCGAGTGGCGTTGTGTCAACAGCCAGCGTGCTGCTCTGTGTGCGACCGAGTCAATGAAGACAGTTGGAAGGTGAGAGACACAGCTTTCAGGCTGTGTCTGATATAGCAACTTAATTTGAACCTGGGACCGCTACTAAAGATATATCATTATAACATAGGCGCGATGTTTTCAAACACAGCGAAGAGGGCAGATTGGCCGTTTCCAATGAGGTTTGAAGTGGTTTGTGGTGACATGACCACATTAGGATATTTATTCACGCTGTAGTATGACCATGCAGGGCAGTATTTCTCAAAAATACGAAGATAAACGCAACAAGTTGCCATCTTTAGGCTGCAGATTACTATGAATATCAGCGGCCCACATGATTCTCAGTCCATCCTCAGTCCAGTGGAAGAAATGCACTGACATTGCCCCCCACTGCCACGCTTAGATCTCCATATGAAGGTGAATAGTTCCACCCCATATATAGGTTTTAGAACTCTGATGAAAATAGGGCCCTGCAGAGTCTACGGTGAAAATGTAGAATCCCACGGGTGTGATTCTTATTATCAATGGAAAAGGTAAGTCATTATTGAAGTTGAAGGTTGATATTGGTACAGCAGGGATGGATACAGTATGTATTTTAGGACCTTGATAATATTCACACCTTCTTTGATCTTTGAGAACGCCTCCTGCTGTTCTGCCAAAATGGCGTCATATCCCAGCATGCACCAAGGCCTTCCTGCATGGTAAGCATGCGGAGCGCTCGGAGCCGCGGCGCGGCAGGTGCTTGGGTGGCCAAGGCCAGCGATTCATCATGACAGACTTCACAGTGCTTACAGCGCTGTGGAGAATGGGGTTTGTGTGATCCACTCTCAGGCTCAGTCACAGCACCACGGGAGACCCAATGCCTCGCAAGAAACCTGCATGCTGCCCAATATATGACATCACATGACTAGCTTCTAATGTAACTCAAGCACACAGTACAGTAGGTCATATATGGCCTATTTGCGCAAGAGCAGAGCAAAACCGACTCGACAACTTCAGGAGATTATACCCATGACAATACTTCTGATAATCCTTAAAGATATCTTAATTTAAGATATAACTTGCGCAATGCAATTTAAAAAAAAAATGAATTGGCTTGAAGGGGAATTACACCCATTTTCAAAATACAAATGTGAACCAAATTGGTTCCATTTGTACCCTCTCAGGAAAAAGGGGTCTGAAAGAAAGAATCATTAACATGGTGAAATACATCTTGATGATGTCATCAGATGTATTCAGACCTCCATTTTTAGGAAATACAGAATTGGGGGAACTTTTTTTTATCATGTTTACCCAACACCTCTAGGGTATAGTAAGGACATATTAGAATGTTGGAAATGGGTGGAGTTCCCCTTTAAGAGAGAGCTGACCTGCGGGCCGGCCATATAACCTTATGAATTCCCAATGCAGCCACAGAGATATATGGAGTTTTGTCTAATTTCTGTGTGTCGTTTGCATTTACACAATGTCTGTTGTCCAGGGAGTGGGAGTTTCCCACTGGGCAAAAGGGTCATATATATTGTAGGTACTCCAACTTGTAAACTCCGGTTTCATGATTTCATCCTCAGATTTTATTTATTTTATGGAATTTCAAAAAAAACTCCTTCTGTGTTCCATTCAAGACATCAGTTACCCCCCCACACACCTCTCTGTGACGTGAGAGGCACTCTTATCAACATACTGTATATCATATACCTGTACATCATCTCATTTGCATCCTCACTTTTGTCTTTAATGTTTGCACAAACACATTGCACAAAAACAGTCATTCATTGTCAATGGCTTTTAATGTTCGACAACGTGATTACTCCCACCTTCCAAGCTGGACTTATACCAGTAGGAAAGAAATCACAGCCAGACAGTGTGAGTAAGCAGTGTCTACTCTGTTTGATGAAAGTGTGCTGCTATTCAGACAGTACTACTCTATTTGATGTGTGTGCACTGGCATTCCTGCGGTACTATATTTGATTTGTGGGTGCTGGAATTTGGACTGTGCTACTCAATTTGATGTGCACACACTCATGAAGCCAGTGCTGGCTTGTGTGTGTGTGTGTGTGTGTGTGTGTGTGTGTGTGCGCGCGCGTGCGCGCGTGCACGCAGGTGTGTGCACATTTCACTGTACCTAACTGTGTTTAATCAGTATATTTGGCATCTTTGCATTGAAATCAGATGCAGCCGCTTATGCAATGGGACGCTAACACAGACGAACAGACAAACACATACAGTACAGTCAAATGTGGACCAAATGTTGACCAAATGTTGACCAAATTAAGGCTGAATCTGAACATCAGTGAGCATTCGACCACTAGCTCGCACTGTGCGAAACGAAATGAGCAGCGTACAGCAGCCAAGTCGTCATAAAAAATAGAGGACCACTGAAAATGCTTATTTATATTCAGTTCTCAGGTCAAAATGGGTTAAACAGAGAAATCAGGAAGACTGCACCTGGAAGACAGGGCAGGGCCCTTTGCACTGCTGCCGAGTGATTTAGAACTGCTTGTGCTCCCATTGTTGGGCTCACACCCGGAAAATAAATGAAGACAAGGTGACTTTGAGGTGAGCGGCTATGGTATAACTGCAAATTACCTGGTTCATCTCCACAGGAGGGCAGGCTGTGTGATAAGAAGGTTTCTATAAAAAGCGGATGTCTCCCTGCACGTGTCACTCCGTTTAGAGTTTAGACGGAAGCGTGAACACCTTAGTTTAGACGGAAGAGTAAAGGCCTCTTGACTCCAAATGATTTCTCCTTGAAAATGTTATTATTTGGAAGCTGTGTGCCCCTGAGTGCACCACCGACAGCTATATCTCCGTTCCGTTTTTCCCCGGGATCCATGTATCGATCTGTGTGCGCTCATCTTCGGATCTCGGTTCAGAGGCCACCCGGCGTCGGCTCCCTGAAGAGTCGTTTCAAATGCAGAGAGAGGCACGGCTGTCAGAGGCACTACATTAGTCAGGCACCCTGGAGTGTGTTCCCTCAATAGCTATCATCATCACCATTCAAACGATGACTTATCACACAAATACAGATTATATGAACAGAACACTGTAGTAGTAGTAGTAGTAGTAGAAGGCATTGACCAGGCAAAGAGGAAAGCCAGAGGGCTAGATCTAGGCATGGGCATGCCCCCCTAAATGTCCTGACTGCCCCACCAAACATGCTGGCATGCAAAACAACCCAATTCAATTCAATTTATAGGACACTTGAGCTGGTCCACCCACCCTTGTCTGTTTGTTGAATGAATGCTTGTTACATGTCTGTATTTTTTACTGTTTTTATTCTTTGTATGATTAAGCACCAAGCTGCAATGAATTGCCCAGTCTGGGATCAATAAAGTAATCTGAATCTGAATCTGAATCTGAATTCAAATATATTTCAAATTAAAGTGTTTATATTTAAAATGAAACCCTACTACTGGTGGTGCGACAATTGCAGTGAGTTATCACTGCAATTGTCGCCACTAAACCAAAACCGCTTCCTGCATGCTGCGTGCCTATTGCAACTTCAACAATAGAAGTCCTGAAGGCTACAAGATATACTGTAAATCTTGTGGGTAACAGAACTAAATAATTTAAATGAAAGTGGTATGGGTGCGGCTTTATCACCCATGGCGCGAAGCAACATGGGCAATGAAGCCGCCCTCATACCATTTGTGCCTACCCCCGCAATTGGAAAATGTTACATCCGGGCCTGGGAGTGAAAGACTTGGCAACTAAAGTCCAATAAAATACTGCATTTTCAGCTTGTAAGAATTAATTGTACTGTATGTGTGTGCGCAGCAGCTCTGCTTCGTTTCGGATAGTGCAGAGAGATAGAAAAGCAAGGGCAAAGAAAGGAGAGACATGCGAGACTAGATATGGAGTCAGATTTGAACACATATCAGGTCCTCACGATCGCAGGGAGGATAATGGTCTGACCATAACTGGCTGAGCCGCCAGGTACATCATGTTCTTTTGGATTTCAAAGCTTTGAACGGCATGAAAGTAATAGTCTGCTGTTTTTACAACAAAGGCAGCGGTTTGAGCGGCCGGTCATACCAATGACTATACAAATGGGACACACAATGCCTCACTGCTCATCACCCAGCATCACAATAGCAGTGCCATCATGTGCAGGGGGTGTAATCCTGGGCTAGTAGCTGTACATCAAGCCCACCTCATGCTACAGAAACAGTAGACATATAGGCTGTACTTTGGCTCAAGTACTACAGTATAGCCCAAGGCTACTTACTTACTGCTGTCTTGCAGCATGTGTTAAACGAGCATTCAGTAATCCCCCCAACCCCCCTGGTAACAATTCACAGTAGGGGGAAATACAACAGCACATACAGCAAGGTCCATGGGGGTGAAGGCCCCTCTCATCCTGATTGCACGGAAGGCTTTGTTCTCCCTAAACCCAAACAGAAAGTAGGGTTGTTGTTTTTTTTTACTTCAGGGTCTCACTGGGGACAGGGAGGAACCCCTGATATGGTCACCATACTCTATAGTAGGGAGGATTAGCCCCACCAAAGAAGGGGAAAAAATAATATTTTAATTAAAGCAAAATCACTTACTATACCTTTAACTGTTGAGGTAATTAAGAAATCAGATTGAAAAAAAGCACACAGCAACAGGCCTTTCAAACAACAGAGATTAATTACATCTCTTATCAATCTAAAAAGGCCTCATTTCTTTCCTCTTGATGCGGTCGGATTAGATGGAGGGCTGTGTGCGGGCGGCCGGGCACACGGACAGAAACACACAAAGACACATCAAAGAAAGTCAGCAATGCAATTATGTTTTCACAGCCTTCCACAACAAAGCGGAGAGTGCTATTTAAATAACAATTAAGACCCTCCCCAACAAAGGAAAGTACATGTCTGTTTCTCTTGTAACTCACTCAGCCCTGTCCCAGCTTTGAAGATTAATGCCACTATAAGATCATGTCACTGACTGAAGTCCCTGCTTCAAAATGGCTTCTGCTCTTCAGTGCCACTCAATGTCAGATGTACAAAATTTACACGTTGAGCCTAAAAATACCTTGTTTTAGGGATGTAAATAGCTGGATGTGACGACCCTGCAGATGACAACGGCCTGGGAGTGTGTTTCTCTCAGACAGGTAATTATACCAAAGACAAAGAATGGACCATTTCAAATGTCACACCACCACATTCATGTTGACACTGCAAATGGGGCACAGCATTGAATGGGACGCCCTCCAAGATGGAACATCAGCATTTACTGTACTGTCTGCAGAAAGCGGGAGGAATAACGGTCTGCCTTTTCCGATTCTTAATTTTAAGATAAAAGGGACTGCACATAATAATAATCATCATTACAATTATTAAGGGTCAGTCTCTCATTTTCAATGAAGCCGAGATACAGAGAACATCTCACTGCCTGCTTCAAAACATCCTCTTTGACGATTTTAGCTTAAAATGTCGCCTTTATATGGACTATTGGACTATTCTCTTTAGGTTTAACCACTTTAGAACATGGACCTGAGTTGAATCACACATCTGCAATGCATTGTGAGCTTGTCCATCACCAAAGAATACTGTATGAAGGCTGAGATTAAAGTGGTTTATACACACAAAACACACAAAGACTGCTACATATAATGTGCACACTGTATAGTGATTCTTTTTATATTTTCCTGGAGTGCCTTATTTTCTGAATCTGAATGATAGCAAAAAAAGTGAAAAATATCTACAAAATATCTACGACTTGACTTTACCACTCATTCACATGCCCTACTACTACTGCAGAATCAAGGCCAAACAGTGAACTAAAACAAAATACTATCCCATGTGATAAAAAGACATTTGTGACGGCTTGTATGGTGTGTTCACTCAGGCAGATGCAAAAGACACAAAGACACAAAGCACCAGTTTTTGTAGCTTTGCATCTCTGTAGGTGCAGTTCAAACCAGCTCATCTTTTTTGAAGCTTCGTATCTTTGTAGCTCTTAGCTTCGTAATTTCGTAGCTTTTGCAGCGGCTACTACAAACACCGGGTGCATCTTTGCAATCATCATGTCGGCAGCTTACATTGAGAACGAATCGAATGGTGGACTGTTTGTAGCTGTAAGTGTTAACACACCATAATAGTCCACTATACTGCTACGATATTGCTAGACTGTGGAGCCAGTGGCAGCAGCGGAGAAGCCATGTTTTATGGCAGTACTAACATCACCCGGAGACGAGCCGGTCACGCCGAAATGACCCCTCCCTAATTAAATGCTGTGTTGCCTCAGACCAAAAGTACATGATAACTACATTAAAGGAGGCTGGGGTCCATTTTGCCCGAGCGCCGAAGCGGGAGTAAATCATCTCAATTGCCAAACCCTCTGACCTGAGCTGTGGACAGCGGAAAAGAAAAATCTAAGCCATTTAAAAACGCACACGTGTGCACACACACGCAGGATGTGACTCCACGTAATTCCACTCTGCAGATGTGTACGGGACAAATACAGTAAATAAATTGTCTCTGTCCAGTGGAAACCCTGTAAAACTGCATACTGCATAAGTATATGACATATATTGTATGCATGAAACATATCAAAAGCAGCTGAACTACAAACCTGCAATTTCATGGGTATACGCAAAGTATTTCCACTCTATTTCAGTCACATGCTCATGACTAAAATATGATATTTACATTGGATCCATGATAATTTTATGGTATTTTTTTGCCAATGCACATCTCCACTTTCATGTTTCAAACCCTCACTACAGAATACTTAACGGTACCAGGCAGCAGCGCCGTCGTTAACCTGGAGGGGGGCTCGCGCCAGGAAGAGAACGAACGTAAATCATTCACAAAACGTTATCAAAGCACTTTTCGCTCGCTTCTTTGACAGCAAGTAATTGTGTGATTTCACGGTGGGGAGACGGGGAGGGTAGGGGGGGACGTGTCTCGTGTCTCTCCGCTTGTGCATGTGTTTGATTTCTGGCAGAAAGCTATTTTTAGCTCACGTGCAGAGCTGCATGGGCGAGGGCTGCAGCCTCTGCACGGAGAGAGAGCAACACGCTATTTTTAGACTGCGGACTGACTGAGACTCTTTGTAACCCTCGGTTACCAGCAGAATCAGCAGCGCTCAATCCATATTCATCATCTCCCTGCGTGTGTGTGTGTGTGTGTGTGTGTGTGTGTGTGTGTGTGTGTGTGTGTGTGTACGTGCATGAACTACACAAACAAGCCTTCGCAGCCAATTAATTCACAGCACACCGATATATCAAATCATATCTCTGTGCAGAGGAAAAACGGCTACAAACACAATTGGTGTAGTAAATCTAAATATAGGCTTCTTAGAGAATGAGGATGAGGGTTTGTTTGCACGGTTAGCTATTATGATTTAAAAAAAAAAAAAGCCTGAAGCTTTGTTAACGGTGGTGTGGCTCCTTATGAAGTTATTCAGTGAGTTAATTCAGTGACACACACACACACACACACACACACACACACACACACACACACACACACACACACACACACACACACACACACACACACACACACACACACACACACACACACACACACACACACACACACACACACACACACTTACTTTATTAAAAGTATAAAAAGATATACTGAGGCTGTATAAGCAGCCGCAGCAGTTTTCTCCACTCTCCCTGTCGAGTTATTTCTGAGGGATGTGGGTGATATGCTTCTATGAATACACTGCCAGATTAAAAAAAGAAACAAGTTATGAGAGCATGCACGTGAGCAAGCAGAGATCTCGATGTTCCAGCGCCTAAACGCATCCATCGCCAGGGAGACGGAGGTAGCAAACAGGGTGAAACACTTGAGGAATGCGTCACGCGTCACTCCATCTCCACTACAAATTAGTATTGCACATTAATGATTATTATTATCACTGTTCTGATGGGCAGTACAGCCCCCGTGACACCTAATTAGTGACACCTAATTATACTATGACACACTGAGATGTGTGCGACATGGGATTCTGTAACATGGATATTTGAGTTACCCCTTAGTTTGGTCGAATTGTGCCATGTTCAAGTCACAACTCTCGGTGTCCGTGGGAGGACGGGTCATGCGGGAAGTTTATAGGACATTACTATTTTTCACACAGAACAGAAAATGCTCCTGCCGATGACGAGGAGTGGCGATGGCTGGCGGCGTGAAGCCGGATACCGAGGGGGTGCAAGGCAGGGGCGGATCTAGGCATGGGCATGGAGGGGCAATGCCCCCCTAAATGCCCAGACTGCCCCACCAAACATGGAATGCAAAACAACCCACAAATCAAACAGATTTCAAATACAAGGTATACTGTATATTTAAAATGATGTGAAACACTACTACTGCTACCAACTAACTACAGCTGTGTCACCACTAAACCAACAGCATTTCATCATTGAAAGCAGAAAACTCTGAGTCAGACCTTTAGCTTTATGCATGCTGCATGTTTGTTGCAACTTCAACAACAACTGATGTTATTATTGATGATTTACTTGACTAATGAAAGTCCTGTAACTGAAAATGGTATGGGTGCGAATTCATGAAGTCGCACCCATACCATTTTCAGACACGCAGTTGCAACAGACACGTACTGAAAATGGTATGGGTGCGACTTCCGTTCCACTTCCTCGACATGGGTGCGATGAAGTCGCACCCATACCATTTTCTCCTGCCCCCCCAAGTGGGAAATGTTACATCCGCCCCTGGTGCGAGGGGGTGCGAGGGGCTGGCACAGCGGCGGTACGGAATCTCAGCACGTCAACCCTTATCTCTGTCACAAAGCCCCAGCATGGCCCCTTCTTCGGGTAGCGGACTCCCTGCCCACGTGTGATTAAGGCCAGAAATTGTTCATATTCTGCTCGGCGCAGATACAGTGCACGAGCAGCCGAACACGCAAAGATAAAGGCTGCACTGCATGGTGGTCTAAAGTGGCGCTCCATGCCTACCATAACTCACTGGCACACAAAAGATGTTTAGAACTTAAATATAGAGAGCCCTTGCATGCTGTGCAGTACTGTACCTTCAAGCATCACGGTGGAAAAATAATTCATCATGGTTGTATACTGTATGTATACTGTATCATTTTACTATTAACTAATAAATAATACTGCTATTATTGCTTCTAGTGTCCAACATGAAGAACATAAACATTTTTTACCCTTTAAGTACCTGCACACAAAACGTAACAATAGTAAAACAATACGAACATAATGGAGCAGCGCAGCACCATCCCCTCGCTGATTCCGGAAGAGAATTCCCCATTCGTTTTCCTCGTAGACTTTCCAAAAAGGATTTATAAAGACGAATACACCACGAACAAAGCTAACCCGGGTCATGGCAAATCATGACAATGAACACAATGTTTTGGTTCAAATCATTTGTAAAAAGAAAAACGAAACAAAAAGCATTGCATCCTGCAGTTTTTTCTTCGTACTAATTATTTGATCATTCCAAAACATTGTGTTACTCGTCAGGAGTTTTCACAACCCGAGTTAGCTTTGTCCGCGGCATAAACGTCTTTATGTAAGCCATTATGAAGACAGGGAATTCACTCCAGAAACAGGCACTCTGACATCACTACAGTGAACTCTATTACACACATTCTTACAGTACATTGTTCAGGCAATTATTATTACTAGACATGAGGCTCACATCTAGAGTTGGCGCCATTGTTCAGCCTTCATACACAGGCGCCTGGCGCTCACTTTAATTTGGAGAAATGTTAGGTATTTTTTGGACACTTTCCAACACATAGCATCTTATGTCATAGGCAACTACATTTTTGGATATAAGAGGAATTGTAATAGTGAGTAACATGAAATGACTTAAAAAGAGTATGAACATGAACCAGGAGGTAGCTAATGCAGCAGTAATGGGGAGAAATGGGGGTCCTTGCAGGTAAAATGAACACTGCAAGAGCTTTAAAATGTTCTCTTATAAAGGTCCATTGGGGGTCCTTGGAATGTAGTTTGTAGTTTGTATGTTGTCATGAAATGTAGGCTACTATACAAATAAAGTTGTATATTGTTATTACTACTACTATGCATAGATATTCACGTGTGCTTGTAATGTCTAGTACTGTATACTGTACATTACTATTCTATACATGAAGACGCACAGTCACACACCGTGCGTGCATGGGTAATATGCATGCAATTAAAAAGAAACAATGCCGTTGTGCACATGGACAGTTTAAATGTTAATATATGCGGGCAACACGTACATGCATGCATGCATGTGCAACATGATGCATGTGAAGCAATGTGGAAAGAATCATGAGTTAACTTTTTTGTGTATTGGCAAGCAATTTACGACAGCTTATTGGTTTCTGTGTCTGTAGTGACTGAGACGCTAACGCTGAGAGAGATGCTGTGTGGTATGCTGTTTGTTGTGAAGTGTTGTCGGCGTATTGGCGTCGGCCTGTTGCTGGTTGTAGGGCAGGCATCCGCGAAGGGGACATTACTTGAGTGTCGACAGCGCTGCGTTAGTGGTAGTCCAGCACTATGGTGTAACATGCATTCACTTGGCGGAGTAACGTCCGTCTTCTACATGGTGTGTTGTTGATTACAGTATAGAGAGAAATGTTGATGACTCGCATCGCATCAAGCAGCACAATGTAAGTGTTTTATGGACTGGCCAGCTAAGCTAGAAGGGGGTTGGGTCAGTGTGCATAGAATAAGCACAATGTGGACTGTGCGCTCCGGAGCCATAGTAGAAGAGTTGCGACATTGACGTGTCAGAAACTGACCACTCCAGCTGCTGTTTGTGCAGTTTTAATAGGGAAACGGAGTTGGAAATTGTACAAATAAGAGCAATTTTATGGCATAATATTTGAAACATGACAACTGGTTTAAATTAGTCTATTCAAGTAAAAATAAAGTCTAAAATAAAGGGATTTGAGATCATTAAAACGGGGCTGTTGCCTGAGTCCAGTGCATTTCTGCCTTTTTCAGGGCCGGGACATATTTGTCCTCAATCTCAATAGAGGTCTATATAGAATAACCACCATTGGAATGGCCCATGAAGTGAACAGGGTTGGCGTAACTCTGTCTATATACTTGGTGTTTTTTGACGTCAATTTTGACGTCACAGTAGAATAGTCCGGGAGGAATGCATGCAATTTTTGGTTAGGGAGTGAAACTTGCACAAATTTGATTTTCATAAAAATGGCCACTGTACAATAAATATGACAGTTACATGGATGTAACATAGCCTATGCTGTGTGGACATAGGTGCTGGAGGTGTTGTGCATAGTGAGATGTGTGCAAACATTGTAGTTTGGTAGGAGAAGCGTTGTTAAGGTCGAACGGATAAACGGGCAAGCCACTCTCGCATTATAGTAGCTAGATTATTATTCTTTTTGTCCCTGACTTACCTTACAGTAATTATCATACCCTGTATCTACCCTAACAACTTATATTCCTTTGGTGTGTGAATTAATTTCCATTCAGGTTCAGGCAGGTGCCTGAGCTGCCAGCATCTTTCGCTCAGGCCTCTTCCTTGGTCGCTCCCTCTCTGGCCTCTTGTCTGGGATGTCCGGCAGGGCCTGGAGGAGAGGCTCCTCTGGCCTCTGGTCTGGAACATCAGGCAGGGCCTGGGAGAGAGGCTCCTCTGGCCTCTGCTCTGGAACGTCAGGCAGAGCCTGGGAGAGAGGCTCCACGTCTCCCTGAGTGATGATAGCCTCCAGCTCGGCCAGCACGGCATCCTCGTCCTCCTGCGTCATGCACCCTGCTAGGATCTCATCGATCTGCCTCTGGTACCCGACCGAATACTGGGTCTCGTCCATAATCCGTTCCACTTCCTCGACAGACATCATCTCGTGCATCTTCTTCAAGCAGTCGTTTCCCACTTTCAGCCCGTCGATGACGGTGACTTGGATCTGGGCGAACTCCAGGTCCAGGACCATGCGCTCCATGTTGCTGATCTGGCTCTCCGTCTTGTCCAGGAGCTGGTCCTGGTAGCGCTTCTTCCTGAGCAGGAGCAGTGCCTTTTCTTTCTTTCCATTCTTCAGTAGTTGCTTGGCCAGATGCCTCTCGTTCTCAAGCTGAAGGCTGATCCTTTTCTGGTATTGCCGTAGTTTATCTCGCTGTTGTTTCAGTTGCAGTATCGCCCGGTCTTGCTCCGTCACTCGAGTGCGTTTCCTCCGGCCAAAGATATTTCCCATAGCGAGACCGCATCCTAACTACCATGCATATATATTAATAAAAAACCTCTCTAACTTAACTGAATTGCATTCCGGCCTGAAACTCTCCGAACCGAAATTGACGGCTAAAGTTGCTACCTGATCTTTTTTAGTTGTTTTCGCAGTGGCCTTTTTGCTCAGTCACATATGACGTCAGAGGTTACAACATGGGTACTACTATTCACCTCAATATAGACAGTCCAAACCGACAAGAGTTGGTAGAATTGTTGCATACTGTATAATAGATCAGGGGTTCTCAACCCGTGGGTTGCAACCCCTTTGGGGATTTTAAACATTCTAATGGCTGGAAAAAAATGAGAGTTTAAAAAGTACTGTTTTTTTTTCCTATTATTAAGATTATTGTAGCAGTCAGTTTGTATTGGGTTTGGCAAGGGAGGTGGTCCAAAGTCAAAGACGTTGAGAACCATTGGTAATAGATGACACTTTGATTGATTGGCTTCGCTAAAATTACAATACCATGCATGTTTTTCTCGTAAAATATTAGGGGTCAGCCTGATGAATGCCTTCCCACATTCAATTACTTTCAGGCAAAGTGACATGCGGTTGATGTACTTTGACCCTTCGTCTAGGCTGCCTCTAGAATAGAATAGGGATTAGAATTTTAGCACCAACTGAAGAAGGTTTTTCTCCTTCATTCAATGATGTTTGCCTTGTCCACCGTTGGCTAAATCAATTCACTGATGCTGCATCCGGGAATGTCCCTTTTTCTGCACAATCAGCCCATCCATGACAGCCAACATGATAGCATACATAGAAGATGGAAAGCCCTGACCCAAAGCTCAGTTCAGTCCATGCAAAGAGAGACAGCTGTGGTGATGGCGCAGAATTGAGGGTGGCTTTAGAGGCTGGAGTTTTTTTTTTTCCCCAAAGTGGTCACTGAAATGACCATAATTGTCATGCAGCTGCCTGGAGATACTATATTATCTCCAGGCAGCTGCAAGACAATTTGTTTGAGAAACAGGACATTACCATAGATATTATCTAGGGGTTAGACTGACATCAGAAGAAAAACTAGTGTGTTCATACATTGTGTATGAATGAATACACATCTACGCCTTGTGGCTGTCGTTCCTTGCTGATTGTCTGAATAGCCATACAAGATGCATCTTTTAATATTAAAACATCACATAAGCACGGTGCAGCATGGCCACTCCAGCAAAAGTAACGAAATAACAAAACCAGGCCTCAAGAGAGAAATAGTGTGTTTTCTATTCATGAAAGAGGTTTTTGTGGAATGAATGACACAAAGAAATCTGCCAAAAAAATAAATAAATAAACGAAAAGGTCTGTGTTGGTCGTATTTATCCGGCGGCAGGGCAGATAGACAGAAGCCCCTCAGGGTTTCACATAGAACCGGCTACAGATCAGAGTCTACCAGAAGCACAGGCACAGAGGGGTGAATCATGACTAACAACTGAGACCCTAGCCTTTTTATTCTTCAGCGTAAATCAGCTGAGAATGTCTTCCGTGCTCATTTCACCGCCGTGGGATTTGAACTCAGTAACACAAACTGCAGGCCTTCACAAAGCCTTAACACTGCACCCATAGACAGAATGTACATATACAGTATGGAACACTAGACACTATAAAGATGCATACCATATTGCATACATTCTGCAAAATCTACATTCCCTGTCATCTTCTTATACTGCTCCTAAGACTTTTTAGATTCTTGCTGAAATGACTAAACCCCTCCTCCCCACCGTAACCATTTTCTTGCATCTCATCACATTGTCTTTCTCTAATAAACCCTGGATTATCTTGTGCATATTGTATTGCTGTGGCTTCACAGTCTTGCCGACATGTCAGTAGTTGCTATAAGTGAGTAACATTATAGATTCAATACATACAATCCCCAAATGATTTCAGTGGGGCAAAACACATCCTTCTCTTTTTTATTTCC
>CM076970.1:38204285-38404285 GCA_039105355.1 Benthosema pterotum
CATTTTTGCCCGAAACGTTAAACTCATCGCATTTTGCATTCCTCATCACACACCATCTAAAAGAAAAGATCCTTACTTGGTTGGTGTCCTGGAGCCAGTTGAACCATCTGACACTAAGTTCAAACTTCAAGCCTAGTTACAGCTTAAATGCCTCTGCATTGTACAGTAAAGCCATTTAGGCTACAACATGGGGTGGTGAAAGCAGTTAGCCAGTGTTCTGAACGTTCTACATGGGGTTAGTTCCAACATTAGGGAGTTTAAGATCACTCTGATACCTGACAAATGACTCGGTGCTCGATATGGCGGTTGGAGCCTGTCCTACCACGGCAAAATGTATCTTTTGGCATCTTGTTAACAACAGTGGACGAGAGGTACGCTGCAGAGGAGGGGTGGACCCAGTTGGCGTCACATGTCACATGTTTTCTTAACTATTTGGGCTTCTGTGACGGACGACTGTGACGGAGCATGCCGTCATGCCGTGTCGAAGTGATCTTAAAGTCCCAATTGTCATGTCAAATACCGCCACAGAACAACAAACTATTTTCAGACTATATACACAGTACATATATATACAGTATATATATATATATAGAACTAACTGGCCTACGCAGACCTCAAAGGACCAGCACAGTTCACTGGCACAGACATGGAGAGGCAGAACTGGCACAGACACCTTCCATCTTCTAAATGCCACTTTGTGTTGCGTCCTGAAACTGACAGCCGACATCTGTTCCGCACCAGTCAACTCATTTATATTCATAAACGTTAATCAATGACGGGCTCATAACACAGCCAACATGAGCCAACACAAAGAACAAATGCCAGAAAAGTGAAAAAGGTTCCAATGGGTGAAAAAGCATGAATTTGTGCATTCAGAGAGAGAGAGAGAAAGAGAGAGAGAGAGAAGCAGCTACATTTCAGGCGTTCAGGCCTCGCTTTCTCTTTTGATCTTTCATTGCAAGAATGCTGTAGACCAGGGGTTTTCAACCAGTGGTCCCTGAGAGGATTGCAGGTGGTCCCCACCGCTAAATGATGGTTAACCAGACCCCCCGCTAAATGATGGTGAAACCAAATGGACCCTTGCGGGTCCATTTGGTTTCATCTCAAGAGTTAAAATATTCATCATCTGAATTAGCCTAGTCTACACAACTAGAGAATGTAGAAGATTAATGGTCATTTTGATCTGTAGGTTTGCTTGTTTTGTTTTCTCCGAAATCCAGCCTGGAATTTGTGGACAAAAGCAAAAGAAACCTTTAGTTTTGTCTGGTCTGTGGGGCTAAAATGTCATCAAATGGGGGTCTGTGGCTCAAATTATGAATAAATAGTGAGCCCTGGTTTGAAAAAGTTTGAAAACCCCTGCTATAGGCCCAAAAAAGACCAAAGCTTGGTGATCACTTTGGGTTTCTCGCAGCAGAAGGATCCTTGGCTAAGTAGGGCCAGTGAGCTGAGTGTCACACTGCCGTTTGAGCTCCGTCTGAGAAGCAGCCTCATCCAAACCCCGTTATTTCTCCCACATAATAACATTCCTCTCCCAGGGAGGGAGGAAGGGCCTATGAGTCACCACAACCCCCGCTCACTTCTACCCGCGTGGCGACGAGGATGCACCGTTGAGACGGCCCCGGTGCTGACAAGGAATCATCATTTGCTACTTTCCTGAGGAATTGCAGGGCGGAATGTGGTAGAGAGAGCGAGGGAGGAAGAAGAAGGGTGGGAGGATAGATATGGAAAAGGTAACAGAGAGGACAGACGCTGCAGGGCTTGTGGCGTTGCGCCGTGCTGTCGTTTTGTTTGCACCAAAAACAGTCGATCTACATAAGCTCGCGTGTTGTATTCGGGAACAATGCCGTGTCAAGATATAGGGCCATTGAAAGACAATCTTGTGATGTTTCTATCGATGAAAAAGTAAGGACAGCCGTTGCTCATGTCCACCTTCATAAGCAATGTGTATTATTGCATGTTTATTTCCTTTAAAGCAGGGGTTTCAACCAGTATGATCGGGATCTACCAGTAGATCTTGGCCTGATCATGAGTGGATCTTGGGAGATGTGGGGAGGAAAGAAAAAAAATGAGGTGGAAATGAAAAAAGAGCGATATTTTTGTATGTGTGTGTGTGCGTGTCTGTCTGTCTACGAAGCGGCTCATTTGGAGGATTGTTGTCTGCTGTCTGTGAATTATGCCAACAGTATTGTTCAACGTGTAATGGACTGTTCTGCAACTTATAATGGACTATTCTGGACTGTTCTTATTATGATTGCATTTGCAATGGCAGTGTTTGCCCAAGTCTGTTGTAGGCCTATTTATGACAAGTCCGTTGTACTTTATGCTTATATGGACATAAAGTAAAGTGGTAAAACAACGTAGTGTTGTGTTGTTGTGAAGTTACTGCAGGCCGGCAACGATGCGTGTGGTTTGAAATGTTGATATTGGACTGGTAGATCCCGGAGGGGCTGGCTGCTGAAAAGTAGATCTTGGGTCAAAAAAGATTGGGCACCCCTGCTTTAAAGCATGGGGTTTCAACCATTTTGATACCAGGGACCAACATTTATTCAACATTTGAGCCACGGACCACAATTTGATGACATTTTAGCCCCACAGACCCCAAAACTAAATATTTCTTTTGGTTGTGATCACAATTTCAGGCTGCATCTCGCAAACAAAACAGTGTAGACTTCTTAATTAAGTGGTGCTAATTCAGATGATGAATATTTTAACTCTTGAGAGCGTAAACATGGAATGGTTTCATGTTTACTTTCATTTATCTGGTGACCATCGGGAACCCTCTCAAGGACCACTGGTGGTCCCCGGACCACTGCTTGGAAACCACTGCTCTAAAGCGCAAAAAACATTACTTTTAACACTCCTTTTTTGCTTGTAGTGCCTTTGGGTTTCTACTACTGTAGGCTGCCATCCATTCACTGTCACTTTAAGATGCCTCCATTTACCCTATACCAGGGAGCCCAACCAGTAGACCGGGATCTACCGGTAGATCTCGGCCTGATCATGAGTAGATCTCGGGAGACTGGGGGGATTGCATTATGATTGCATTTGCAATGGCAGTGTTTGTCCAAGTCTGTTGTACTTATCTTGTACTGTTGTAGGCCTACTTATGACAAGTCTTTTGCACTTTATGCTTATATGGACATAAAGTAAAGTGGTAAAACAAAGTAGTGTTGTGTTGTTGTGAAGTTACTGCAGGCTGGCAACGATGCGTGTGGTTTGAAATGTTGATATTGGACTGGTAGATCCCGGAGGGGTTGGCTGCTGAAAAGTAGATCTTGGGTCAAAAAAGGTTGGGCACCCCTGCTCTATACCCTCTGTCCCATGGATAGTTTAAACAGGATGAGAAGCGAATGCCCCTATGGTGGATTCCATAGTGTTTCATGGAAGCATGGAAACAGACAAGCGCAATGGAGACAGTGGATGGTTGTTCTCCATTCATCCATGAAACACTATGGACTCAACCATAGAGGCCTTCGCTTCCCATCCTCTTTAAACTATCCTTTCTCTGACCCAGGATGTTATTATGAGAGGTGTGTCAGCCTTAGCTGTGATCATTAGCCTAGTCACTAGAAACAGTTGGATGTCCTGCAACATTATAACGCAATAGCCACCCGAATATAAGCTGTGCGTCGGGGCTACATGAGCAGCGATGGATGCATTTGAGATATACAATACTGATGCTACATACTGTAAATCCAGACTTCTTTCCATCCTGTAAAAATGGTGGACATGCAAATTTGGAAATGAAGAAGAAAGAAAGGGAATTCTACACACTATATAATATGAAAGCCTGATTGTTCATCATCATGTTATTTGCGGGGATAGAACACACACATGGGAGTGAAAAAAAGAAGGAAAAAAGAGGTGAATTTCATGCTCCCTTTCATTTTCCTACTTTTTTAAATGTATTTTTCTACTTGCTCTCGTATTCAGAGGCTGTAGATGTTGTCAAATACCTTATGCTGCTGAAATATGCCATCTGGTCTACTAATATGTAACGGAGACAGAAGGGAGTCTTTACGGCGTAGCTCAACAGGTGTCTAGCCATCTATAAGGAGGTGTGTGTGTGTGTGTGTGTGTGTGTGTGTGTGTGTGTGTGTGTGTGTGTGTGTGTGTGTGTGTGTGTGTGTGTGTGTGTGTGTGTGTGTGTGTGTGTGTGTGTGTGTGTGTCTGCCTGGTCCCATCAGCACCAGATGTCTTATTCAAACTGCTAGTGGCCACAGAAGTACCTCTACTCACTTTGTTTTTTTTGTGTTCTGTTTTGTTTTCTGTTAGGACATCTTGATCTTCTTCGTTCGCATTTCTGTTTCAGTTCCTGTTCGGCGCTTCTGCCTGCGTTGTTATCTATGCTTGTCACAATGTCTTTCCCCTTCTGTTTGTTTGCTTTGTTGCAAGAGAAAACTGGTTTCACAGAGCCAATTTTTCTTGGCTTTCACCAACTCACAAAGTAGCATTTAACACTATTATCTCATTTTGAGTGTGTGCTTTTTTTTTCTTCCCCTCTTTTTATATCTCTGTGCTGCAGTGTATTATCAAAGTAAACAGGTCCTCCTCACAGACGGTAAGCCTGTTACGTCACTTCCTGTGTTGTCTGTACACTCTGCCAGACGGTCGCTCTGTCGCTAGCTGCACGGACAAACGCTGTGTGTTGTGCTGCTGTGATTCCGGACATACGCTGTTGTGTTGTGTTGTTGTGGTTCAGTAGATTCCGAGACTACTGTAGCCGCCTGCCTCATCACTGCTCGGGCGGGTTGTCCGACGAACTTGCCGACTCCCCGTTGGCTGTTTTGGCTTGATAGCCTAGCCACCTAACAGTGGCACCGGCTTAGCGGCTACTGCTACTGCTAGTACCGGGCTGTGATGGCAGCGACTGCATCCCCTCCCGAGCCCCCCTCTCGCTCTAGCCCTATCGTGTGCATCAGGTGCCGCATGCATAGTTACGACCCCACTGCTTTTGGAGCGATGGGTCTGTGTAACAAATGCAATGCGATCTCTGTGCTAACGTCGAGGCTGATCGAGCTGGAGGCTCTGGTTAAAAGTGCTAGCGGTGGTGCGGCTAGTTCGGCTGGCTCGCCCGCCGCTCGCACCCGGACACAGGGACGCCACCGTCAGCCGCGGACCGCGGCTGATCGGGGTCCCCACGAATCAGATCGTGACGGCGGCTGGGTGACTGTTACTAGAAGGAAGCGTAGTCATACACATAAGCACACGGGACACCAACCACTCCACGTTTCAAACAGCTTTTCCCCACTCACTGCTACACCCATTAGTGACAGTGAGTCTGTCGACTCGCCATACAAACGGCCGCGGGTCGCCAAGACAGTCAAGACTACAACTCTGGTCATTGGTAGTTCTATAGTAAGAAACGTGAAGTTAGAGACGCCAGGGACCACAATCACTTGCATCCCCGGGGCCAGAGCGGGCGACATCGAATCATGCTTAAAACTTATGGCTAAAGGCAAACACAAACGCTATGATAAAATCGTAATTCATTGCGGTGGCAACGACACTCGACTTCGGCAATCCGAGATCACAAAGATCAATATTGAGTCCGTGTGCACATACGCAAAGACAATGTCGGACTCCGTAATTTTCTCTGGCCCCCTGCCAAACATGATCAACAATGACATGTATAGCCGTATGAGTCAATTCAACCGCTGGTTGTCTAGGTGGTGTCCAGATAATAACGTGGGCTTTATAAATCATTGGCAAAGCTTTGAGGGGAAAACTGGTCTGATAGGGAGAGACGGCATACATCCAACTTGGGACGGTGCGAGGCTCATCTCTAGAAACATGGACAAATCTATAAATAAAGCATGACAACCCAGAGTTGAGACCAGAAAGCAGGGTTGCGGTCCTACACTCTACCCTGTGCTTCCCCTAGTGCAGCCACCCACCCACCAAATTACAACTATACAAACTGTTCAACCAAGGCTAAATAAACCAAAATCGAAACAAATTGGTGCTGTTCATAGAAACTTGATACAAATAAAAATCAACCCCATCCTCCCACAAAATACGAAAATCAAATGTGGACTACTCAATATCAGATCCCTACATAAAAAAGGAACATTGGTGAATGAAATCATATCAGACAACTCCCTTGACCTTTTTTGTCTGACTGAAACGTGGCTGGGTGAGCAAGACTATGTCAGCTTAAACACAGCCACGCCACCAAGTCACACAAATGCCCACATACCCAGAGATAATGGTAAATCTGGAGGTGGCGTCGCAGCCATCTTCAACTCCAGCCTAACAATTAGTCCTCGGGCCAGGGCCACCTACCAATCCTTTGAAAGTCTTACTCTTGCCTTCTCACACCCAAATTGGAAATCTATACAACCTCTTTTATTCATCACAGTGTATCGCCCTCCGGGCGCTTACACACAATTTTTGACTGAATTCTCTGAATTCCTGTCAAATCTCGTCCTTGAAACTAATAAAATCATCCTCATTGGAGATCTGAATATCCATTCCGAAATCGAAACTGATAGTCTAAATAGAGCATTCAACTCAATAATTGACTCAATAGGTTTTTCCCAGTGTGTGGATAAACCTACCCATATTTTCAATCATACCCTCGACCTCGTTCTGGTCTATGGTATCATGATCGAAAATCTTGCGGTATTACCACAAAACCGTGACCTCTCCGATCATTATCTGATAACCTTTGACTTCACACTGACTGACTTCTCACCACTGGAGAAAAAAATCCTTGGTAGAAGTCTATCGGAAAACGCTGTAAACAAATTCAAGGAAAAAATATCCTCAACCATCAATCCAGTGTACCTGAATGTAATAGAGGACGCTCATACCTATAGCCCAACTCAAATCGATCACCTCGTCGAAAATGTCACTGATTCATTCCAAGTGACCCTTGATTCTGTCGCCCCTCTCAAAAAGAAGGTAGTAAGACAACAAAGGCTGGCTCCGTGGTACAGCTCTGAAACCAAAGTTCTCAAGCAAGCATCGCGTCGACTGGAGAATACATGGCGCTCAACTAAATCTGAGGAAACGCGTATAGCCTGGCAAAATAGTCAAAAAATATACAAAAAGGCACTCAACAGTGCAAGAACCAAATACTACTCATCTTTAATAGAGGAACATAAAAACAATCCTAAGTTCCTCTTTGATACGCTTGCCAGGCTAACAAAAAGTCCTGAATCTATTGAACCACGCATTCCACCAACCCTTAATAGTAACGATTTCATGAGCTTCTTCAATGGCAAAATTGAAACCATCAGAGATCAAATCGACAACCAATTACCCTTCTCAAGTGCGGTAGTCTCAGAGATTACTACACGCTCAAGTATATTGCTCGATAATTTTACCCCAATCGAGCTCTCCGATCTCATTTCAACGGTTTCCTCCTCTAAATCAACAACCTGCCTCCTGGACCCAGTCCCAACCAGGTTACTAAAAGAAGTCCTACCTTCGGTTGGCACTTCCATGCTTAATATGATCAATTTGTCCCTCGTAACAGGCTATGTGCCACAAACGTTTAAGGTAGCGGTAATAAAACCACTACTGAAAAAACCCAATCTTGACCCAGGCATTCTCGCCAACTATAGACCCATCTCAAACCTTCCATTTCTCTCTAAAATTCTTGAAAAAGCAGTTGCCAAACAATTATGTGACTTTCTACAGGATAACAATATATTTGAAAGCTTTCAGTCAGGTTTCAGAGCAAATCATAGCACTGAGACAGCATTGCTGAGAGTCACAAATGACCTCCTGACTGCAGCAGATAACAACCTCCCCTCTGTACTGGTGCTACTGGACCTTAGTGCTGCGTTCGACACTATCGACCATGGCATCCTGTTACAGAGACTGGAGCATTTGGTCGGCATAAAAGGTGTCGCGCTGAAATGGTTTGAGTCCTATCTGTCAGACCGAGTTCAGTTTGTATGTGTCAATGACAACTCCTCAATGCGTGAAAAGGTCAAATATGGCGTTCCCCAAGGCTCCGTGCTAGGACCAACATTGTTTTCCCTGTATATGCTCCCTCTTGGTAACATCATCAGGGAACACTCTATAAATTTCCATTGCTACGCAGATGATACTCAACTATACCTCTCCATGAAACCAAATGAAACGGACCAACTGGCCAAACTACACTCATGCCTGAAAGACATAAAGAGTTGGATGACCCGTAATTACCTGCTTCTCAACTCTGACAAAACTGAAGTAATTGTAACCGGGCCTAAGCCCCTCAGAGACAAACTGGCCGACGATGACTTCAACCTGGATGGCTTCACTTTGGCCCCCAAGGCCACTGTGAGGAATCTGGGAGTCATCTTCGACCAAGATTTGACATTTAATTCCCATATCAAACAAGTATCAAAAAACGACCACCGTGGACTGCCCCCTATGAACTTTAAACTACATACCACCAACCCATCCTGAATTATATAACCAAAATGTTCTACCATACCGCCATACTACATTACTGCACTGTCTACTGTCACTACTTGTTTTCGTGTTCATCTCTCTCTCTGTCCCTTCCTCCCCTCTCCTCCCCCCACCCCCTCTCCCCACCCCTCTTCTTCTCTTCTCCTCTTCTTCTCTCCCCCGACACGGTCAAGGCAGATGGCCGCCCACCCCAGAGTCAGGTTCTGCCTGACGTTTCTTCCCTTAGGGGAGTTTTTCGTTACCACCGTTGCAACCTTTGCTTGCTCTGGGAGGATCTTTGTCGGTTCCCCTCTCTTCTTTTCTCTTTTGTAAAGTGTCTTGAGACAACCTGTTGTGATTTGACACTCAAATAAAATTGAATTGAATTGAATTGAATTGAATTGAAGGGACCTTGGCTAGGTGTATGTATAACCTTGACATGGGAGTGAAGTGAGACCAACCAGCCAGTGTTGATCAGGCAGGGTCCGTGAAGTGTGACCGGATGGATCTACTGGCCGTGTGCACAGTGTTGCCAACTTACCGCATTTGTCGATATATTTACCTTTTTCTCTAGCACCAAAATTAGTGGAAAAACACCTGGCGGAAAGTCTAGTGCTTTTTTGCTGGTGAGTACGTGCCAGAGATAAAACCCTCGTTTTTCACCATTTTTCCTCCTATGTTAGAGTCCTCCTTCCTTCCTAGAAAGGACCATTGCTAACCAAATAGACCCTTATAAATCTGCAACTCTTGAGATCGTAAAATGAAATAATTTTACACTCTCAGGAGTTAAATTATATCTAAACATCTGAATTATCAAATTTTAAAGAATCTAGAAATTTAGAAAATGGCGAAGAATTGCTATTTTGACCAACATTTTGCTAGTTAGTTCTCCTAAATCAGCTCAAGACTAAACTCAACATCAAATGGTGGTCGTCCGTGGCTAAAATGCAGAATAAATAGTGGGCCCTAGTATGGAAACGGTTGAAAACCACTGCTCTATCGCATTCTAGTGCATTTTGGAAGTGTCACTAGTGCATTTTGGATTTTGGATGGTTTGGCAACACTGTGTGTGCATCCAGGGGGAAGCTACAGCATCCACTCACCTCTGGCACTCGCTGGCATGAAGCACAAGGTCCTGGTTGTTCTTGGCACTGACGGTCAGCTCATGCTCCGTGGAGTTGAAGACATCCAGCAGCAGGTGACACTGGCGTGTGCTGTGGAATTAACCCAAATGTTTAAATTTAGATTTTAAAATTTAGATTTTCTTCCCTTTTTTTAATAGCATATACTGTATACTAGCTTTTCATGACGGGTGAGAAAGAAAAAGATCATTTACTGACCGCAACCTTTTTTTTTAAAGGTTGGACAACCCCAATGTTCTTCCCAAACTGTTTTACAAACGGTCACACCTAAACTTAACCCTAACCTTAGCCCAAAACGTATCAACAGTAAAACCTATGCCTAAACCTAACCTTAACTTCGGACTTATTAAATGTTTGCAGCCTTACAACCTTAATACATGCATGAAGCGGTTTAATTGATTGCAATGCTACATTAAGTGCTTTTGCAAGTTGTATCTCCTGGAACACAGGAGATACTGTAGGCTTCTGACCTATTGGGTCTTAATGGCTCAGCCGGGCCTCATGACATAATGGCCTGGCAAGGCTGCTTACTCACTTATCTCCTGGAACACTCTGACATAATGCATTGTACATGTGTACATGGAAACAGTGAGACGCATACAAGAACCCTTTGCACAGAAACAGTGTGTGTGTGTGTGTGTGTGTGTGTGTGTGTGTGTGTGTGTGTGTGTGTGTGTGTGTGTGTGTGTGTGTGTGTGTGTGTGTGTGTGCGTGTGTTTGCGTGTTTGCATGCCCTTTCAGTGGTAATGGTAAATGGTGCATTTATATAGCGCCTTTATCCAAGGCGCTTTACATAGGTTGTGCATCACATTCACCCATTCACACACACATTCATGCACTGATGGCAGTGGAAACCATGCAAGGTACATACTAGCACATCAGGAGCAATTAGGGGTTCAGTGTCTTGCCCAAGGACACTTCGACACGTAGACAGGAGGAGCCGGGATTCGAACCGCTGACCCACGGGTCATTGGACGACCTGCTCTACCTCCAGAGCCTCAGCCGCCCCAATCATACAAGTAAAATGGCAGACATGTAGTTAATGGTCAGTGGAATTTGTCCACCTAAACTAGATTTTCTACCATTTGGCATTTTCTTCAAAAAACACGAGGTACATGCTTGTTTCAAGTTTGTTTGTGTGTCGCACATGCATTCACAACCACCATTGTTTCGTCCACTTATTTGAGTGTTGAATGGGCCCCATGTGTCATTGCTTTTGGCATGTTTTCATCTACCATTTAATAATCAATCAATATTTTGGGCCTACAAGTGAAAACTGGCACGAAGATAGCTGACCTACAAGCTCACAACCGACTGTGATAGATGGATAGGAAATGTAAGATCCAACTGTTACTCATTGCTTGTTTATGTAATGTGCGCTTGACAGACACCCAACATATTAGTGCAATTTGCCAAGTCAAATATATTTTCTTCTGCCTCGTCCCGCTGTCACGTTAATTATGGATGAGCGTGTAAAATGTGTTCTGTGCCAATAACACGACACCTATCTTAACAAGACTCCATTAGGGTAATTACACTACACATTTAGGACAATTCTGTTGATTGACACTGTACTACCTGGCCTCCCCATCATCAGGCTTGTCATTATACTGTCCCAAAATGTGGCCAAATAGTCTATCTACAAGGTCACAATGCACTGGGATGCTTT
Source organism: Benthosema pterotum (assembly GCA_039105355.1). Lineage (NCBI taxonomy): Eukaryota > Metazoa > Chordata > Actinopteri > Myctophiformes > Myctophidae > Benthosema > Benthosema pterotum. The sequence goes on from CM076970.1 coordinate 38,215,488, forward strand.
GTGATACAATAGATCCCTCCCTGTGATTTGTACAACATACAGTATATACTAAGAAAAAGTTATGAAAAGCTGGGAACTACATTTTTACTATAAAGGAATTTCTTCGCCAATGTGTTTCTAATAGTGTATAGTAACAGTCAACTCCAGCGGGAAACCTTGTTAAAAAGAGGTCCAAGTCGGGGTACTAGGGGGGTAACTAGGGGGGAGTTCATGTTGCTGAATCCATTCCAAGCATTCGTTTTGATCAGAAAACAGTCCTTGGGCTAAAACAGCCATACCCATCAGCCATCATTATTGTGCTTAGTCAGCACATTTGGCAAGTGCTATGTCGTTCTCAGCCAAATTAATGTTTGTTTGCAAAGCTAATGCTTGGAATGGATTCAGCATCATGAAAACCACATCTCACATGCTACATACAGCATGTTTTGTGACTAGTAACCCGACTTTGACCCGTTTTTTTTATTATTTTTTTTTTTACGAAGGTTTCCCGCAGGATCTAACTTCAATTATTTAGTAATAGCACAGTATATGTTATGTATTTGACAGCATCAGAAACACATTGGTGAAGAACTGTCTTGGTACCAATGTAGTTTCCTGGTAAAATGCCCTGCCGGTAACTATATAGGAAATTAGCAGATCTACAAAATCACAATGGCATAATCATGACACAATGTATATTGTCTGTTTTGATGATACAACAAAGTCAACACCTAGCAGGGCACTGATTGTACACCAGGTTTCATCGTGTTACCATGTACGCACACACGCACACAGACACATGCAAACACACACACATGCACGTGACAAATGAGATGAAGAGGGGACACACTGAGAAGCCCTTTTCTCTCCTTGTCATAACATCAAAAGGTGGCTGTGCTTTCATCAGCTCTGCAGACCTGTGGGCAGAAGGCCATCGCCACATGATGATCCTCCAGTCTTGCTTTTCTCATGCAGATCCTAAGAGGACCAATTTGCGATTTAGATCAAGACAGCAGAGCCACGGTGCCTCCATTTCAAAAGGTTAATTTGACCCCAACCTTTCTCCCCCCTGCTCTCTTTATAATTACAGATGAAAGACATGGATGGATGCCTTAAAACCAGCCAAAGAACAAGTGGGCGAAAGAGGCACTTGTAAAACACAGCAAGGATAACAGGAAAATTACATAAACACAGATTTGAATAGATGTTTAGAACCTTCATGAAGCCCACACCATCCATCCACCACAACCAGCATCAGGTTTCAGTGTCTTGCCCAAGGACACGCCAAAACGTAGACAGGAGGAGTCAGGGTTTGACTCATGGATCATTGAAACACAGTTTTCGTCAAATTACATGTAACCACAGATAACGCTTTAAGTCCCTATGCTGAAAACACACTCTCTGCTCTTCTCTGCATCCAATTTAAATATTTGACATACGTTTATAGGAAGTCCTGTGCAGATACATTAATTCTTCTCACCCGAAGAAAGAATCTATTTGTTTTTAGAGTAGCTGTAATGAATCAATGGCTGGCAAACCCCCACGTGACAACGGCAACGCAAAGGCTGTTCCATTCTTGGCCTTTAGCAGGACACGACAGTGGGCTCATAAATATTCACCAACAAGTTAATTCCATGATGGGTTTCTCATATGGTGCTGAGCCCTTTGGCTCTTTCATGTCTTGGCTTTGAACGGTGCCCTCCAATTCCCCTGTGACGTGACGTGGACATAAGACCCACTGCAATGGAATCACAAGCAGGGCAGAACCAAAGCTGCTGCAGAAGAAAAGACATGCACGTCCAAAGTTGGGCAGGCTCTAAGCCAGTAATATAACATGCTCACAGAATGTGGGCTCCAGTTGCAATTATAATTATTTTTTACACCCAATTGCTGTTGCCATGTTTCTGGCCTTTGCCCTTCCTCGGTCTTAAGGCCTGGTCCTTGGCCCTGGGCCATGCCTATAGCCGATCGACAGTTGTAGATCTGTAGATTGTCAGTTTCCAGGGAGAAATAATTTAATATAAAGATATAAAGGGAATGACTTTAGAGAGAGAGAGAGAGAGAGAGAGAGAGAGAGAGAGAGAGAGAGAGAGAGAGAGAGAGAGAGAGAGAGACTGTATCTGTATATAATATATTATTATAATTATATAGGCAGATGATCATAATCCAGAGCGATTTACAGCAAGGTGAACACAAGGTATTACCTCGAATGAATAGAAACACTAATCTATGATCATAGGTAAGCCAACAATCGTCACGTCAAACCTTACAGCAAGCAGGCGTGTGTGTGTGTGTGTGTGTGTGTGTGTGTGTGTGTGTGTGTGTGTGTGTGTGTGTGTGTGTGTGTGTGTGCATGAGTGTGCAAGAGATAAGCACAAGCCCTTCTGAGGATTATGCTATCTTAAATTTGTGCCTATCCTCAACACATGTTTCACAGATTGCTTTCTTTCCCTCAAGAACACCCAAACCACGGTATTCACCGTGGTTTGGGAACTATGGGCGTGCTTGAACACCTTGTTTACAACCGTAAATCTGTGATCTGACAACAGATGAGTTTGTATTGGCTGACAACAGATGAGCTTGTATTGGCTGACCACGTACTCACAAGTAAAAGTATCACTACCAAAATGAATTATCTGGAAGAGCAAATAACATACAGTACATTCAAAATCAACAAGGGATCAATCAAACTTGGTTATTTGTGGGGATAGGAAACAGACAAGCTTGGACTTAGTTATTGTCCGCCGCTGCTGTGTTCTGGTTGTGTAACAGTTCACGTACGTGGGGACTGGGCAGTCTTGCCCTGTAATTAATTACTCGTCAGACATCACAAAATGAACCCTATAGGACTATCGTTATGGGACGAACATGTGTGGCTAAAACAGCTGATACAAGAAGCTCACTTCAGCCAACTGTGTATACAGGGTTTTAAACAACTCCTTCCCTGCTCAAAATGTCATTCCCTTCAAGAGATTTGAGCCAAACCAGCTACTACTCGAAACGAGACTGACGGAATTGACACACTACCAGGAACACTATTCAGAAGTGCACAAAACAAGTATTGTCGGTGCTCAAAACAGCTGAAATGGTCCTGAGCAGTTGCCCCATTATTTTTATTGACCATTGAAGAAAACACAAACAATTGGCTATGGGTTAGACCTACATATGGGTTAAGTCACAGGCTTAACGTCGCAGATGTGATTGGAACAGTGCAAGCCAAATGGCCAATGCAGTGGTCGGTGTGTCCACCTCTCTTTGTTCTTCAGCACCCTGACATAAACCTCCAAAAGGGAGCTCTCACACCTCTACCCCTGGCTAATCTCAGGGTTAATGGTGTCTTATATATATATATATATAAAAGAGAGAGCCTGCCGGCGTGCCTAATAAACTGCCCACGGGGAGACTTAAAGGGGTATATTCTTTTAAAGAGCTACGCGTGTTTCTTTAATTGTCTGTTTGTCTTCGTCGGGAGACATGATTAACGCGCTGAGTGGGGTGAGGTACTGATTTATAGGGCCAGGGCGCTTAGCCGGGGTGATCAATCAGACCAACAGTAGGCGGTGAAGATCCAGGACCCCATTGCTCATGCACTAAGCGTCCCAGATAAACGGCAAAGGACAGGGATATAGACTCAGACGTTTACTCTGGGTTTGTTTACACCACTGTGGAGTGGAGACAATGAATGAGACCATATATTCGGTCGAAGTCACCGATGCCAGCATGGACCGACATAAACCAGGGGTTTTCAACCTTTTTGACTCCAGGGACCACCATTTATTCAGCATTTGAGCCACGGACCACCATTTGATTACATTTTCACACCACAGACCTAAAAGTGAAGAACTCTTTTGGTTTTGGACCACAATTCCAGGCTGGATTTTGCAAACAAAACAGTGTAGACTGTAAATGAGTTCGTTGGATGAGGGCTGAGTGAACAGAAAATGACAAACCAAAAAGAACTTAATTTATGCGAGATTTATTTTTCTTCAAAATTAAAGTTCAAAAAATGATTTTAAAGTTCAAAAAGTGGTCAAAATAATAATGTTCAAAAAAAATATATTTCAAAAACAATAATCTCAAAAAAAAAAAACTGAAAATAATAAACTTACATTGCTCTTTAGCAAGGTTGAACAAAGCTCAACAAATGGGACAACTCCCACACTGGGACACCTCCAGCTCTGTGTCCTCTCCCTCTCCTGTCTCAGGCTAGACTGATCCTCTATGAGGAAAGATGGCCTCTCTGTAGAGGCCTCTACCATGTATCTTACACACAGGTAAGCTCAGTATGTTACATCTATGCATCTAAGCATTACACATGGAACACATTTCCAATACACGTATACCATTCATAATAATGAAGTCTCGAATGAGAATTAAATCACCAGGCCTGAAAGAAAATATATATAACTCAACTCTGGTCAGTAACTAAACCCATGCACCCCTCTACCCTCTGTTGAGGTGGTGCGGTCCAAATGGAGTGCAACCCCTATAAAAGGGAGACTGCAGTCCCTGTGTACTCTTTTCTATGACTGTGGACAGGTAAGTATGTTGAAATGTTTGATTAGAATGTTTGTAAACTGTTGATAATAATAAAGTTTGTTGAACAATTAATGATTGGCATGGTTATTTTAAATTGTAGGAGGAAATGTGTGTGTAGGAAATGTGTGTGTGTGTGTGTGTGTGTGTGTGTGTGTGTGTGTGTGTGTGTGTGTGTGTGTGTGTGTGTGTGTGTGTGTGTGTGTGTGTGTGTGTGTGTGTGTGTGTGTGTGTGTGTGTGTAAAACAAAGCATTGTTTGTTGGCCCAGCCGGCTTGGGCAGCAAACAGTCTTTGTTTGTAGGGTCTACTTTTTTTAGCAATTTGAGAACCTTCATGAGCATTAAATTAATGAAACACCAATATGAAAATGTAATGAATATATATATTGAACAGAATGAACATAAATGGAATGAAATATAGACAATGAAATCAAAGCAAAATGAACATAAAGGGAACCTAAATGAAATGGTGAGAAAATGGGGCATCTTTCTCACACATCCCCCCCTTTAAGACCTGTCCCTCACATGCTTTTGCGGGACAGAAAATCCGCCACAACATTGTCCTTCCCAGCACGGTATTTCACAGTGAACCTATATGGCTGCAAAGAAAGGTACCACCGTGCTATGCGACCATTTGTGTCCCTCATTCTATGAATCCACTGGAGGGCACGATGATCAGTCTCTAGAACAAAGTCTTTTCCTAGGAGGTAATACCTGAGCGTGTCAAGAGCCCACTTAATAGCGAGACCCTCTTTCTCAATAGCTGAATAGCGTGTCTCTCTCGGGAACAGCTTGCGGCTCACGTACAGTACAGGTCTCTGTTCTCCTGCACTTCCTTGCAGTAGCACTGCCCCCAGACCAATCTCGGAGGCATCGGTCTGCACTGTAAAGGGCAATGAAAAGTCTGGGCTCTGAAGAACCGGATCGTGGCACAGACACTGCTTGAGATCTTGGAATGCTGCATCACACTCTGGAGTCCACTTGACCTTCACCGGACAGGACTTTCGTGTCAGTGCGGTGAGTGATGCTGCTCGGTCAGAAAAGTTGGGGATGAACCGTCTATACCACCCAGCTAGGCCCAGAAACGATCTGACCTGGCGCTTCGTCGTGGGTGGTGGGCAGGACTGGACGGCTTCAATTTTGTCAACCTGGGGACGGATTTGGCCTCCTCCAATCACATACCCCAGGTACTTCACCTCAGATTTTACCAGCTGACATTTCTTGGCGTTGATGACCAGCCCGGCCTGCTGAATGCGCCGAAAGACGTCGGAAAGGTGCTGGAGATGCTGTTGCCATGACGAACTGTAAATGACGACATCATCGATGTAGGCTGCGGAATAGGACTCCGCCCCCCTCAGCACATGGTCCATTAGTCTCTGAAATGTTGCTGCTGCTCCGTGCAGGCCGAAGGGCATCATAGTGAAACGATACAGGCCAGAGGGCACCCGGAAAGCGGTAATGTCTTTTGCTCTGTCAGTGAGGGGGACCTGCCAGTACCCCTTACAGAGGTCAAGGGTCGTAAGATACTTTGCGTTCCCCAGCCGCTCAATTAGTTCATCTGCCCGTGGCATGGGGTAGGGGTCAAAGGCAGAGACACTGTTCACTTTGATGAAATTGATACAAAACCTCAAGTCTTTAGAGTCTTTCTTTGGCACCAGCACCACAGGGCTACACCATTGGCTGGTGCAGGGTTCAATGATGCCCATGTCCAACATCGCATCCACCTCCTTCTTGAGAGCCGGGACCAAGGTGGCTGGAATCCTGTAGCTGGACTGGCGGATTGGTGCTTGTTCAGGGGACAACAGGTGGATGTCGTGAGTGACCAGATCAGTGCGTCCTGGTCGCTCACTGAACAACCCGTCTGGAATACAGTCTTTCAGTTCCTCCTGCTCGGAAGGGGCAAGGTGGCTCACATCTGGGAAGGAGACAGTCTCAGAGGATGCAGGGAAGTATTGCTCCTCCAACTCTTCCTCGTCAGTCACAACTCTGGCCAGGAGCTGCTGTGACAAAGGCGTTCTCTCCTTCCATTCCCTCAGCAGATTCACATGGAAGACTTGATGTTTCTTGCGACGCTCTGGCATGGAAAGTTCATAGGTCACCGGTCCCATCTTGCGGGTGACCTGGAAGGGTCCCTGCCACTTGGCAAGGAGGCTGCTTTCAGAGCTCGGCAACAACAGCAGCACCTTCTGACCCGGTTGGAAAGTGCGCTGTTTACTGCTCCGATCGTAGCCCTTCTTCTGCCTTGACTGTGCACTTTCAATGTTGGCATGTGCCAACTCCGACAGCTGCTCCAGTTTGTCTCTCATTTTGAGTACGTAGGACAGAACTCCAACCTGCTTGGCTGGCTGCTCTCCTTCCCAGGCCTCTTTCAGAATGTCTAAAGGCCCTCTGACATGGCGTCCATACAGAAGGTCGAATGGTGAGAATCCTGTGCTTGCCTGGGGGACCTCTCTGTAGGCGAAGAGCAGGAAGGGAAGCCACTGGTCCCAGTCGGACCCCGTGTCGGAGACAAACTTGCGGAGCATGGCTTTTAGGGTCTTTATGAAGCGTTCAATCATGCCATCTGTCTGGGCATGATAGGGGGTGGTTCGTATGCCCTTAATGCCCAAGAGGCGGAAAACCTCCCTCACAAATCTAGAGGTCAGATTAGTGCCCTGATCTGTGATTACTTCTCTTGCAGCACCCACCCTCGAGAACAGCTGTATTAAACAGTTCACAACCTGACGGCTCTTGACTTTTCTAAGGGGAAAAGCTTCCATGTACTTAGTAGCATAGTCACCAACAACAAGAATAAAGCGGTTGCCAGATGAACTGCGCTCTAAGGGGCCAACAACATCCATAGCGATGCGTGAAAAGGGCTCATCTATTACAGGCATAGGAATTAAAGGGGCCCTGTCACCTTTCTTTCCTGGGGCTGTTTGTTGACATTCTGTACAGGTCTTGCAGTAATCAATTACTTCCACGTACATTAGTGGCCAGTAGAAGCGTGCAGCAATGCGGGCATAGGTTTTAGTATGGCCCAAATGGCCTGCCCAAGGTATTGAGTGCCCGAGGTGTAAAACAGTGGGTCTCAAACCTTTTGGTACCACCAACTGGTCACCTGCACTGGTACGCCTGTACAGAATTTGTCCTTTGACAACAAACAATTCCTGGTCTAGAACTTTGGAGACCTGCGTAGACTCATCTACACTCTTCTCAAACAATTTAGTGAGAGTTTCATCTTGTCTCTGCAATGCACCGACATTACTGGGCAAAAGATCAACATCTATGTCTGGCATTGCAGGTTCAGATGAAAAATCAGTTCCCCAAACTTTAGCTTGTCTTTTCTGACCACGGGTTTTCTTAACCCTGCTCTGCTTGGCCACCTCCCCAGAGTATGGTAGCTCCTCCCACCCCCGATCTAAGTGTGAGCGCTGGGATCTAGTGACTACCATGACTTCTCTGTGGCTGTCAGAAACACATGAGTGAGCAACAGAACTGTCAGAAACCTGGAAGTGACTTAAGAGCTCATAAAGTATTGGCAAATCTCTGCCCAGTACTACAGGGTAAGGTAAATGTGTCACCACCCCCACATTGAGGCTGTACTCCTGTCCATCTATCTGAATAGCAATTTCAGCAGTTGGATAAGGCTTGGAGTCACCGTGAACACATGTTACATTAACCTTCCCTGGCTGCATCAACATGTGATTAGGTAGATGGTCTTCTCTAATTAGAGTCTGGTCACTTCCGGAATCTAACAGTGCTTTGCAAAAATGGCCTTCTAGACACACTTTAATTACGCTGTCAGACTTTGGCTGGGGCTGATCTAGCGGAGCATACACTGAGCATAAGTAAGACTGCTTAACGGCAAGTAATGGACATTCAACCTTTATATGCCCTGGCTGACCACATTTGTAACATACAGGGGGATCTTTCTTGTCTGGCTTCTTAGCAGAGGGATCCTGTCTAGGCCTGACTTCTTGAGATTTTGAAAAGTTCCTAGACCCACTACTTGAACCACCCCCAGAATTACCATGAGAAGGTTTGGAGGTCGGCTGGACTCCCATCTGGTAGCCTTTCGACGAACCCCGGGCTGCGATGAAAGTCTCTGCCAGCTCAGCTGCGGCTCTGGACGTCGCAGGGTTGCGTTCCTTTATCCACGTCCGCAGCTCTGGGTTGATGATGCGCAGGAACTGCTCCTTGACAATGGCGTCCCCGATCTCCTCCTTGGACTTCTGTCGAGGGTTCATCCACTTGTCGTACAGCTCCTTCAGCCGTGTCTGAAGTTCTTTTGCAGTCTCACCCGCCTCCACTTGACAGGTACGGAAGCGCACACGGTAAGTCTCTGGGTTGATTTCAAACTTCTGCAGGATGGCTGCCTTCACATGGTCATACTCCATAGCGGAATCCATGTCCATAGCAATGTAGGCTGCCCTTGCCTTGCCAGTGAGGAGCGGGACAAGATGAAGAGCCCAGCTGTCCTGGGGCCATCGACAAGCCGTTGCGATGCGCTCAAACGTGGCAAGATAGTGTTCGATGTCCTCATCTTCCCGGTAGGGTTGCATTTTCGGTCCTTTCCAGTTGATGGGTGGAGACACTGAAGAGGCGTGGCCTGATGCAGAAGACCCCGCCCTCTGGACATCAGGAACAGCAGGAGAATCAACCACCCTCGAAGGCTGCAGTTCTCCATGGTCAACAGGTGGGGGCGCTGTAGTGGCATCAGTTGACTGGGCTCCCAGCGACCTTCGCTCCAATCGGTCCAACTGGATTTCTTGCTGCAGCTGGCCGAACTGGTGCTGGAGGTTGCGTACGCGGAGCTCCTGGGTCTGTTGTTCACGCTCCCTTCTTTCGTCTCGAAGCTGTTGATTGAGGAGGAAGGCTTGGAAGGTGCGGCTGAGACTCTCCACAGTCTCTGGTGGTTGAACACCGGGGCTCCTCCCTCTTCCTCCAGGATAGGCTCGTCTTCAGCAAACGAGGTCTGATTGCCGCCATCTTGACGTAATGTTTTAGATCTGGTTGCCATGCTGGTTTTCTGTCACCCGTTGGCTGCCACTCATCCCACCACTGCCACCATGTGTAAATGAGTTCGTTGGATGAGGGCTGAGTGAACAGAAAATGACAAACCAAAAAGAACTTAATTTATGCGAGATTTATTTTTCTTCAAAATTAAAGTTCAAAAAATGATTTTAAAGTTCAAAAAGTGGTCAAAATAATAATGTTCAAAAAAAATATATTTCAAAAACAATAATCTCAAAAAAAAAAACTGAAAATAATAAACTTACATTGCTCTTTATCAAGGTTGAACAAAGCTCAACAAATGGGACAACTCCCACACTGGGACACCTCCAGCTCTGTGTCCTCTCCCTCTCCTGTCTCAGGCTAGACTGATCCTCTATGAGGAAAGATGGCCTCTCTGTAGAGGCCTCTACCATGTATCTTACACACAGGTAAGCTCAGTATGTTACATCTATGCATCTAAGCATTACACATGGAACACATTTCCAATACACGTATACCATTCATAATAATGAAGTCTCGAATGAGAATTAAATCACCAGGCCTGAAAGAAAATATATATAACTCAACTCTGGTCAGTAACTAAACCCATGCACCCCTCTACCCTCTGTTGAGGTGGTGCGGTCCAAATGGAGTGCAACCCCTATAAAAGGGAGACTGCAGTCCCTGTGTACTCTTTTCTATGACTGTGGACAGGTAAGTATGTTGAAATGTTTGATTAGAATGTTTGTAAACTGTTGATAATAATAAAGTTTGTTGAACAATTAATGATTGGCATGGTTATTTTAAATTGTAGGAGGAAATGTGTGTGTAGGAAATGTGTGTGTGTGTGTGTGTGTGTGTGTGTGTGTGTGTGTGTGTGTGTGTGTGTGTGTGTGTGTGTGTGTGTGTGTGTGTGTGTGTGTGTGTGTGTGTGTGTGTGTGTGTGTGTGTGTGTGTGTGTGTGTGTGTAAAACAAAGCATTGTTTGTTGGCCCAGCCGGCTTGGGCAGCAAACAGTCTTTGTTTGTAGGGTCTACTTTTTTTAGCAATTTGAGAACCTTCATGAGCATTAAATTAATGAAACACCAATATGAAAATGTAATGAATATATATATTGAACAGAATGAACATAAATGGAATGAAATATAGACAATGAAATCAAAGCAAAATGAACATAAAGGGAACCTAAATGAAATGGTGAGAAAATGGGGCATCTTTCTCACATAGACTTCTTGATGACGAATATTTTAACTCTTGAGAGTGTAAAAATGAAACCAAATGGACGGGTCCATTTGGTTTCATTTTTACACTCTCAAGAGTTACATCTGGTTAACCAGCTTTCCATCATTTAGCCTGGGGACCACCTGGAACCCTCTCAAGGACCACTGGTGGTCCCCGGACCACCTGTTGAAAACGCCTGACATAAACCATCCAACATACCGTAGTATATAGACAAAAAAATATACAGTATATGTGAAAATACACTATATTTTTACCCGGTGCCATATCTCTGAGAAATGTTCAAAAGAGCATGTCCCATGAGACATGCACAACAACGTATTTGATAAAACTAAAGAGACTGGTCAGAACTGGACAAAATTAAAAATGAAATTATAACTAGAATGTCCCGACATACTTCTTTCATTCACTATTCGTTATCTGATACCACAATTTCTTTGTTGGCCGATACCAATGCCAATGCAAGTGTTGTGTTTACAGCTATATACGTGTATGTTGTGTTGTGTTTATAGCGGACACTAATACAGTATAGTACACTTGCAGTCTGGGAAACTGGAAAGCGAGTTCCACACGCCCCAACATTTTATTTACCTGCCATAGTGTCAACCCCTTATCTCTGTATCGGTTCGGTGGTTAGACCGCAATACTGATATGACCCAATTCATAACATATTGGGCTATGCAGGCCGATTTAGAACTAGTAAAAAACGTTCAAAATGGGGAAGCCATTGTGCAAGGGGTTAACATATTTTGCATATGTATTAAGTCATGGTCTAAAAAGATTCTTGAACGGGGAACATAAATATCTAAACTAAATAAATAATTTAAAAACCAAACACCTAGTGGCTTTTAAACCATTTTGTCGGTGTATTCTTGTCAACGTGCAAAATGAGTCAGATGGTGCTTTAGGCAACCCTGGGGTATTTCAAAGTGAAAACAAAACTGACCCAGTAATTTGCTTGTACGGTTTGCCATAAATCATTCATTCTAATGAATATCAATATTTCCTCGCTTGTTTACATTAGAAAATGAGTCAGGGTGTATGCACTGCTTCTGAGCCTCTAGCCGTGTGTGTGTGTGTGTGTGTGTGTGTGTGTGTGTGTGTGTGTGTGTGTGTGTGTGTGTGTGTGTGTGTGTGTGTGTGTGTGTGTGTGTGTGTGTGTGTGTGTGTGTGTGTGTGTTTCTCCTGAATAGAGCAAATTATGGAGCACAGAGCCCGAGTGTGGTTTTGCTACCGGATGTTTTGTAAAGTAAACTTTTCAACAGTAACATTATCAATGGCTGTAAAATACGGCTGAGTATTTGAGTTGCCTTATCTTCTTTTTTGACATTGAACATTCCATGAGCATTGCAAAGATTAGCAAAGTATGCAGGGGTAAGCTAGCCAGCCATTGACTTTCAATACGTACTGTACCGTCATGGCTGAAAGTTTTGGCACCCTTGTACATAAAGATAAATTTCTGTGCAATATATTATCTAAAAAAATAATGTAAGAGCCATATGAATTGTCTGTTGATTTCACTACCCATTTGATGACATCACAACAGGGTGTGGGCAAGAGCCAGGTTCCAAGAGTATTTAATGGCCTCTAATCAAGCAGCAGGTGTTGCTGATTGGCAGAGGCATTTAGCATGTATTGTTTGCGTTTATTTAAGTATTTATTGTATGCTGAGGTGACAGATTAGTTAATAAATATCTTTATTTGTGAACTCGACGATGGACTTTCAGTTTATTTGAGCATGCGTCTGAACAACCTCCCTAGCCATCAGCATCCTGTAGCACCCAAGTATAGGGCTTGGCACTACATTAAGTTGAAAACAGCCTATTTTTTCCACAGAAGATTTTGTTTTATTGGGAAGCAAATCTACCTGGGGCTCATTTGGACTGTTGGACACTTACAGGCCATGGCGTGGCGATGTGGCATTTGTGATGGGAATGGAGTGTGGACTGTGCACTACGCACGGACACGGCAGCAGTTAGTTTCTGCATGTGTTCTGGGCTTGGGCACTACAAATAATATTACGGTAGGTTATGATTAAAAAACAAAGTTTCTGTGTGCTACCACGACGGTAGCATTCTACAACTGGAAGAACTGGATATACTAACTGTTTTAAATTACTATTTCTATAGTTCTTCTCAGGAATAGAAAGCCTACAGTTTGCATTAGCTTACTGGAAGACAGGTTTCTGAACTGCCTATAGCCCTCCTATGAGACACAAACACAAAAACGTGCTATTTTATCATGAACATGTGAGGAAGTGAGGATTAACTATATGAAGATAAGTTGAAAAGTGGTGAATTTGTCCTTTAAGGAACCATAATCATTAAAATCCTAAAAGGATCCTAACCCTCGTAATAATGCCGTAATTATTGTGCTTAAGCTCCATTTTCATTATCAGCAAATTGGGTTTCAATCTGTTGGAAGGGGACACATTTTAATACGTGTTCCGTGCAGACGCCATTAGATGGTAAAGCCGTACTGGCGTGCAGACAAAGCACGCCCTGCAGGCAAATAATGAGCGCGATCCATTTCTGAAACGTCTCGGCGCGCCGGCGAATGAACCGTGAGATCAGCCTTTTTTCCATTATCGATCCAGAAGGAGGATGCTCACGGGGGCGGAACGCTCCTTCCAAACCGGGCATCGCCACTCCCTGTGTACAGGACCATAAAATGAAGGCTTAACTGGGTGTAAAATGGGAAGAGTTGTCAACACAATGCTGACTGACATCGGAGCTGACAAGCATCAGCGGCCAGGTCCTTCCGCTAATGATCACTGAATCCTAGTGTGGTTCGACGGAAACCACTGAGGCAAACTCCTCGCCGACACGTGACAAGTTGGGACCCATCCTGGGGATGGGGAGGGTGAGTGGGTGGGTGGCACCAAACGGCACACGCCATGGGAGAAAGCAAAAAAAAAGACCAAAGAGTAGATCAATGAAACGACAACCGCTGGCCAGTCAATCCTGTGCATCTGCGATCGATACGTAGTGATTTTTTGCAGCGCTCCTTAGGCACAAATACGTGACATATCCCTCCCTAGGCCCAATGTAATGGCCTTAATTAGCGCGGTTGGATTTAGAGTGCTGTCAATGAGGCGCTATATTTAGCCGCACAGAGATCGTTAAAGGATACCGCCAGGTGTGTCTAACATTTTGTGTCCACGGACAAGTGCACTGATTAAAAGGAGCAATAATTCTGTGGTGTCGGGTTAATACAATCTGCATTCGCTGTCATAATAAATTGTCCTATGGTCCAAAGTTATGGGGGGAGAGACAGACAGAGAGAGACAGAGAGAGAGAGAGAGAGAGAGAGACAGAGACAGAGAGACAGAGGGAGAGAGAGAGAGAGAGAGACAGAGGGAGAGAGAGAGAGGGAGAGGGAGAAAAAGAGAGAGAGAGAGAGAGAGAGAGAGAGAGAGAGAGAGAGAGAGAGAGAGAGAGAGAGAGAGAGAGTGTGTGAGATAGATCCAGTAGAACTAAAAGACAAGTAATTTTATGCTTGGTTGCCACTCTCGAAAGTAGCTGATCTACAGGCTCACAACATGTCGCACACGTCTATTAGGCCAGTAATTTTAGCTCATGTTTTACCTAAAATTGGAATAAATTGTAACATGGGATTTTTCTTCACAGATCATTTCTTTGAGGTCTCCAGAACAACATATTAAAAGTCCCGAAAAATCCCAGTTGCGCAAATATGTTTAATTTCATAAAGTAATAGAATACATAGGCTCCAATGGAGTGATAGCCCCGCCCCCTCCTATACAAACCCATTATAACTTAAAACTCCATTTTAACCATGATGGATTATTCAAAAACAACCCATCTTTTTTCTGATGACTGATATTGTCCTCCTAATACGTGAGAGGACCATGGAATTTCATTCACAGGTTTCAGTTATTTTTAAAATATTGTTTTGGAAAATGTAGCTGCCTCCATATCTGGCTATGCCCACCCAAATGAATATTAAAAAAATAAATAAATGAAACCTGTAAATGAAATTCCACTGCCCTCTCACATATTAGGAGGACTATATCAGTCACCAGAAAAAGGTGAGGGCAGTGGAATTTCAGTTACAGGTTTCATTTATTTATTTATTTTAATATTCATTTGGATGGGCATAGCCAGATATGGAGGCAGCTACATTTTCCAAAACAATATTTTAAAAATAACTGAAACTTGTGAATGAAATTCCATGGTCCTCTCACGTATTAGGAGGACAATATCAGTCACCAGAAAAAAGATGGGTTGTTTTTGAATAATCCATCATGGTTAAAATGGAGTTTTAAGTTATAATGGGTTTGTATAGGAGGGGGCGGGGCTATCACTCCATTGGAGCCTATGTATTCTATTACTTTATGATATTAAACATATTTGCGCAACTGGGATTTTTCGGACTTTTAATATGTTGTTCTGGAGACCTCAAAGAAATGATCTGTGAATAAAAATCCCATGTTACAATTTATTCCACTTGAAAATTCATTTTGCCTGGACTATATGGCCAAAATGTACTATTGACAATATTGTTAATCCTTTTCTTGCTGTGTTGCCAGTTCTGCAAGAGAAACAAGTGGCCAGGTCTATGAAGAACAGCACAAATGATCTACAAGCTCACGGTGAGATATTGTGAGGTTGTAAATCTGTCATTTAACAACACAGAGAATAAATTGAAATATTTAAAAAATGAAATAGAACTGCACTCGGACAAGAGCCAACTTATTAGTGGTTACTGTACAGTATGTTTTGTAAACAAAATCGAAAAGTAACTAGAATTTAATTCTAACGTTTTCAAATAGATGTAGTGGTGGAGTAAACACACAATATTTGTCAATATTTGTCGTACAATATTTAAGATCAGGGGTTTTCAACAGGCGGTCTGGTGACCACCAGTGGTCCCTGAGAGTATTCCAGGTGGTCCCCAGGCTAAATGATGGAAAGTTGGTTCACCAGATGTAACTCTTTGAGAGTGTAAACATGAAACCAAATGGATTACACTCTCAAGAGTTAAAATATTCATCATCTGAAGTAGCACAAGTCTACACAACTTGTGTTATACATACAACTACACAACAGATTAATGGTCATTTTGATCTTTATGTTGTTTCTGAAATCCACCCTGGAATTGTGGACAAAAGCAAACAATCTTTAGTTTTGGGGTCTATGGGGGCGAAAATGACATCAAATGGTGGTCCATGGCTCAATTGCTGAATAAATAGTGGGCCCTGATGTCAAAAAGGTTGAAAACCACTGTTTAAGATTAAACAGAGTAGAAGTACTGGCAATTGGAAATACTCAAGTAAAGTATAAATACCTCACAATTGTAAATACTCACAATTGTACTTAAAGGGGTACTTCACCCAAAAAAAAACTTTTGGTCATTTTATGGTCTACTCAGCCTCATGTGAACACACCAGACAGTTTATAAGTTACTCCTTTCAATATTTAGATATTTGATGTTTAGTTAGTTATATTAGTCTGCCAGACCCAAACCCATTATAACTTAAAACTCCATTTTAACCATGACAGATTATTCGAAAACAACCAATCTTTTTTCTGGTGATTGATATTGTCCTCCTAATACGTGAGAGGGCTGTGGAATTTCATTTACAGTTTTTATTTATTTTTAAAATATTGTTTTATTCATTTGGGTGGGCATTCCCAAATATGGAGGGGGCTACATTTTAAAAAACAATATTTTCAAAATAAATGAAAACTGTAGATGCAATTCCACTGCCCTCTCACGTATTAGGAGGACAATATAAGTCACCAGAAAAAAGATGGGTTGTTTTCGAATAATCTGTCATGGTTAAAATGGAGTTTTAAGTTATAATGGGTTTGGGTCTGGCAGACTAATATAACTAACTAAACATCAAATATCTAAATATTGAAAGGAGTAACTTATAAACTGTCTGGTGTGTTCACATGAGGCTGAGTAGACCATAAAATGACCAAAAGTTTTTTTTTGGGTGAAGTACCCCTTTAAGTACTGTAAATGTAGCTACAGTTAACGTCCACCACTGATGGTGAGCTACTGTACATCTACATGATCCCAGTGGCGTTTCTAAGCAATTTGGAGCCCTAGGCAAGATTTTCCCTGCAGCCCTGGGAAAATCTCCTGTAAAATCACCCCCTCCCCTCATGGCGCCCTAAGCAACTGCATAGTCTGCCTAATGGAAAAACGCCCCTGCCTGATCCACACTACTACGGTACACACATTGCTACACACTATCAGCGAACATGTGAAGACTCTCTCCCTTACAGTGAGATACACTGGCCAACACTCTAAGCACCCTTGACTCTTCTATTCTCCCACTGCGCCTCAAAAACTGACATCCACTGCCCCGGTCAGGTCGACAAGCACACACACACCTTGTGTTGCGTCATCACTAGCGCTAGATGTCAATTTGACGTCATTCCTGTATTTGGAGGACTGCTTGTTTTCTTGTGGAGGACACCAGGAGAGGCGCAGTTATTCATGGATTATGCATAAGGCTAGGTATTGGACACAATTGATGTGGACACAGCACAGCACAGCAACGGCCCCACGGCAAGGGTTGATGCAACACCAGAGTCTGGGTGTCAGTCCCCATTTTCAGAAGCAGTCTGAAAACTCACCTCTTCCTTCCTCACAACTACGACTCCTCCTCCTCATTCCTTACTGTATACCAGGGATTTTCAACCTTTTTTCATCCCAGGGACCACCATTTATTCAGGATTTGAGCCACGGACCACCATTTGATGACATTTTAGCCCCACAGAACCCAAAATAAAAGATTTCTTTTGCTTTTGTCCACAATTCCAGGCTGGATTTGGGGAAACAAAACAAGCAAAACATACAAAATGGCTAATTCGGATGATGAATATTTTAACTCTTGAGAGTGTAAAAATGAAACCAAATGGACCCGCCAGGGTCCATTTGGTTTCATTTTTACGTTCTCAAGAGTTACATCTGGTTAAACAACTTAGCTGGGGACAACCTGGAACCCTCTCAGGGACCACTGGTGGTCCCCGGACCACCTGTTGAAATCCCCTGCTGTAGTGTATACTGTATCAGTGGTTTTCAACTTTTTTGATATCAGGGCCCACTATTTAATCAGAATTAGAGGCATCTGGTTAACCAACTTGCCATCATTTAGCCTGGGAACCACCATGACATATTCAACTAGCGTTGGATATACATATATGTACTGTATGTATTTTCACAACTGTAGAATGATTTTTGTATAGGGGTCCGGCGGGCCGCATAGCGTGCAGCCGTGCGCACAAATTTGCAGTTCACAAAATGCAATTTTGTTCTGAATCACAAAGATCGATGTACATGCATGTATAATGCATTTGTGCACAGCAGTCTGTACATGTACAGTACATGCTGCGTTAGAACAGATGTAGACCTATTGGACACACATAATTGCCTTGACATTAACAAGCTCAAACGAGCACCAACTGGACACGGATACACGCCCCCCTGGCAGTGAGGGCTCTAGTGTCATTTCTCCAAGAAAGAAAGAAAAAAGGAAGGAAGGAAGGAAGGAAGGAAGGAAGGAAGGAAGGAAGGAAGGAAGGAAGGAAGGAAGGAAGGAAGGAAGGAAGGAAGGATGGATGGATGGATGGATGGATGGATGGATGCATGGATGGATGGATGGATGCATGGATGCATGGATGCATGGATGCATGGATGGACGCATCTGTGGCGTTTCTAAGCAACTTGGAGCCCTAGGCAAGATTTTCCCTGGAGCCCCCCCCTTACCAAATGGATCCGTAAGGGTCCATTTGGTAAGGGGGGTCCAGGGAAAATCTTCTGTAAAATGGCGCCCTCTCTCACGGTCGCCCCCCTCCCCTCATGGCACCCTAGTCTGCCTAATGGCAAAAACGCCCCTGGATGGATGGATGGATATGACTACTGTATGCATTACTGTCATTGTGGTAGATTCACACACACCTTCAACCTTCATTAGCTCTAGGCCCTAGAGTGGCCCACGGAGGTATTTTTAAGAGTCTAGGGAATAAAAAAAATGAATCTTGAAAATACCTCCGTGGGCCACTAGAGGGCACCCAACGGGTCCCCATTTGAATATGCCTGGAATATGACTTTTATTGCCCGCTTCAATAGATGTCTCTTCTATACAGGTCTGTCTGCCATATGGAAAAGCTATGCATTTAGGAAAAAAACTGTCATGTTTGATGTTTACCTGGTATCCAAGATACGCTGTGGCATCTAATCATTTCCTTCACACTCTATTTAATTGACCGTTTACCTTGCCGTTTGTCGACTCTAGAGTTCAGTCCGACCTGAAAAGTCACTCTGGTTGAGAGCACCTGATGAATGCCTAGAGACCGTTGTATAATTGCAGTTGTTAGCATGGCTCAAATAACACTAACCCC
This sequence comes from Benthosema pterotum, assembly GCA_039105355.1. Lineage (NCBI taxonomy): Eukaryota > Metazoa > Chordata > Actinopteri > Myctophiformes > Myctophidae > Benthosema > Benthosema pterotum. The sequence goes on from CM076970.1 coordinate 38,234,596, forward strand.
AGAATGTAAAAAATATCGCAATTTGGCACGAAAGGCGTGTACGCACACACATGAAATGAAAAGAAAAAGACACAGCACAGACGTGCACAGAATGTGATTTTAGCAGGTCACTGTACTCTATGGATCACTGAGTATTTCACACTTGCTTTCGCCGCCCTTGGTCGCCCTCTTAACAAATCTGTCACGTTATATAGGGGCAAAAGCCTGCTACAAGGTCTTCCTCCGTGTCAGTGGACCAGCGGCCACTCCTGGGAGCCACTCAACTGCACACAAGGTCAAAGGGGAGACCGGACTAGAGAGTACAATAAAAGCTATATAAAGCGTAGAAATGAGTGTTTAAATTGGCATTTGAATACCAACCCACGACAGGGCTTGACACTAACACTTGCCCGGGGCAAGTAAAGAAAAAATGGTGGGGCAAGTGAAGACTGCTACCTGGTTGCCCGATCGGGCAAGTGTGCAACATAGTGCACTATAACACAACACAAGATAAATTTGTGTTGAAGGCAGTCATTGCACTCTGCCTCTGTGTCTTTCCCTGCTTTCTAGCTATCCACAATTCCAGGCTGGATTTGGGAAACAAAACAGGCAAATTAACACATCAAAATGACTAATTAAGATGATGAATTTTAACTCTTGAGAGTGTAGAAATGAAACCAAATGGACCCGCAAGGGTCCATTTGGTTTCTGGTTAACCAACTTAACTGGGGACCACCTGGAACCTGGGGGGCAAGTGACCATGACCTGAGGGCAAGTAGAACCTGACTTGCACTTGCCCGATGGGCAAGCGCCTCGGAGACCTTAGTGTCAACCCCTGGGACAAGAGAGTACAATAAAAGCTATATAAAGCGTAGGAATGAGTGTTTAAATTGGCATTTGAATACCAACCCACGGTGATACTGTACGTGTAAAAACAATGGTGAAAAAGTTGTGTTAGATGGTTGTTCTCAAAGAGGACGCTGGGTGACCACCGGTGTGATACTTTAATGCAGGACCGGATCTAGGCATGGGCATGTGGCGGCAATGCCCCTCTAAATGCCATGACTGTCCCACCAAACATGATGGCATGCAATCAACCCAAAGATATTTCAAATTAAAGTGCTTATAATTAAAATGATTTGAAACACTATGCTAACTAATTACAATTGTGGCACCACTAAACCAACACCATTTCATCATTCAAAACAGAAAACGGTGGTCTGCCGGTCGACCGCAGACTTGTTCCAGGTAGACCACGGAGGTGTAGAGGGGGAAGAAAACAGAGAAGTTTGGTGAAACGGTGCACTGCTTCGTCTACCGATTCGTGGTGGTGGTGTGGTGCGGGTCCATTTGGTTTCATGTTAACACTCTCAAGAGTTAAAACATTCATCTAAATTGGCCCAAGTCTAGTTAGAAAATGTAGAAGATTAATGGTCATTTTGATCTGTATGTTTGACTGTTTTGGTCCCCAAATCCAGCCTGGAATTGTGGACAAAAGCAAAATAAATCTTTAGTTTTGGAGTCTATTGGGGCTAAAATGTCATGAAATGGTGGTCCTCCGTGGCTCAAAATTCTGAATGAATAGTGTGCCCTGGTGTCAAAATGGTTGAAAACCAGTGATTTTAATCATAGTGTGATACCGTCGGCCCCCTACGGGTCGTGGCCCACCAGGAGACCTCCCTGTACGCCCAATGGTCAATCCGACCCTGCACACACATTGCTGTTGCCATGATGTAACAAACTAAATCCCTCCAGCGAGTGAGCCCAGAACCCTGTCCCTACCTCCATCCAAATCATGAAACTCAAACTAAATCCCTCCAGCGAGTGAGCCCAGAACCCTGTCCCTACCTCCATCCAAATCATGAAACTACTTCTCTGTTCCTGTTTGACTTACTCGTCACTGCATTAATGGCAACTTTTCTACTGCGTGCAAAGATCAGCAAAACAAGATCAGCAAAAAAGCAAAAACTATTCCCCAAAGGCATGTGTTGTCACACTGGTGGAGCAATCTGAAAGTCCAGTTTATAAAAAGTGATTCATTCTCCTCAGCTTGTTTTTTTCCGGATGGAGTAAGGTTTTTTTTTTCCCAAAGTGCTTCATGAATTATGAATGAAACAAAATAAAATTGCCAATTCCTAAAATAATAATAATGCACAGCTTTACTACCTAAGCATTCGGTTTGTATGCAATGCAAATCTGGATAAAAGTCCCAGAAATCAGGTGCAGCAGCCTGTCACTTGCAACTCTCAGCTCTTTTAAGGGTATATTAAAGCATTAAAGTTTTGTGCTGTAGGCGTGATATACTACCCAGTGGGTGCAATCTGATGATCACAACAATGGCAGCTCTGTAGCTTTCAGCAACAAGGGGGGGGGGGGGGGGGGGGGGGGGGGGGGGGGGGGGGGGGGGGGGGGGGGGGGGGGGGGGTATAAATGCAAATGATCTTGGATTGGGGGGGGGGGGGGCCAAGCACATCATGATCCCTGCGGAATTGTACTGCTTGTGGTGACCCATCATCCCACAAGGGGGGGGGGGGGGGGGGGGTGACATCGCTTGCCCCACAGTTTGATCTTTATTCATATAATAGATCCTCTCTAGACAGCTTGGGAATCAATAAATCTTTCTCTATTCTGGTCAAGTAGTCAGTCATAGGCAGCTGAACATACCACTTGTTGCTACTAAACCAACCCAACACATGCCAGATGTCTGGGTCCAATGTCCATAACAAGTCTTGAGATTTTGACCCATATGTCAAAAAAGTGCAAATTGTTCAAATAAATTTTCAAAAAATTGTTTTCATTACACTGATTTGAGAAAATGTAATAATAATAATGTGCTCTAATCCCTTTAAGCCCTATTTCCAATTTGTACTAAGATAAAAAAAAATAAAAATAAAAAACCTAAACACTAGCTGATACACCAGCCAGATCAATATGGTTCTGTGTGGCCAGAATGCCACAGAGTTCAGGGGAAATATATACCTGTGGTCAGAGATTAATCCTGTGTTTTCTTTGGCTCGACTCTCCATTCATGGACGAACCAACATCTAGACAATTTAAGTCATTTTGAGAATGTTCTCAGAGGCAGACGGTCAGAGGGTTTCCCTGCCGTCAACCCCAAAAGAGGTTTGGACTCAGTGAACCAGGGCGATGGGCAGCAGTGGACAGAAACAAGGTAAATAGATATATATACAGTACATCTGACAACTGTTTTTTGTTTTTGAACCAAGATTCATGTTTTAGGCCATTATTAAAGGAAGTAAAAGATGAGTGTTACTGATTTATTTTGTTTTAGCGATTTTAGCTATTTTTGACAAACCTATTTTTTTGACAGGGGATTCAAACAAGTATTAAAATATATCTCTTTTTTGGCAAAAGAGCGATTCGCAGCGATTTCTTTAATGTTATAATATTAACTATAGTCTTACTAGACTTACACAGGAAGTTCCATCTGGCCACAAAAGATTCACAGGATCTATTGAATGTAAAGGGGGACATAGTAATAGTAGTAGCCTAATAGTAATGTAAAGGGGGACATCAAGTATTACATGCATAGGTATTAACATGAAAATACACTTCACCTTAACGCAAGGTGCAATTTTGACTAAGCAACAATCACTTGTAGAGGAGAAGGATTTGACTAGCAGTGTTTTATAAGATACCAGTGGTTCTCATCCCATCAGGGCCCACTTGAACATCTCTGATAGTGCTTAACATACAGAGATGAGAGTTTTCCGCTCAACACTATCTATATATATAGTATATACACATACCGGCCCGTGGTGGCAGAATGACGGTGACAATACAGTAGTGGGAGCGCCAGATCTATCAGCGCCTAGCCAAGATGGATGGTTTAAGCCGCAGATATTATTACAGCTAATGATTCACCTCAAGTGGCCATTACTGCGGTGCGATCAGTCTCCCTTTCCCTCTTCTGTTTTTTTTTTCTTTCTCCACAGAGTTGGGGAGCTGACAAGTGGAGTGGAGCGAGAAAAACAGATAGCGAGAGATAGTGATTGTGTGTGTGTGTTTGGTGCAAGAGAGAGAGAGAGAGAGAGAGAGAGAGAGAGAGAGAGAGAGAGAGAGAGAGAGAGAGAGAGAGGGAGAGAAAAAGACTGAAACAGTCAAATAGAGACAGAAATACATGACGGAATGAGAGAAAAGGTGAGTCAGGAGAAAAGTGAGAGTATCATTTTCATTCATTTCTTCACCCCGTCAGTGGAAATGCTCTCTCTCTAAAGCTTTGACTCATTTTGATAGAAAGGACCATCATAGTTGTCTGGGATTCTAGCCCCGTCTATTGGTCTCTCAGTATACGTGACATAACCACTCAAAAAACATCCCAACAGCATGCAGTCATTTGTTTGAATCTGAAGGAAGGATTGGACTCCATCGGAAACTTTTCTTGAGATACTGCGGGTAATAAAATAAAATCCAATCCTCTGTAAAATGTCATTGTGTGCGGTTATTCCGTGGGAAGGTCTTTTTAGTGGCATGAGAATGCATATTTATAGCTCTAGATTGATTCGAACGAGTCAGGCCAGGAATAGTCTCTACCAGAGAAAAGAAGATTCATTCATGGCTTGGATTAAAAACGCCCACGACATAGAAACGGCACAATGTTTATCCATTACTGACTGAAGTGTTCAGGTAAGCTCAGTTTTAATGACTTTGTTGAAAACATAGCCAGCCATAGAATCTAAAAATAAAGCCATTAAATGAAATGCCTATGCTTATATATGATAATATTCTGAGTGAAGGTGGGAACAGACAGTGACATGTGTACGTTGGTTACTAATGACAATGATGACGTCTCTGATGACGTCAAAGGACATGTAGCCTGCCTACTTGTTCACAGTGTTGCCAACTTGGCGCATTTGCCGCTATATTTAGCTTTTTTCCAAACCCCACTAGCGCCAAAATTATTGAAAAACTCCTGGCGGAAAATCTAGTGCTTTTTTGCTGGTGAGTTGGGGCGAAATTGGTTGACAGGCGACAGAGATAAAAGACTCATTTTTCACCATTTTTCCTCCTATGATATGGAGCCTTATAGAGCTGTAACTCTTGAGAGTGTTAAAATAACACCAAAGTGGACCCTTATGGGTCCATTTGGTTTCATTTTACGCTATCAAGAGTTACATTATATTTAAATGTCTGAATTACCCGATTTTAAATAATCTACACATTTAGAAAAGGTAGGAGAATTGATATTTTGACCAACATTTTTGCTAGTTTATCTCTCCTAAATTAGTCTGAGAAACTAAACTCAACATCAGATGGAGGTCTGTGCCCAAAAAGCAGAATAAATAGTGGGTCTTGGTGTGTAAAAGGTTGAAAACCCACTGCTCTCATGCATTCTAGTGCATTTTGGATTCAGACAGTTGGCAACACTGCTTGCTCAATGGAGAAACAGAATTTGGGCTTTTTTAATATATAAATTGAGTTTACATAGTACACATAGTCCATGCATGAACTTTAATTAATGATTATATCTAGTTTTAGTAGCCTATATATTAGCATTATTATATATACCTGAGAGGATTCCAGGTGGCCCCCAGCTAAATGATGGACACCCAAATGGACCCTGAGACATGGCATTTCCAGGGGTCCCCAGCCCAAAAAACATTGAGAACCCGTACTGTAACCTTACAGATTGGTAAAAATAACATACATTTTTATTGACTACAAGTCAATAAAAATGGAGATTTAAAGGTAGGGTAAGTGATTTGAAATGCATGGTGTAGTACCGGCCTGGTGCACTAGGGGCGCCCAAGAGTAGCTACACTATGTGAACCTGCTGCTCAGTTCTGATTGGAGGAGAATTCACCCTCCACCTGGGGAACTTTTATTAGCTCCTCTGCTAACGTGGGGGAGGGGGAAACTCCATATATGGTCTGCACACCTTATAATAGAGCATTTTAACAGAAAAAAAATGTTTTTGGGTGATATCTGACAAAAGTGAAATCACTTCCCCTACCTTTAACTCTTTTTATACCCCCCCCCCCCCCCCCCCCCCCCCCCCCCCCCCCCCCCCCCCCACACACACACACACAGTTTCATTCACAAAAAGCAGAGATCCTCAAGCCAACCTATTGTTGCCTCTAGCAACGAATCACACAAAGACGGTTTCCAGGGCTCCTAATGAGGGAGTCGGCTGCACGCTGCACGCCGCAAGACCATGTTGTTCAACTCCTGACCATCAGGAAATACTCTTTTTTTTAACAAGGGACGCCTTTAGCAAAAGAAAAGTCTGCTCCAAACACAAGAGAACGTGTCTGCCTGTGCTTCGACAAGCCTCATTAAACTTTAACTGGGTGGCAAATGGAGTTGTATTCCCTCTTCTCCCTTGTTTTCCGTTGCAGGGTTTTATACAGTATATACGCTATGGTGTAGTACCTGGTGGCGGGGAGGGTGCTGACCCTGGTGAAGAACACAGAGGGCTCCACGTCCACGTGAACGCCCAGTGACAGGTCCCTGTAGTAGCCCTCCACCCTGCCGGCTCCGCCCGAGTACTTGAAGTTCAGCACCGCCTCCAGAGTCTGAGAGAGAGAGAGAGGGAGGGAGGGAGGGAGATGGTGGTTTAGATCAGTGGTTTTCAACCTTTTTCATACCAGGGCCCACTATTTATTCAGAATTTGAGCCACGGACAACCACAACAATACCAGGCTGGATTTAAGAGGAAACAAAACATGGCAAACATACAGACCAAAATGACCATTAATCTTCTACACTGAATTAGGTCCTAGTTGTGTAGACTTGGGCAAATTCAGATGGTGGAGATTTAACTCTTGAGAGTGTAAAATGAAACCAAATGGACCCGCAAGGGCAATGCCCCCTAAATGCCCTGACTGCCCTACCAAACATGATGGCATCCAAAAAACCCACGTTTCAAAGATACAGTACTTAAAATTAAAGTGCACTACTACTAGCTACTAACTAACTACAATTGTGGTACCACTAAACCAACACCATTTCATCATTGAAAACATTGATGCTTAGTTACTTGCCTAATTTAAGTCCTGTAAACCAAAATAGTATGGGTGCGACTTGATGCAATGAAGCCGCCCCCATGCCATTTTCACCTGCCCCCTCAATTAAGAAAGGTTACATCCAGGCCTGAATATTAAGAGGATAGCTCTTTGAGTTGTAGAAACTACAGAGGTTTCCTATACACAGGCAAAATGTTACATAAAACAGTCCATGCAGAAGTTACACAATAGACATTACACAATGCACAAATGTCAATAGAAACATGTACAGTACATATGCATTTAGCTTGCTCATCCACTCCCCCATCCCTCAACTGCGATTAGACAAATAAATTATACAGTACAATGGCTTGTAAATAATGTATAGAGGCAGTGCTGGCTAGAACAGAACAGCTTTGTTTTGAGGTGAGGTTCTGAAGCGGCAGACTTGAGTAGAACAGAACAGAACTGAACAGATTTGAGAGAAAGAGCAAGATTACTCCAGAAGAAACCAATATCAATAGACACTTTTTTACATTAGGGATCTGACTTTCAATACTTGCAATATGCATACTGCCACAGTTTGATAACACTGGCATAAAAAAAGATGTTGTTTCACAACGACAAATTTCATGTTACCGGCCACGATGGCTCAGGGGTAACCGCAAGGTTGCCAGTTCGTGTGTGTGTGTGTGTGTGTGTGTGTGTGTGTGTGTGTGTGTGTGTGTGTGTGTGTGTGTGTGTGTGTGTGTGTGTGTGAATGTGATGCACAATCTATGTAAAGCACCTTGCATAAAGGTGCTATACAAATGCACCATTTACCATGTTTTGTCACTAGTACTCTGCTGCTCCTAAAAATATATGAAGAAAAAAAGAAAAAGAAAATGAAACGCTATACGTTGTCCACCACCACTAGCGTCTGAAAGGAATCTCTGCATGGAAGAGTGAGCGTGTGTGATTGGGGTCGGAGGTGACGTTTGGAGGCGGAGTCTTCCTGTGTAGTGGACACAATCGCGCGCTGCACTACAGTACAGTACACCTCCGCCCAGGGAAAAAAAAAGATCAATGCGTCAAAAAGCCATTACGGTGAAAGAATGAGCAACGCGGCGGCCAAGACCATGGCTATTGTGGCGTGTTTAATGAAATGGATGCTTAATGAAAAGCGGTGAGACCATCTGAGTGTGGAGGGGGAGTGAGAGGGCGAGGGGGGTGGGATGACTATACGGTGGTGTCTCCATAGCATTACGACAGTGTCCGTGTGTGTGTGTGTGTGTGTGTGTGTGTGTGTGTGTGTGTGTGTGTGTGTGTGGAGGGAGGTGTGGATAAGGGTTGGAGAAAACTCAGCCAGGTCCCTCCCCATATATGAAGTCCTGGGTCAGGCATGGTAATGCTTGCCCTAGCCTCGACAACTAGGCTTTCATTTTCGTCCACGTTGTGCGAAGCCTGGACTAATTTGTTAGCCGCAATGGCCTATTCAGTGGGAGTCAACCTTTTGGGGTGGGTGTGGCTCCAAATGATGTGATGTAGCACAGCAGTGAGGGGGATGACGACACATTGGTGATATCAAATCAGATCAACTCTCGGACGACACCCCATCCCCACTATAGGCCAAAAATCATTTCAGGTTAGGCCAGGCTTGCCCAAATACAGAGGGTCTGGCATTTCTGCCTGGCTTACATACTGCAGTCACCAGTCACTAGCAGTCTGCGCTCGCAATTATGCAAAATGTTCCAATTCACAATGCATTGTCCCTGTCGCTTCTTGTTCTCTTTGTAAATTGTGACTTTGTGCGATATACCGGGTGTAATGGTGGAGTGGTACAAAGCATAGAAACAAAACAGAAAAATAAAGTCAAAAGGAGTTGGTTTCAGATATTCCGGCATTCATTCAGACAGGCATTTCCTTATTTATAGTATGGATATGGATATAGCTCATTCTGAGCCAGATAGTTGCAGTATGATATGACTAATATGTTAACTCATTTACCACGAGCACGCGTTCGTTGTTTTCTGCTATATGCCACGGCTCAAGCTAGTGCATTCGGTAAAAAAAACTTATTTTGAAGCACCAGATCTCCTAAACAGGATGTGCGATGACGTCATGTGTTTCTGGTGTCTTGACTAACCTGTCCTCTCACGATCTTAGCAAAAAGTTCCGGGTCAAAAGTCAGGAAGTGACGTCTAGCCTATAGTGGATCTACCCGTGCGCTCCACGACATTCAGGAATGGGTGCCCATTCTGTACCAAATGAAATTCAGCCATGGGATCTTTATCAGACTTTATCAGGTGCGCACAGACTAATAGATGAATTAAAGAATGAAATCTACATGCACAAAAATCTACGAGCACATGATCGGCGATAAAACTATTCATCTGGCCTCGATCTAGCCTCGACACCCAGGCTTTCATTTTCGTTCGCCTTGCGCGAAAATGGAAAGCCTGGACTAACGCACGTTGGAAAGTGGCCTTCAAGTGGGAGTGAACCTTCCGGGGTGGGCGTCGCTCTAAATAATGTGACGTAGAACAGCAGTGGACGGGCGCGGGAGGGGCCGGGGATGACGACACGTTAGTGAGATCAAATCAGAGCGCAGCTCATCTGCCGTGTGGATGCCACGGCACCCCGCCCCCCCCCAAGGCCAAAATCATTGAGGGCTAGACCAGGCTAGCCTCGATCAGACTCTCTGATTCAGCCGGAACAGCCAGAGGCAGGCAGAATGTACTCTATGTGATGGTTGAGATCAGGTGATATTCCGGGAGAGATGTGAATAGTTATGGTCTTATTTGATCTGGCCGTGCCTGCTGGGGTAGAAGAGTTGTGATGTGATTGTGAGTGCCTGTCAGGGGCGGATCTAGGCATGGGCATGGGGGGGGGGGGGGGGGGGGGGGGGCAATTCCGCCCTAAATGCACAGTCTGCCCCACCAAACACGATGGCATGAGTCAGACCTCTGGCTTTATGCATGCTGCGTGTCTATTGCAACTTCTACAACAACAACTCATGTTGTTATTGATGCTTTACTTGACCAATAAAACTCCTGTAACCAAAAGTGGCATGGGTGCAGCTGCATCGCCCGTGGCGTGAAGCGTCCTGGGCGATGAAGCCGGCCCCATACCATTTTCACCTGCAGCCAACTGGGAAATGTGTGCGTTCTTGTGTGTGTGTGTGTGTGTGTGTGTGTGTGTGTGTGTGTGTGTGTGTGTGTGTGTGTGTGTGCGTGTGTGTGCGTGCGTGTGTGTGTGTGTGTTGGGGGGGCAGTGAAAGAGAGTTGAAGTGGGCGGTGGATGGTGAAGGCAAATTAAAAGTGACAGTTTATAGCAGAGCAGAGGGTATTCAGCTGACTCAGGCGGTAGGCTAAAACAGGGCCAAAGGGAGATGGGTCGGAGATGCTGCTGCTCCTGCCCAAGCACAGCGTCCATCATCTCCCCCGGGTCAGGACTGCTGATGGAGGCACTTGCTGGGGCTTTCTGGGTCACCTTTTATTTTTTACACAACCTATAAGGACTGGAGGAGAGTTCACTTATAAACTTATAAACACTATATATACTATACTGTAATTATATTGTGGCATGACCAAAATGTGTGTTTTTTTGATTCTTTGTTTTGATTTGCAAACTCTTGTTATACACACAGTGTGTGTGTGTGTGTGTGTGTGTGTGTGTGTGTGTGTGTGTGTGTGTGTGTGTGTGTGTGTGTGTGTGTGTGTGTGTGTGTGTGTGTGTGTGTGTGTGTGTGTGTGTGTGTGTGTGTGTGTGTGTGTTGTCATGGTTATGTGGTCTAAAATATTGAACCCCTTTTGCCCTTTTGGGGGGTTTTACCCCTTCAGGCCAGGGGAAATAGTTTTGGGCAACAGAGACTACAGAGACTGAAGAGTATTCTAAAAATGTTAAAAATAGAGGCAGTTCTATAAATATTAAAAGTGTATTTATTTATCTATCCATATTTATTTATTTTCCCAGAAAACTTAGTTCAGCGTTTAGAGACCATTTTAGAATCTGAGTCGTGCCTAAATGGGTTAATTAAAGGACCACTTCACCAATTTTCAGATACAACGTACGTAGATGGATGGATGGATAGATAGATAGATAGATAGATGGATAGATGGATAGATCATTGATACAGTCTGTACAATGTACATGATTTCTGTCAAGCACACATTTTAATAACACACATCAATGCATTGACCCGTAGCAGTCCTATAATGAGAGGTGTGTTATGTAATAAAAAAACAACAACAGTCTAAACGGGCCCCAGAGCTGCAAGCACCCCTAGCCCTAGCCATAATGTTCCACAGCAATCACATTCTCCCAGGCCCGCTGAATGACTCAACGATAGTTAGCCTTTCAGTTTATAATGCACACTGGGGGAAAGGAAGGGGTAATGAAAATGATATGCTTTCTGAATATATGATTTCCCTCTCTCATTTTACCTGCCATTACCATTAGTAGTTGGCTATAAGGCTACACTATCACAGTTACAGCGTCACCTGGACAGATCCTTGTTGTTTCCACATACATAAATACAGCACTGGCTACTTGAGTCTTCATTTGATTATAGAGCTCCGAAGTCCTATAGGTCACTGTCAGCAGATCCCCATAAGGCAGGGGTTTTCAACCCTTTTCATATCAGGGCCCACTATCTATTCTGCATTTTAGCCATGCACCACATTTGATGTTGATTTTAATCTCTCTGGCCCAAAACCAAGGATTTTTAAGTTTGTGTCCACAAAGTGGCAAAATGTTGGTCAAAATAACAATTCTTCTCCATTTTCTAATTGTGTAGATTCTTGAAAATGAAGTATTTCAGATGTTTAAAAATGAAACCAAATGGACCCCTATGGGTCCGTTTGGTTTCATTTTACGTTCTCTATGAGTTACAGATCTATAAGGGTCCATTTGGTTACCAACTGACCATCATTTAGCTGGACCACCTAAAACCTCTCAGGGACCACTGGTGGTCCCTGGACCACCGGTTGAAAACCCCTGCCATAGGGAAATGTTGGCTCGCTTCATGTAAGAACCATGTTTGAAAATGATGCCTTGTAACTGATGGATATGAGGCGTGGACTGAAGGTGGAAATGTACAAATAATACCAAGGAGTAACACAAGGAGTAAAAAAATGGCTTTTTAATAATGTGTTTATGTCTCATTCATCCCCTACTCCTACTATGGATGTGCAGTAGTTGAGTCATTCAGCTTTTACAATCGAATGGGAGAGAAGTAGCCATAACACACTGTGCTGAGTACAACACAAAAGCTACTCCATGTTGATAGAAAATCTGATATGAATGGACTCTGACTGAACAACTACTTCTCATTCTCCGGTCGGACACAGAAACCCTGCACACTTAAGCAGGCCTCTTCTTGTTTTCTCTCCAGGCTACTATTCCGGATATCATTGCAGTATTATAATCCCTGCTGCCAGAAAAGAAGAACTGTATTTCCATGACTTTGAGTTTCCTTTCTTCGCTTAATACACTGCGCACACCCAACTCGAGGAACAAGCAGAGTTTTAACTGTTCTCTGTTCCCAGCACGAAGCTATGTGTGCTAAGCATTCACATTCTCTAATCCATCTTTTGATATTTGATTTTGTATTGTTAGGGGCTAGCTGTTTTGTCGCATTTCATTTGGGACAACATGCGACAACCCAAAATATAACACATGCCCAAATTTGCAGGAATTCGAATGCTATATGCATTCGAATGCCATTATCTCCGATTCTTGCCACTCAATGTACACTTTTCCTGGCAGACCATTATGGAGTTATACTAGTGCGCGCGCAAATAGTTTTGGCACTATCATAACTCCATAGACCATGGGTTTTTACTGGCCGAGAGCAGTCACTGTGAAACTCGTTGTCTTATGATTACATCATCATAACATCCGGGTTTCGGAGAAATGGTGCTTCAAAATAAGGGTTACAGTGGGGAAACCTTGGAGTAAAACTATATTTAGGATGGCGCTGTGAGTTAATTATGGTGGATATCTAATGTATGTTATACAACAGTGGTTCTCAGAGTGGGGGGCACGCAGGGACTCTCAAGGTTCCTTGAGAGGGGCTGTTCTTAACTTTGAGACTACATGAATGAAAACCAGTCAATTCGTTTCCATGTCTATAGAATTAAATTTAAACAACTTGAGAACCACTGCCTTGGCAAAATGAATAGTGGTGCAGCAGTTGAAATGGTCTTTCCACTGGAAGCAAAAGGCAGCACAAGTCACCATAAGCAACAACATAAGCCTGCAACATGGTTTGACGGCCGAGTCCGGTCCATTTGAACATGGTTGATTCCTTCTAATCTTGGCTGAGCTCTGCAGCGGAAGCTGTAAGCCTCAGGAGGGTTACACAGAGAGGCAGCAGGAGCCGCTTGAGACTCCCTCACTACTTTCACAACTTTTGATTGGTCAGATTCCATATATGGCCTTATGGAAGATGTGTTTTAGGTTGTGCATTTTGCTTAGTCATTTGCTGTGTTCGTACCAGGGGTTTTACCTGTTTGTTTACCTAACTGGACAGATGGAAGAAACTTGCTGCACAGCTTTTTTCACTACCTACTTCCATCTGGGATCTTGGTAAACGTAAGCCGTTTCAATCTACAGTACTTGGCAGGTGAGTGGATGGGACTGTCTGTCTATCACCGTATGGCCATGCTAACTCACCAACGCCACATCGGCGTATCTGCATGACGTAGCAGTGCCAGCTGGAACACAAACACTAAACTAACTGAGGGGAGCGAAAACTACTTTTCCACATAAAGTGTCATTCAGAGCCAGTCTTGCTCTTCTTTGAACAAAGAAATATAGAGCAAATGCGCATTGAGTGGCAGATCGAGTGCCAAAGCGTGTTTAATGTTGTTTAACATTGTCTAATGCAATCAGATTTTCGGTTTGGATGTATAGGCTGTGACGGCCGGAAAATATTATCTTGCCACGCAGTCACACACATAACCTCTACTGTTCAGCTGAGAAATAACTGGTGTTATTTCTCGTCTTGTTCATGGTAGCAGGCAAAATGAATGGTGTAAGAAATACAATGATACACGCATTACGTGACGACACACCCGGTCCGGGAGCAGATTTTGCCCGTATAGCCGCCACTGATTGGTCTGACCGGGCATGGGTCGGTTCAAGAGCCAATCTCTGAGTGATCCCAGATGGAGCCGGGATTGTGAACTTGTGAACTCAATTGTGAACTTGTGAACTCGGTTACCTCTTCTTACCAAGGTCTGGCTATACAGTATACTGTGTGTGTGTGTGTATATATATATATATATATATATATATATATATATATATATATATATATATATATATATATATATATATATATATATATATATATATATATATATATATATATATATATATAATTTTCCTGCAGTGCTACTATGGCAACTGATTTTCCCTGTAGATCAAAAAGGTCCATCGCTCCGCACTGGTGTGTGTGTGTGTGTGTGTGTGTGTGTGTGTGTGTGTGTGTGTGTGTGTGTGTGTGTGTGTGTGTGTGTGTGTGTGTGTGTGTGTGTGTGCGTGCGTGCGTGCGCGTGCATGCGTTTATTATTCCTATCATTTCCGTGCACACACATCCTTTCTTTACTTCTTTTGATTCTTTAAATTAAATTCAGCCGAGGGGTTTGTATGTGTGTGTGTGTGTGTGTGTGTGTGTGTGTGTGTGTGTGTGTGTGTGTGTGTGTGTGTGTGTGTGTGTGTGTGTGTGTGTGTGTGTGTGTGTGTGTGTGTGTGTGTGTGTGTGTGTGTGTGTGTGTGTGTGTGTTGGGGGGGGGGTAGCTGGTGTTGTAGTAATGGTCACAACAGTGTGTCCTCCTGAGGCAAGGATCTTTTCTAGGACGCATCAGCAACAGCTCCTTTCTCCCCCCCCGGCATGCAGCTCCCCTCCAGACTGAGGCTAAACCTGACCCTAGAGTCAGTCGCCCCTCAGTCCTTCTCCCATCCTCGCGGTCCAGCTCTCTCTCTCTCTCTCTCTCTCTCTCTCTCTCTCTCTCTCTCTCTCTCTCTCTGCAGCTCCCACGGGACTCTGTTTCAATCACACCGTTGCTAAAAATAGCCTGGGTTGTAATGAGGCGAGCATGAGCAGAATAGAGCAGCAACAACGCCGAGGCTAAGAATACCTCCACACTGCTGTGTGTGCATGCGCTGCGCCGCTACGGGTCCGCTTGGCCACACAATGGACGGCACAGCTCGTCCGAGTTAATAAACGCACACTGAGAATTTGAGTGTGTCTCCCCACAAAACAATTTGATTCACACACAAAGATAATCGCATGAATCCAGTCACGCTGTCAGAACGATAATGGCTTTTCTTTCTTTATTTATCTAGAGTGACCAGAGGTAATAACCATGGCTTTGTGTGGAAATATTATTGTGATTTCAACTTCCCCCTTTTAATCTCAAGCAGTGAAATAACTTCTATTATTAAACTGTGACTAGAAAAGATCCCAGTCAAAAGAGATCAAGGCGATGGCAAAAGATATTCATCTACAAAGATCCTCCCCGGCAACAGGAAATCTCTCTGTGAAATACACAATCAGGAGTTATCTTATCTGCGCTATGGTGAATGTCAGGTGTGCGATACGGACACAAGCCTTGTTTTACCCGAACCGAGGAGGGGAGGTAGAGTTGGGGTTGGGATTACGTCGGTCACCACCTTTGTCAAATACTGAATTTGTCAATCACACAGACAGTGTTTATAAAATTAAGAGAAACAGCACAGAAATAGCTGCTGTAAAGTCTCTTTTACCTTATAGCCTCGCTCCCTAGGCTAACCTTATCTCATTTCCTTGGGTGGTAGTTCTGCCAAAATAGCCCAACTTCCACTGTACATCATAGGTCTCGCCCAGCGTGGATTTACTTGATGTAAATCACCTGCAATATGTATTCTCAATCACGTGCCTGACAAGCAAACAAGAGGCACAAAGGGGACGTTCTCTTTCCAACACAACACATATGGGCGCTTGTCTGGACTTTTGACATTGCTACTTAAGAATTGTGTACACAAAAGACTATACGACTGCTGTCAAAACCAACACTGTACTGCTCCTGACACCACTTGCTGCAGATATTAAGCCATGGCCACGTGACTCTCAGTCCCAAGACGAAGCTCATATAGAAACATCACATTATGTGGGTGTTTTCACTATCTTATGCAGCTTGAAAAAGCGATTTCCTCCTCATCTCGGCTACGCAGTAATGACCCATCAGGGATGCACCGTTGATCCAATTAAGTGGACGGGAAGAGCAGGAGACTTCCACTTGGGCAAATTACACAAAATGCCCTGAGGTCAGAGCATTTTCTTGGAGAAAATGCTGGTTTTACGTCTGGCTGATAGTGGTTAAAAATGTATATACGTGTATATATATATGACATATGTGTAATAATAAAAAAGAAGAATTGCATTGGTTTGGCGACGTCCCTCTTCCAAACCACTGATTTCAAATGTGAGTAGGCCATTTGTCCAAAAGAAGATCCCGCCAGCATGTTGACTCCCACAATATAAAAACATAGTGGTGGTCGGTTACAGTATTAGCGTAGGTACGTACTACCTGGCAGTGGTGGTTATCATGTGGGTTTATGACACGAGGGGAAAAATGCTGGAAATCACCACGACATGTTGTGTGGGCTCCTGTTCTCTCTCTTCACACGAGAGTCAGATAAAAGTCACTATAGCTGCAAAAGTGTCCATGCACACACCATGCAGGGGGAAGAGGCATAAACCACTTGAGATCCATAAGACAGACTTGCGTGAGTATGGCGCCAAGTTCTATGGTCGACTGTATGGGCGGGTTATACCTCTGCTCATAGCCGATTGTCAGGATTTGATGCTGATGTAATGGTGATGTAAATGTACAGTATGTATAAGCCCTCATGTAATCCAATCTTGCCCTAGACCATATGTGATCTGTGATTCAATTCAATTCCATTAAAATGTCAAATCTCAGCAAGTTGTCTCAACTCAACACACTTTACACAAAGATAAAAGGAGAGAAGAGATGGGACCCGACAAAGATCCACCCAGAGCAAGCAGAGGTTTCAACAGCGGCAACGAAAAACTCTGCCCCAGGCGTGGCATCGACATCAGCAGCCGGGTGTTTCACAGGGCCATCGTCGGAGCTGCTAGAATGCCGACTGTGCTTGTTGCAGGACACACGGGACCGTTTCGCGGATATCATGACGTGCCACCACCGCTTTTGCACTGACTGCTTGCGCCAGTACCTGCGCATTGAGATCTCAGAGTCTCGCATCAATATCAGCTGCCCTGAGTGCTCTGAGCGATACAACCCCCACAATATCCGGATGATCCTGGGTGATCGGGCCCTCATGGAGAAGTATGAGGAGTTCACGTTGCGAAGGTGGCTGGCGGCTGATCCTGACTGTCGCTGGTGCCCTGCACCAGACTGTGGGTATGCAGTCATTGCCTTCGGCTGTGCCAGCTGTCCAAAGATCACATGCGGACGTGAGGGCTGTGGCACGGAGTTCTGCTACCTCTGCAAGCATCCGTGGCATCCCAAGCAGACGTGTGATGAAGCACGGCACCAGAGGAGGGCCCAGAACAGCAGTCTGCACACCTTCAGGTCATCTCTCAGTCGCAGCCAGGAGAGACCGTGTCCTTGCTGTGCCACCTACATCATCAAGATCGATGGCAGCTGTAATAACATGACCTGTGCTGTGTGTGGCTGCAGCTTCTGCTGGCTCTGCATGAAGGAGATCTCTGACGTCCTGAGCCACTACCAGAGCACATCAGACTGTACCTTATGGGACTGTCCCTTATGGTGGAAGATCCCATGGAGC
The DNA here is from genome assembly GCA_039105355.1 of Benthosema pterotum. NCBI lineage: Eukaryota > Metazoa > Chordata > Actinopteri > Myctophiformes > Myctophidae > Benthosema > Benthosema pterotum. The sequence goes on from CM076970.1 coordinate 38,252,343, forward strand.
AGCATAAAGACATCGGGTGAGCCTATGGTGGCCTGGTCCCACCAGGCTGTTTTCCAGGTGGATGGCATTGCCAGCACAGACAGCATCCAGTGGGAGTCATGCCATCATAAAACGTCCTCCCTAGCCTCTGCCCCGGGCGTGGCATCGACATCGGCAGCCGGGTGTTTCACAGGGCCATCGTCGGAGCTGCTAGAATGCCGACTGTGCTTATTGCAGGACACATGGGACAGGAGAAAGACAATTCTGTGGCAGCTCATTGCTTGCATCTCCATCCTTGCCGTGATCATTGGCATCCAGTCTACAGGGTAGGAAGATCCATACTCGCTATGAGGAAAACCGTGATGTTTTTGTCGACTAAGACTAAGACTAAAGACTAAGTTGACTAAGGTTTTTGATATTTAGTCGACTAAGACTAGACTAACAAAAATGAATTTCAGAAGACTAAAAGATGTGTGTTTTCAAAAGACTAAGACTAAGACTAAGACTAAGACGAAGACTAAATCATAACCTAAGACTAATGGAAATGGGAAACATTTACCTTTTTTTTTTCGTTCTTTTTAACTATGAGAACATATCTGCAGTATAGATTGCATACGTTTTCAGGAAAGGGACTTATTACTAATGCAGTAATTTTATACAAAGAAATAAAACGAGACATCTTTCATACTAAAAACTATAAATCTGTATAACATATATAAACATACAATGCATTTGTATGTAAAACTAAACTACCAAGACTAAGACTGAAAGACTAAGACTAAAAAAAGACTAAGACTGAGACTAAGACTAAATCAATGTTGATATTTCGTCGACTAAGACTAGACTAAAAAAAATGAATTTCAGAAGACTAAATGGGACTAAAAGACTAAATGTGTGTTACTCAAAAGACTAAGACTAAGTCAAAATATTCTCAAACAAAGTACTTGCCAGGCCATGATGTCATGAGGCCCAGCTGAACCATTGAACCATGCTGAGTGCCAAGCAGGGAGGCATTGGGTCCCATTTTTAGAATCTTTGGTGTGACCCGGCCATGATTTGAACCCCGACCTCCTAGTCTCAGGGCGGCTACTCTAACCACAAGGCCGCTGAGCTGGTACTACAAGGACTGTTACTTACTGTTACTAGGACTGTAGTATATAATAGAAAAATCGCTTTCAAATTTTGTAAACAAATATGCTTCTATAGCGTACCTCCAGACCGCCAGGGCCAGTGTCTTCAACACTTGGATATCATCTCGCACACGCAAATTGGTCGAATTTTAATACCAACATTGTCACCCGCGACCCCCTGTGGGCGGAGCCTAGACCATATAGGTCTCCCGCGCACAGGGCCAGGCCCTCTTTCATCTTTTTGCGTTGTAGAGCGCTGGACGTTTGAGTTATGAATACAGCTACAGTATGTCGATTAGCCTCGTAACTATGCAATGTGCATTTATGGCCATGTTTGAATAGCTAAAATCCCTATAACTAAAGAAAGCAAGGGATGTGAAATAATTAAAAGTTCTTTAATGAGAACATGAAACAAGAACCTTGGTTCGAAAGAAAAAGTTGTCCTTTAAATATCTGAAAATGCACGTGGACATTAATCTTTTTCACTGGTTTCTACAATTCAAATCATAAGTTATAGCTAATCTACTGTATAGACCCCCATGCTGTCATTTACATACGCTTGTGTACATAGCAACTTGTTGCATTTATCTAGTTTATCTTGTATGATTCCTGGACAACGTCAGCCTCCTGGTCTCCTGTGACAGGCGATTTGTCCTATCCAACTCTGTTTATTGTAATCTCCTTCAAGCTGTTATCCAACTGTTCATGGTGACAGGCGAAGAGTAGCAGCTAAAGCTAACACTGGCTAAGATCCTGTGTCAAATACCTGGACGTAAAGTTGACGCACCATAGAATGGACGTGAAGGTGCAGCAGCGTAGAGTAGTGGCAACCAAGAGTTACTACAATAAAAAAAATAGTTCATCCAACTTAATGGAAATGAACACATGCACTGTGAGAGAGAGAGAGAGAGAGAGAGAGAGAGAGAGAGAGAGAGAGAGAGAGCGTGTGCAAAGGGGGAGGTTGGTTAACACTTAACTCTCTTTTCTTTGTTTTCACTCTTTTGCCATTTTCTTCCCAGATAAACACAAAGCTTCACTATCGTCTGTCAGCAGGGGAAAGAGACAGACGTGTGGCAGAGAGAGATGCTATACTGAGAGCCATTAGAACTGTCAGGCTTTATTGTGCCATGATAACCGTGGCTGGCAAATACAATTTCACCGCACGATCCTCGTCGGAAGCCACGGCAGAAAGGCAACTGCTGTGTGGAATGTAATTTTCTTTCGGCAGAGGGCCAATTTGGAGCGGCGTAAAGCAACCGATTAAGGAGAGGACACTTTTGCAGAAGCTATTTCTCTGGTGTATTCAAAACAAAAGGTTTTTCCCACCCTCAATACAAAACGAAAAACTCTATGGTATACATCTCGATAACAGAACCTCATCCCCGTGCATGACTCTCCTATACTCCATGATTTTATTTCATCACACGTCCTCCTGTTTCCTCCTGTTTCATATCCACTTTATTTTTCCATTTCTTAGGCTTGTAAACCAAAGGCTAAATTGTAAATCTGCTTTTTCGCCATTTGTCATGGAACAAATGATAAAGGGCTTAAAGAAGAAGTGCCATGAGTTATTTCTAGTATTTCTTTCCTTTTGTTTTCTGTATCTACAAACTGTACATGTGAGGAGACAGTACTTGGCGTGGTTGTTACATACGTGCAATTGTGTCTTCCCTTTGTATTTTGTGTTTGTTCCTGCATGGAGGCTGAAACCTTGAGAGTCAAACCTTGCCAATGAAATAAAAAACAACTCCCTTATACCGTCCCACTTTATCATACAATAACAGCTATGGATGCGGCTTCAGTTCAGATAGAACTGCAATTTCCGTTCCGTATGTTGGTCCTACCGGCGCATGTTTGGAAATTGCAGGTGGTTAATTGCAAGCGCTTAAGCCCTATATATTATAGGGTTATTACAAGCTCAAAACACTGCAAAGCCCTGCAGGTCCGCTTCATAAAGAAGCAGATGCGTTAGAGTGGTTACGTGGTTAACGGTGCAGACCTGGAGGAAGCCTGTGTGCCTAATTGTCCTTAAAACGAGCTCCTGACCCCTGCTTGCAGTGCATCTGCCAAGCGCCGGGCGAGCAAAGCAACAGCGTCAGCCCCGGGGGAAGCTAAATTCGCTTCCCCGTAGGATCCTGGCAGTCTCTGCCTGAGCTGCATGCGACAGAGATCCGCTGCGATGTGATACGACGGATTTGAAGCAGCAGCGTATTCACTCGGAGCAAAAACTCGGAGAGAGAGAGAGAGTACTTCACAATATCTGTGGCTTGCTGTCAATCACCCTGCCAATCAATGGGAGGCAGCTCGGCTATAATACGCCGTTCGGTCAAGCGGCCGGGCGGGCGGGCGGCCCGCGGCCAGCTGGCACAGAGGAAGGCGGGGGAGAATAAGTCAAAGAGACAACCGTCCAGGAGACGGTGGTGAGAAAGCGGCGAGATGGTCTGGGCCAAGGCTTGGGACGTCAAATGCAAATTGCTCACAGTTCGGTGAAAACGTTGCTGTAGCCTTCTATTTCCTTCCATCTTTTGTACCTCCCTTTGCTGTAAATTAACGCCTTACATTTTCATAATACAGTGTCACACAGAAGTAGCAAAGAATATTATCTACAAGATTTAGTGAAAAGTGGTTAAGTCTGTCAACCAGGGGCGGATGTAACATTTCCCAATGGGGGGAAATGTCTTTGGTATGACCCGACCGGGAATCGAACCCCGGCCTCCCAGTCTCAGGGCGGACACTCTAACCACAAGGCCACTGAGTTGGTGCTGGAGCACTGAAATATCTTGGTTTGTTTTGCATGCCATCATGTTTGGTGGGGCAGACTGAGCATTTAGGGGGGCATTGCCTCCCCATGCCTATGCCTAGATCCGCCCCTGCTGTCAACAAGAGCTTGTGATAATAACTGCAGGGGATCCATTCGAAAACACGGTTCTTTTTTTCGCGTTCCATTTTCTGAGAATGGTGTGTCCCAATGGTGTTGAGACACGAGGCGCTTCCTGCCCTGATGGAGACCAAATCAAGTCTCCAGCTGAGTATAGTCAAGCTTTCTACTGGGATACTGTGGGCTGAATGTGAGAAGGGTGGAATTTATTCCTGTGTTTCCGCTCATGTTACATGGGGGAGATTCGGCTTCCTGCATCCTGGTCTCTAAAAAGGCACAGAAGTAAAACTGTGTTCACTGTTCGGGAGCACATGAGTGAATGAGGTCACTTTTCTTATTTGGGGTTCATATGCATTCAGCATTATTATTAATGAAAGCAACTTTATTTTGAATTTGTGGACAAATTTCCTTTTAATCACATTTTTAGCTGCACTGGTTGGGAACAACTGATGACTTTGGAGCGGGGGAGGGTGTTGGAGGCAGAAAGTTTCTCAATCAAACTGTAGTGTAAACAGAGCACTATTATTCTTAATCATGAGGACTAAGGGCTGTCTTCAGCGAGTGTTGAGTGATGATTTGACATCTGATGGAGTTTTAGTCACATCCAGAACCAGCTCAGCAACAACTTGGCTGCGAGAGCAGTGGACAGAAATAGCTGACACTGCTGACAGCCGAGGTGAGAAGATATTCTAAGAAGAAATGACAAAAAAGTATTGTACATAGCTCAACATGAGTAAATCCATCCATCTTTTCCCAAACAGCCAACCCCCACCCACCTCCTCAGCTTGTACAGGGTCTGTTATACCCTTTTTTGGTCTCTGACCCTGCAGAAATTAAAGAAACATGTCAAGATTTAAGAAAAAGTAGAAGATTGTGTATACTTGTATGCTGCATATAGAATCTAACATGACACAGACATGTCTCACTTTTAATGGGTCAATGATGGTGCTGACATTTTGGTGGCCACTGTGTTTATAATGTCACGCTCTTCGCTCACTCAGGCTTTGATGGGCCAATTAGAATAGGAGACCTTTTAAAAGGAGTGGGCGAAAGCTGTCACACCATGAGGGATCTGGAGGGATCCAGAGGGAGATATGGGTCAGGACGGGACAGGAATCTGTACAGTCACATATCAAACTGAACTGCACCAGTCACGTGCAGCATCATTTGAGATGCTTGTGTCTTACCAGCAGTGTTGGGCAGTAACTAATTTTAGATTACATATTACTGTAATATTATTACTTTTGCTCCAAAAAGTAAAGTAACGAGATTACTCTGCAAAAATGGGTAATAAGTAATGCATTACTTTGCAAGTAACGCCAAGTTACTTTTAAAATGAGCTTGTTGTTGCAGGCAAAAATAGAACAGATTTACAAGCTATCGACAGGTACTGTAACAACAGAGATCTGCACTAGAATGTAGAATGTATAATATTTGTTTTTATTTAAGAAAGACATTTACAATGTCGGATTTTGTTGGCCTTGTTTTCAGGTGCAGTTTGTGGGATTGGAGACTATTATTATTCCAATAAATTGGATTCAGTTCTAAAAAGAGCTCGCTAAACAGATTATGTTGTACATCTCTATTTTTTCAAAGGTGGGAGTTGAGAACTTGGGAAAGTAATAACATAATATGTAATATATTACTCTTCGATTCCAGTAATAAGTAAAGTAATGATATTACTTTTTCTAAGGGGTAATGAGTAAAGTAAAGAAGTTACTTTCCTAAGTAATATTGACCAACACTGCTTGTGTCTTACCAGATCCGATTACCATAGAATGAGCTATAAAATGCTTTCTAAAAATGTTGCCAAACTTTAATTTCATGTACTTTCACCCCCAAAATTATGATTCTGCCACAACCCCCAACTCAAAATATTCTGTTCCAGTTAAAAATGCTAGAAAAATATAATTTCACAATTTTAAAAGCATTGTCCTTGCTGTGATCACTAGATCAGCTATTTTCAGCACGCAACCAAGTGTAAATAGATTATCTCTTGTCCACAAGTCCCTTTCTAACAGTTTAGTGTTGTTTTTATATGTTGATGAAATTGCCAATATATTTATTCATACAGTAGACATACAGTAGTATTAGTTGACAAAATCAACATTGCAGTGCCAGGATTGGTTTTGAAGGCAGTTGACGTCAGCAGAGGAGAACGTTGACAAGTATACTAATATAGTTTTATAACCAACATTATAGTTTTATAACCAACATGCATATTGAAGAGATGCCTACCAAAGAAAAATAGCCAACAAGAAGTTATTAAGGGAAATGAGGAGTGCTATAGTAGTTTTCAGACTGTGGAGGAAAGGTTCCCGTTATTAACTTCACTTTAAGTTAACACTGTGCACAAAACATATGGTAAAAGGGCAAACCTGTCATTTTCCATAAAAAAAGTGTGACTAAAAGCATCAGAAAATAGAAGCGCTCTCCCACTTTCAAGCAGGCAATTACACTTCTGAAAGAGAGAGATAGGCTGGAGGAGTGAAGGGGCAGAAGGAGCAGTGACTTTGGGATTGTTTTCCCACTCATAAATAGTGGTTGTTGCTGTTTTGTGGGGCTTGTTTCCAGAGTGTAGTTGCGCTTATCTGAGCTTGCATCCTAAGGTCCAAACCAGGGATTCTCAAACAGTGGCTGAAACAGTGAGTTCATATAACTCACTGGGCTTAACAGGTTTTAAGCCTATAGTCAGACTAAATCAACTATGGGGCTCATTATGTACAATCTTGGTGTCAATGCATAGGAGACACTTTGAAGAATATATATCAAGTGGAAGTTTAGTGGCAACATCAACAAGAACAGTAGATACTGTATGACACGGCAGAACTTATATAATTGTTTATCTCTGTCTTAAAAGGTAATTGTATAGAATAACATCACTTTGCCATTTACTGGGCCAAGAATGCACGTACTTTGTTTCTACAACTTCTGAACTGCTGTTCCTCCAAATGTGGTGTCACAGGACAACAACCAGTGATGGGCAAGTTACTGGGAAATTGTAGTAACCTACACTACTTGTTACTCTCGAAGAAATGTAGCTAAGCTACACAACAAGCTATCCCTAGTAAATTGTAGCAAGATACACTACAAGCTACATGACAAAAGTAGCTTGATGTAGCTTGCTACATCAACACTAGATATATAAAAATATATATCTCAACTTAATGTACAACTTTCTGAATAATAATCATAATAATAAAATAATATCAACAAATGTATATTATGTATATTAGAGGGATGTATATTTTAGGTTTTCTACCCATTAAAAATTAGCGGAATTTGAAAATGTGTGCGGGAAAATGTAGTAAGCTACAATCCTTGTTACTCAAAATAAGTAGTGTAGCTTTACTACAAGCTACTCGAAAATGTAGTGTAGCTTCACTACAAGCTATTCCCAGAACAAATGTAGTGAGCTACACTACAAGTTACAGGAAAATGTAGTTAAGCTATGTAGCTTAGCTACTTGTAACAAGCTACTGCCCATCACAGGACAACAACAGCTGATTGTTTATGCTGTAGGCATACAGTAGCCAGATCAACATTGAAATTGTGATATAATTCACTGTTGTTGGGAGGCCAGGTCGTGTAGCGGTCATTCTGTGACGGCGTCATTCTGTCACACACACAGACATAGCCTCCGCTTCCTCCTCGCCCATGGTCACTTGCCCCCCCTGCACAGTTACAAATCCAAGCCATCTGGACCACCCGCTTCAATAGCCAGATGCAACGCCCACCATCCCACCCCCCACCTGCCCTTTCCCATTCAACTTGTGCATTTGCCCTCACAAGACACAGATCTGACAGCCGACAGAATTAGCTGTTAGACGTCTGTGTCCTCTCCTGTTATTTTTGCCTCTTTTAGCATCTGCTGGAGTGACGGCGTTTTCCAAAATAGCAGCTCGAAAATCGCAGCTCTCTCTCTCTCACACACACGCGTGTGCGCACACAAGCAAGCACACAGCCAAAACAATAAAATAGGGCACACTGTAAGTACAAACCGTGTTATAAAGTGTTCTTCCTCATTCCCCCCGCTCTGAGAACAAGTGATGCATCAATCCTGCATGCATCAGTCGCTTCTAGCTCCACCTCAGAACTACAACAGAGAGTCATGCTCTGTGACAGCACAGCTTGGGCAGGAATGTTAAAAGCGTGTGCTCCCAGGTGGCTGTTAAGGCAGGGCCTCGATGATCCACCCACACTCATGACATGACATGGCCCCAGCACCCTCTTCATGTACTACAATCTCATCTGCATAATGAGATGCATACACGCGTGTGTGCGTACACACAAACACACACACACACACACACACACACACATACAATACTAGTTATCAACCCTTTCATCCCACTACAAATGACTCTGGCTGCCTTTTAAGCAGCAGAAGGTGTGTCCATGCTGTTTGTTTGTTTTTTTGTCACTGAAGACTGATGTACCTAGTTAAGATTTACTAAACCATTGGGGGTCTGACCCCATACTTCCTAAGCCAAGGCTATGATGACATGTGCACCGCAGAGCAGAGTGGCTGCTGACAACGGCAAAAACGGGGAAACAAAATAAACGTACATACGTACTAACCAGCAAATGAAATGGAATGAAAATAATATCCACAAGGTTGTGACGTAGATTTTTTTCTTTCTTAAGAAAAAAAAACATTTTTTTCTTAACTCCTTCAATGAGTGAAAACTGCAATTCGCCATGCTCCATCCCTTTCTCACAGCGGAAATATCAGCTACAGTAGTAACGTATAATGTTTAAAGGGCATGATGATGTTTGCGATCTACAAGTACACACTGCATGTGTGTTTAAAGGGGAACATTCTAATATGTCATTGGTATACCCTAGAGGTGCTGGGTGGACATGATAAAGAAAGTTCCCCCATTCTGTGTTCCCAAGAAATGGACGTCTGAAGAAAACCACTGACATGGTGAAACATCTTGATGACATCATCAAGATGTATTTTCACCATGTTAATGGATTTCTTTAGACGCTTCTTTTTTATGAGAGCGTACAAATGGAACCAAACCAAATGAAGCCGTTAGGGTTCATTTGGTTGCATTTGTACACTCTCAGAAAAAATATTGAAAATGGGTGGAATTCCCCTGTAATGTTTAAGCAATGAAAGGATGAGGTGCATGTTATTATTAGAATAGTTTAGAAAAACAAGTTTCACACTACAGCAACATTCCAATGACCAATCGCAAGTTGGCAACCAGTAATTGCTAATCTCTGAGCTACAGCTCTCCGCCCCAAAATAGTAGTATAGTAAGCAAAAATAAACTGCCTACTTTGACTTAATGTATACATGCCCAAATCAATTATTTGTTGGAATGAAAACCTCTTTCAACATTTGAACAGAAACTGAACTGAACTAAAAAATAATAATAATAATTTAAAAAACTAAAAATATTTTGTTTATTCCTGTTTTACTGTCTTGTTGTCATCCTGTCACAAATGTATAAAGAATGAAACAAAATCAATTTGGGCTTTTCACCAACAGATAATTTATGAAAATGAGTCACTTCAAACACAAAGTTCTACATGCAGTGCTAAACACAGGCGTGTTGGTGCTCACGTGCATGCCCCTGTCTGTGTGTGCGCTGTGCACTCTCACAGCCCCTGGAAAGTTCAATATATCAGGAGCACATATGTGACACAATCTGGTACTTTAAGGCTCAAGTAGGCCATGGTCGTTTTTTTTTTTTTTTTTTTTTTTTTTTTTTTTTTTTACAGATTATTAAAGTATACGATGTAAGCTTTCATATGATGCATCACTCAAGGGGCATTTTTGGAGTAGTTATGAGCATTTAACTCTAAGTGTCCCAAAATAGCAAAACTGTAGAAATCGCTGAGTCGCCCCTCTCCACCCACAAAAGAGACGGGAAACTTACCGAAATAAACTTACTACTTTGGCAAATAAATACACATATTTAATTTCTCCAAATCATCTACCTGTTCGGAGGGATAGTAAGATCAAAGTCCAAACTTTTTTAATATGAAAAAAAAAAAATAGCCAAAAAATGAAAAATAAACTTTTATGGCTTCCCCTGGTAATAGAGCCTTGTCTGACATGGGGAACAAAGCATCAGACGTGATCACAAATTCTTAATCGTTCCATGCGCTTCAAGATGACAGCCGTTTTGGCCTTCATCGGTGAGCTAAATATGCACAATAAAAGAAATTTGAGTATTTAAAAAAATACCTAATGATGTCATGCATTTTACTCGGAGCTGGCGGATTCACTTGGACAGCATGCAATCTGATTATGCGGTGCAAGTCTGAAAGTGGGGACGAAGGCCTTGGCACAAGGCAAACATGTCAAGCGAAAGAGTGGCATCTGTCCCTCTAGATGAAGATGATTGCCTCACACACACACACACACACACACACACACACACACACACACACACACACACACACACACACACACACACACACACACACACACACACACACACACACACACACACACACACACACACACACACACACACACACACACACACACACACACACACACGTAGGGCGGCCTGTGTGAGCATACAGACATGGGCCTGTGCTTGCCTCGCCCATGAGTTGCTGGTGCATTTATGTAACCGGTGGCTATGTGCCACACCATTTACCATTGGGAACATCGGAGGGGGGAGGGGTGGGGGTGGGCTCACTGAACCCCTGGCCTGTGCTGTTGTTCACATAAAAGCAGCCAGCCAACCATGGGGATGTGACTCACTCAGCTTCAACGATGAGAGAGACAGAGAGATGCAGAGCCAGAACCCAGAGGACACAGGCAGGCAACATGGACAGGCGTGTTCCACTCAAAACATGCGCACAGGCTGAGGCTGGACAACATAGTGGGTATGTGTGTGGAGTCTGCGGACACAACAGCATGATGAAATACTTTTCAAATCCCAGCTCCTCACAGGCAGGCAACATGGACAGGCATGTTCCACTCAAACATGCGCACAGGCTAAGGCTGGACAACATGGTGGGTACTGTATGTGTGTGGACTCTGTGGATACAATAGTATGATGAAATACTTCTCAAATCCCAGCTCCTCAAAGTCTACATGTCGAAGTGTCTTCGGGCAAAAAGTGAACCGCAAATTGGCCCTCGATCTGCTGGTTGGTGCCTTGCATGGCTTCCACTACAAACAGCCATAAGTTCTTCACAAATGTGATGAGCTTAGCACATTTTGGCAAGTTACTGTATTTTCCGGACTATAAGGCGCACTTAAAAGCCTTTAATTTTCTCAAAAAACAACAGTGCACCTTATAAACCAGTGCGCCCTGTGGATGAGCAAGGCTGGGATGGAGGTTAAATCGCGAACGAAAGCTGATACAAAAGTGGGGTAGAACAAGAAAGTTATGAAGTTCTTCTTTACGCAAATTACACCAGGAAAATACAGCACGTAGATAATAGCACCAAAACCCAGATGATATCTTGTGTCACAAAATGTCACAATATGGATATATTTAATAACACAATATATTGGCCCGAGCTAAGTAGCACAGACCTAGTGTATGGGGGAGGTTTAACTGGTGCACTTGGCAGATGGCTATCTACCCACGCAGTGTCTTCTCAGACTTCCACACGAGACCATTACCAAATCTCTCATTGGCACCAAGACTCACAGGGGTGTCGGAACCATAGACGGTTGCATGGGCGTGGTATTGGTGAGTGGGTGGTTGTGTCAGCACTATGACACTAGGGAATTTAAGGGAATTTAAGTTCCTGCTTAACACTTGAAAGGTTAACGAACAAATTCATCACTCATCTTTTTTTGCATTCAATAAAACTGCTAGTAGGCTATAAACGTTTTCTCCCATTGGAATAAATGAATTAATTTAGGGAAAATGTCGAGGTTTGGCTTCATAACTCAAAGTATGGGTTTAATATGACTCTCTTCTTCAACGGTGAGTCACGGGCAGCTCAGGGGGTTGGGGAGAGCATAGAGCTCCCGATTTGAGAATAATGTTAAAATTGCTTGTAAAGTAACCTTAAACAAGAGGATACTATTTGGGACCGTCTGCTTTAGCCATAACAGGCTATAGTCTAACAGCTGTCATTCAGGCATTGCTGCTTGACGTTGGTACCTTTGCACATAGACCAGGGATTTTCAACAGGTGGTCCGGTACCACCTGTGGTCCCTGAGATCTGAATTCCAGGTGGTCCCCAGCTAAATGATCGGTTAACCAGATGTAACCAGATGTAAGTCGGTTAATCAGATGTAATGCTCTCAGGAGTTAAAATATTCTCCATCTTAATTAGCGCAAGTCTACTCTACACAACTAGAGAATGTAGAACGAAAATTAATGTTCATTTTGATCTGTATTTTTGACTTTTGTTTTTCCCCCTGAAATCCAGCCTAGAATTGTGGACAAAGCAAAAGAAATCTTTAGTTTTGGGTTCTGTCAAATGGTGGTCCATGGCTCAAATGCTGAATAAATAGTGGGCCCTGGTATGAAAAAGGTTGAAAACCACTGACATAGACTACTAGATGTAATGTACTGTAAAGAACCATAACACATGCACAAATGATGACTCACTTACAGTACTATAGGCATGCATACATTGACTCACTGTTGGTGGATTGCGCATACATTATCCAGTGTAAAAATGAAACCAAAATGCATTATCCAGTGTAAAAATGAAACCAAATGGACCCTAGTGGGTCCATTTGGTTTCATTTTTACACTCTCAAGAGTTAAAATATTCATCATCTGAATTAGCACCACTTAAGTCTACACTGTTTTGTTTGCAAAATCCAGCCTGTAATAGTGGACAAAACCAAAAGAATTCTTTAGTTTTAAGTCTTGGGGGTGAGATTGTCATCAAATGGTGGTCTGTGGCTCAAATGCTGAATAAATGGTGGTCCCTGGTGTCAAAAAGGTTGAAAACCCCTGAGCTACACTATATATAAGACACACAAGGGCGAGAAATGTAAGTGGAGGTCACACGCATGAGGTCACGTTCATTTTGGAAGTCTGTGAATACTACTGTATATCCATTTGTGTGTGATATGTGGGTACTATGAATATGAATATATAATATGTTCATATTATATGGGATATACAGTATATCAATATATATCCCTCATCCTTGATGGCTTTTTCACTTGCAATTTATTTTTACATTTGAATCCTGAAAAGTGTCCTTTTTTAGGACATAATAATAGAGCAGAGTTGATGAGGATCTGATGATGCCTGGTTGAGTCTCACATGCAGCACACAGAGGCGTATTCCAGACACGCTTGGCTAGCTGAACGTATTACACACATGAACTGACCTCCAGTAAGCATCAAACAAGTAATTGTCTACCATTTTCACCCACTGAGCTCACACAGACATGCAGGGCTCTTGACGGCTATGTGGTGGACATTTGTGTCAAAATTAGATTTTTTGCGGTGGACATTATTCCCAGAAACAAATGTACTATAGTGCAGGGGTTTTCAACAGGTGGTCCACTGGTCTACGCAACTAGAGGATGTAGAGAATGTTTTGTTTTCCTCAAAAGCCAGCCTGGAATTGTGGACAAAAGCAAAAGAAATCTTTAGTTTCGGGGTCTGTGGGGCTAAAATGTCATCAAATGGTGGTCTGTGGCTCAAGTTCTGAAATAATAGTGGGCCCTGGTATGAAAAAGGTTGAAAACCAGTGTACTAGTGCTATGGTTCATAGCAGTGGAGCTGGTTGATGGTGTTCATTACAGGTCTGTAACCAGGTGTGTATACACCAAGCCAAACGGACAATGGATGTGTGCAAATCATAGTCATTTTATGACAAAACATTAAATGCAATAACTAGGCCTTCTAATAAATAGTAAATACATATGGTACACTATATGCAATATCGCCATAAGATTGTTGCAGGGAGATGGTGGTCCTTGTGAGTGTCACACAAAAGAAGTGGAAATAGGCGATCAAAACTGCATGTGATGCGTTGTGAAGTTGTAGATTGTAGAGGCTATTTTCACCACTTAAAAGTGTTTAAAATAATAAATAGTTTTGGACAGTTTTCTGCCTGACACCAACGATTATGCAAATTGTCCTGAGCTCCAAAAAGGTTTTAGCACCAGTGGTATTAACTATAAAGTCTAACTCTCCATAACATTAACATAACTTAAAATTTGCACTTTGACAACAACAACAACAGCTGCAGTTCTAAAGATGATATGAAACGGAATAGACCAGTGGTTTTAAACCAGTGGTCCGGGGATCACCAGTGGTCCTTGGGAGGCTTTCAGGTGGTCTCCAGCAAAATGATGGAAAGTTGGTTAACCAGATGTAACTCTTTGGGAGCGTAAAATTGAAACCAAATAGACCCGTAAGGGTCCATTTGGTTTCATTTTTACACTCTCTGGAGTTAAAATATTTATCATCTGAATTAGCCCAAGTCTACACAACTAGAGAATGTCGAAGAGTGGTCTTTATTTTGATCTATGTTTGGCAGTTTTGTTTCCAAAAGCCAGCCTGTTATTGTGGGCAAAAGCAAAAAATAAACCTTTAGGGGTCTGTTTTGGGTCTGTGGGGCTAAAATGTCCTCAAATGGTGGTCCGTGGCTCAAAAGCTGAATAAACAGTGGGCCCTGGCATCAAAAAGTTTGAAAACCACTGGTCTAGACAGCTGGTACGTTATCGATCTGACTTGATAGAACATATCCTGAATTTGTAGACTTCTGAAGACCCAGCAAGATGAACTGATGAATGTAGCATGACAACAGCATAAGAATTGTGGATATCCATTATTGATAGTGAAATGATGGCCCATTCACGTCCACAATTCCACAAAAACTAAATCTCTAAATAAAGGGTGAATTTACACACCTATTCAAATGACACTTTGAATCCTATTTAAGCATGAGAAAGCGCAGCATTATTTCCCTGAGTCATAAAGTGCCAGGAGGAAAACAAGGAGCATTCTCTCCCTCTCTCAATGTTCCTGTCTAGCCGAAAAGCTCATAAAGAGCTGCCCAGGAGCGCAGAGAGAAGTCTGCATTTTACATGAGAGGTGATTAGGGAAGGAGAATACAAAAGCTCTTTTAGAGGCCTCAGGACATCATTTCTGGCCAGCTAGGCAGTAGCGAATACAGGGGTGGGTTGTGTGTGTGTGTGTGTGTGTGTGTGTGTGTGTGTGTGTGTGTGTGTGTGTGTGTGTGTGTGTGTGTGTGTGTGCGCGTGCGTGCGTGCGTGCGTGCGTGTGTGTACGCTTACATGTTCTTATAAGAGCAAAACGTTTCACAATTTCCTCACTCTTTTGATGGCTCTTTTGCAAAAGGAGTTTGAGGGTTTGATGCAGTGACTCTGTGCCAATTCCAGGACGTGCACACACAGACATCAAAGGGGGCTCCAGGGCAGGGCCCCTGCCCTTTTACCCATCTGCAAAACAACAGCTATTTCCAGACCACGAACATTTACTATGGAGAAAGAAATACAAATGCCAAATGCTGGAAAGGCAGCAACAAAATTGTTTTGAAATACATGTCATACACCACATATCCACTAACTAAAGGGTGAAGCTTTGCCCGTCTGAAAATAGCCTATCTACAAGCTCTCAGTGCAGCACGATGTGAGTTTGTAATAATAATAATGGATTGCATTTTTATAGCGCTTTTCTATGCACAGCGTGATACTCAAAGCGCTTACAATGGTCCATTCATTCATACATTGGGAAGTAGAGCGGCGAACAGTCAACGCCAGCGTCCCCACTTCCCACATTCATACACCAGTGGTGGTAACCACTGGAGGCAAGGTGGGGTTCAGTGTCTTGCCCAAGGACACTTCGACATGTAGACAGGAGGAGCCGGGAATCGAACCGCCGACCACTGGATCATTGGCCGACCTGCTCTACCTCCTGAGCCACAGCCGCCCGCAAAGTTTGTAGATCTGCGATCTCCGATCTGCGTTTGTAGATCTGCGATCTCCGATCTGCGATCTCCACTATTTTTTGTCCAAAAGTGCACTCTTGCAGGATGTGAACCCCTGCCTCTCTAACACTCTCTACACATCCCTTACACCACTGTCTTTCTAGCCGTTGTTCCCACACTGTACCCGGGAATCGAACCCGGGTGTCTTGCATGGAAAGCCAAGTTTTTATTGGAGATATTAAGCATTTTAGGCCATCAGCTTCTTCAATTGTCTCTAATAAACCTCATTATGTACCAATTTGGGAAATCCTCTACAAAATCTATTCTTATTTGCACTGCAGAGTAAAAAAGTCAGGTACAATGAACATAAATATGAATATAGTGTATATGAAAAAGGGGGGGGGGGGGGGGTGTTTGGCAACGGCCCGATTCAGAAAGTCATCAATCCTGCTTGAGCAGCTACTGTACTCATTGTGGGGGCTGATGGAAAAAATGGGATTTTGGGGGTCTGGCATCCCAAGAGGTTGATGAACTCACAAAAGTGTGTGTGTGAGTGTGTGTGTGTGTGTGTGCGTGCGTGCGTGCGTGCGTGCGTGCGTGCGTGCGTGCGTGCGTGCGTGTGTGTACATGTACATGTGTGTGTGTGCATACGTGTGGTGGGGTGGATGCAGTGGCAGGCCATCAGGGAGATGATGTATAGTGCTTTCTTTCTTGCCTCATCGCTCCCGGGCAGTGAATCGTCAGGTCACTACTGTAGTGTGGCAAGACTCCCCAACGCTCAAAGACACGCATGCATGCGCACGCACACCCACATCCACACACAAATGCACACACTCTACCTTTGCTACCTGCAGGCATTGTGGGGCCTCCAGAGATCATTTTGCTTTCACAAGTGGCAAAACGCCACAGGTGTTTCGATTCTATTAAATGACTAACATGTACAGTACAGCACCGTCTGCATCCATCCATCCATCCATCCATCCATCCATCCATCCATCCATCCATCCATCCATCCATCCAACCTTCAGCTGTGTGAGGCCGTGTTTCTGTGTGTGTGTGTGTGTGTGTGTGTGTGTGTGTGTGTGTGTGTGTGTGTGTGTGTGTGTGTGTGTGTGTGTGGTGCACACACGTGTAGTGTTTGCACGTGTGCATATGTACACGTGTGCAAGTGCTTGTTAATGTCTGTGCAGGTGCTTGTGTTTGTACTGTGTATCGATAAATTACAGCGCATCTAAATGCCATCATTGTCTTTACATTTTAATTGTGAAAACAGATGCTCCACAAAGTCAAAATGTGTCACGACTTGAGCATGCAGATCGGCTCTTTTCCAAGTGCACATGATGAAAATACATACACAATAACTTAAAATAATAATACTGTGCAGGTAGGAGGTTCTTCCCGACAGTATGCCTACAAAGGCTTGCTGCATGCATCTCCGCTGCTCCCTGCTGAGATGCTAGCCAGTGGAGCTCGCTGCTTGGCGGCTCTCGCAGGAATTCAATCCTCACGTTCACGCTTTAGTTCTAATATTTACAATATTCATGAGGTGGGATCCTCACGAGCATTCCTTCACGAAGGGCAGAACGCGTCGTGTGTCCGACAGCCCAGTGTGACTACGAAGAGCATTGATTAATAGTACTTTCTGAAACATTCTCTCACAACTCGTCACCGCTCACGAAAGGGGGACAAGACTGTGGGGCTCTATGGGAGAAGGGGCGAGCGACTCCTCTGGTTTTTGAGATATGTGCTTTGCACACACAACAACCCAAACAGTCATCCACTAAAACACTTTCCTGACACTCAGTCTGAATTATCATTTCGTTTCACTTCATTATTCAAGCTCTCCCCACCACAGCGGTTTATGGTTCAGGCGTTGTCAAAGCAAACAGTCTTTGGTGATTGATTCATACCAACTCATAAGAATATTGGGAAAGCAGACGGCATTGCTGTCATTAATGTGGCTGATGTGCTAGCCCGGTTGTTATAACCAAACAAAACACAGCCGACAAGCGTTACTAGCATGTGAAACAGCAGTAAAACATGTTGGATGTTTTGGCTCCTCCAATGATGCATTGGAGGAGCCATGTTTGTTGCTCGACACTGTTGAGTGACAGCGCTATCAGCCAATCAGCTGCTGTAGTCGGATTTTCAACTAATACTAACGGCCCCATAGACCCCATAGACACCAGACCTGAATCCCCAGGGAAAATAATTTAAGTTGGTGTTTCAGGGCTGGATCCAGGCAACTAAAGCACTGTACTATAACCAGAAATAAAGCAAGTCTGCTCCCAGCCTCTTCTGGCCCTTCCATGACCCCCAAGAATGCAGACACTCATGGGCAGAGTTGTTAAATCTGCTCATTAAGAGACTTTGGATTTCTTTTCCTTTAAAGTTGCTTGTAGATATCGGAAGTGCAGGCTGTTTGGCTTTGTTTCTTAACCCATTTAGACCTGAGGCCAATTCTAAAAACATGTATAGCAATAACTAACGAGACACAGAGGTAGAATCTGGATTCAGAGATAGAGGGCTTCAGTTTAAGCATTAAAACTGAAACCTCCTGCCAATTTCAAAATATAATGCAAGCTCAGATTGCTCCAAAATGCTCACAATGTAATGCGATGCAATGCAAAGGAAGAAGTCACATTGATGCGTCACACTGTGAAGCATATTTTGACTAGGTTTCTGTTCTTTTTACACAATGACCGTTGCAGGTATTTCTTTTTTAATATTTAAACCTGGAATTTGCTACAAAAATGAATGATGCCTGATGGGTGGGCATGATAAGGTCTTGTATTTATTCCACGCTATACAAAGAAAAAGATGGTTCTGTGTCATTTGTCTGAAAAAGTTAGTCTGGGGCCCTAAACAATTGGGGCTCTTGGATTCAGAAAGTCCTCAAATTCACGCCATTAGTGAAACCAATATCAAATAGGCACCACCAGTCCCACCCCTCCGTGACATCGCCCCTGTTCCAGAAATGGATTCCCCATTCATTTTTTCTCATAGACTTATCGAAAATGCTTCATATAAAGACGATTACGCCGTGGACAAAGCCAACTCGGGTCATCATGACACACAACACACAATGTGTTGGGACAATCAAATAATTTCTAAGCAGCAAAACAAAACAAAATATGTTGTATCTTGCCGTTTTTTACTTCTTGCTAATTAGGTATTGCATGATAATACTGTGGTCGTTGTCATGATTTGTCACGACCCGAGTTGGCTTTGTCCGCGGTGTAATCGTCTTCATATTAACCGTTAATCACGTTTTTCAGACTGATACTGTATACTGATATACTACCGGTATACAGACTGAATGAAAAGCGTCATTTGCATTATAATGGGTGATCCGCGCCAATATAGTGAGCCCATTGCTTACTATACTTCTCAGATCTGGTCTTTGTCCTTTCTTTTCTCTCAAGTTCTCATGTTTTCAAGTGGATTTATATAATGATGGAAATATATTGGATTCCTTTCTCGCAGAACGGTGACACCCGGCTCCGGTCTGCGGACTGGTGGTGGGGAGCATCTGGCCAAGAGAGCAGGATTGCTGCATGTTTTTTGTGAGGGTACCTACCCTAGGGGACACGGGGAGAACATGCAAACTCCATACAGAAAAGCCCTTTCACGAACCCCGCCTCAGGTATGGGCACTGATGACGCAGAGAAGGACCTTCTAGGCTATGAGGCCACAGCACTTACCACTGTGCCCCTGTGCCCCTAAGGGTATCTGTCCTGTTGTATAATTGCAATATTGCTCTCGAGGGGGGTGGTTTAACGTCATTAATGCACTCCTGCGTTACTTTCGGGCACGTTCCTCGAGTGTGATATTGCTTAAAATAATATTTCTGGTCCTTTGCAGACCAGGGAAATTGTCCTCACAATGTCTATTTCTTAAATTCTACAATACACTTAATGTGAGTGAAGACATTTGTGCCTGACACGCACAGTAATAGCCTAAAAGTGCACACGCGCGCACACTGTTCCACAGGAGCTGTCCAACCCTGGAGGACTGATGTGATGTTTAAGTCCACTTGTACCCCTGATGACTCAGTGGAGACAGTTATGTTAAATAAGGCCAAGTCTTCAACTGCCAAGTGATCTGTGAGCTGCCTCTCAAATCATCCAAATGGAACTGAACCCGAAACCATCAAACATACAGACATAATGGGATTTTGGAACTTTTATCTTGTTGTTGGGCTTATTGTTCTTAGTCGGACAGCAGAACAGCAGAACATCGGCAGTGCACACAAGCAGCAAAAATAGCTGATCTACAAACTCTTAAAATTACTGCATGTGGGGAGTTTTAAAATTATTATTGTTATTATTATTATTACAACATTCAAAAAAGGAGGATATATATCCCAAATAGGACTTAGGGGACACATTGAATGAAATCTGTGTCAGAGATAGCCATGGTAGATGTCTCAACTGTAGGTAGACAAAACCACCCCATGTATAATTAATTATATTGCATAACAGTTTGACCCCCCCATTTATCTTGAAGATGAAAAACACCACGACCGGGTGTTGACTGAATGGTGTGTGTGTGTGTGTGGGCCGCTATGCTCTGTGCAATGAGTGTAGTTTTGACTAGAAATTCTGCATGGAAATTAGAGATAAAAGCAACCAAAAGTGTGCATGCATGCACACTGTGCATGCAAGCAAAATATCGCAGGCCAGTGTTATGGCTAGCAACAGCTAGCCGTCCAAAGCTAATGTTCCATACAGATTGGACAAAACTTTATCAATTAAAATAAGTTACATGGTGCTGCTTTAACAATGCATTAATTCAATGCATCTTTTTTGTTTCCTGTTAATAGCGAACATAATCGATTTAGTGAGCTTGTAGATCAGCTATTTTGTTGTATGGGGGAAAAGGGAAGGGGAAAAAACTGAACAAATATGAAATACATGTGCTGGTTTCTGGCCAACCGCAACAATATTACAGTGCGTTGGATGGCAGGTGGGTGAACCGAGTACTGTACTGTAGCTACGAGAGTAGTGTTAGATGTGAGCTTCAAACAGAAAGAGTCACTACTCACCATCATCAAAGCAAGACTACTGCCCTCTGTGAGGCACTGTGTGTGTGTGTGTGTGTGTGTGTGTGTGTGTGTGTGTGTGTGTGTGTGTGTGTGTGTGTGTGTGTGTGTGTGTGTGTGTGTGTGTGTGTGTGTGTGTGTGTGTGTGTGTGTGTGTGTGTGTGTGGGCATGCGCGTGCGTGCACGTGCATGTGTTGTGCATATAGTATGTTCTTTAATAAGCACTAGCAAATATGGGTGTACTGAAATATTGTTATTGCGAGAATATCGTATACTTCCTTCCGCAATACTGATATTTGCTGATATATCCTCCTATCGTGAGGAAAAACATGTTGCAGAGCATCCACAACAGGGATAATTCCACGAGGAAAAAGGGGCCGCAGACCTAAAATGTTAATGACTTCTATAGCTGCTTAATCCCCCTAAAAAAACTAATTAAAAATAAAAAGCAAGGTATGAGAATCAGTTGAGGCAAATAAAGGCTAAGATTAATAACTGAGGATATACATTAGCAAGTTTTGATTTAAGTTTTGATTATTTATTTATTTATTCATTTGTTAGTTTTTCATCTGCAGTTACAGTATCATGATGTATTGTTGCAATATATTGATATATCGCAAATATCGCAATATATAAAATATCGTGATTACTATATCGTATTGTGAGGTAGCAATATCGTCCCAGCCCTACTAGCAAACCACCACTAGACGCTTTGTGGAACCAGCATTTCTAAGGGGTGAATCAAAACAAACATGCCTTAAGTAATAAGTCCAACACATATTTGCAGTATGGGACGTGATTGGTGCCCCACAAATTCAGGGGCAGAAAATCCAATCACAATTGAGCTGGGCCAGAACAAATCTTGAGGGCTATTTCTTTGCAGATTTGTTTGGTTACCTGGAAAACCAGAGCAGACGTGGGTTACTTAGCAGTGCCTTAAATTGTCACTGCTAAGAAGAATACACAGGGGATTGGCAAATTGGCATAACAACTGAACTGGTAAAAAAATAATACTAATGGTAATGCTAATGTTAAACAAGTGAAGTGTGTGGAGGGTTGGGGCGGGCAGCAGGGTGCACGAAAATTTAATTTATCTCCAACCCAGAGAACGGAAAGCCATCCATTCGTTCACAAGGAGTTTCACACTCGGGCTGGCCACAGAGGCAGTTATAAATATCTCTATCGGGGACTGTGATCTGAATGTGCGAGTGGAGCCGAGCTCGCGACGGCTGAGACGTGGAGCTAAAAATAGCAGGCAGGCAGGGGCGGCGGGCGAGCTGCGCCGCCTATGTCTCCGCTGGATTTGATTAGCCCCGAAGATGCTCTGTTCTGCCCCTTGTTCTCTCCCTCTCTCTGCCTCTCTCTTTCTCTCTCACACACACACAATGGCAGCTTGCCTGCTGTGACTGCAGGCTTGGCTCCATCTTTCTCTCTCCCTCTGCAGCATTGAACCACAGAGAGATCCCTTTTTATCATTAAGAAATTGCTTACATAGGATTTTGTGCTGAAGAGGAAGAGTGGATGATGATGAATCAATTGCTGTGAGTAGCTCCGATGGCTCCGTGAGTGTATAATGTTAGCAGAGTGGTGTGTTTGCCTTTGATTAAATTGCTCTCTACTAAAATGACATGATTAAGAGTCCTGTTACATGTCTTTCGTCTGTCCAAAGTAATCAGGGTCCTTCAAGACGGTATTTCCGATCTTTTTTTTTTTTCAAGGACCTCCAGTTTAAGGCACGGACAACCATGTCATATACAGTACATGTCTTTCTTTCAAACGGCACCCAATATAACTTTAAATCCTCAGTGTTATCCTCTGTGTTCATTCACCCTTGTGTGTTCAACACACAAGGGTGTGCATGCAGATGCAAACAAACAGATCCAGAAGTGTTAGCAGGGACGCATTAAAGTGAAAAAGGGCCCTGTGCATGGGCACCACAACCCACCCCATGACTCAGAAGGTGCTGAGTATTATTATTTCTTTTTTCCAATATGTTCGGCATGGTGTATTTAGGTAGGCACTCAGGTATGTAGTTTCTAGCCATTGTTTATGGAACGGAAAGTCCAATCTGTTCAGTTCAAAGCTTGGAGGCGTGACTTTGGGGACTTTCTGAATCCAAGGGCCCCCAATAGCTCAAGGCCCCTGTGCATGTGCACACTTGGCACAAGCCATAAATATCTCTGATTCCAGGGCTCTAGACTAACCCTTTTCCCACATTTATCACTGGTGAGACTAACCTTTATAGTTGGTAACACCATCACAAATGACACAGCACCAGGGCTGACCCTAAAAAATCGATTATTCGAAGTTCAATCGCTGGGCACGGCCGTCGATCTTGAAATTAAAGATCGAAGAATCGAGAAAAAAAAAAAAAAAAAAAAAACGGCCGCTTTTGGTCCGCGGACCATAGGTTGCGCACCGCGCATTGGAGCCATCAACGACTCACTGATATTGAGCGACCGACCGTCATGCGGCTGCTTCAACGAGCAGGCCTACTGTACTGTCCAGTAGAAGGAAGGAGGCGTGTGGATAACAGTAACCAGAGAGTTGATAGGCTAGATAGAGCCTTTCATTAGCCTTTCAGGGACAAACATTTAAGTGTTGATTTATTAAACGTAAAGTCGACGGCACGCCACGGTCCTCTACAAAACACAGCCCCGTTGCGTTCGATGAAATGTTGTTGAACTGTAGCTGTATTCAGTATTATTAGCAAAGATGAGGGAACGCAAAGAGGCAACACAGCACTGATAAACCTGACTAGCTCTGTAAAAGAAATGACACGATTACGACGGGACTTTATATTCCAGTCGTCCCAAACGTTTTCATGCCGAGGACCCCCACATTGACGAACACTAAACGCGGCGGTGGTCCAGTTCTCACTCCTAAACTTTTTCATGTCAAGGAATACAAGGACCACGTAATCAACTTTCCCAAATCTGGAAGATGTATGGACAACAGCCACAGCAACAACGTGAGAAGCATTTCATTTACACGGACGAGCAAAGAGTTTTAGAGGTGGGATGGGTGACCATGGCCATACCCAGTCTTATAAACGGAGTAAATGGGCACTAGGCAGGGAGTAAATGGGCACTGGGCAGGGACTGAAGACTCCTTTATCTGTGTGTGTGCGCGTCTCTGCCTTTCGGTCATCAGAGCCTTTAGTGTCAGAGTTGCGACATTGAGGGTGTCACAAACTGAGCGCTCGAGCTGATCAGTGATCATGCAGCCTGAGACAAGCTGGATTTGGAAATGCAGCACTTTCAACTAGGGAGACGCAAATAAGAGATATTTTAGGCATCGGTGCAACATGTTAAATGTTTTAAGTATTGTACAGTAAATAAACGATCTAAAATGAAGGGGTTTAAGATCATTCAAAACGGGTTGTTGCCAATGCAGAAGGGGTTTAAGATCATTCAAAACGGGTTGTTGCCAATGCATTTTTATGTAGAAGAGCCGCCATTGGACTGGCCCCATTAAGTGAACGGAGTTTGCATATACTCTAAGGCTTTGTGCAGGATGTCGCTGCACGCTGCTTCATTAGTACTGTCATAATAACAAAGGCTCGATTGAGAATTATGCTTTATTTCACTACATTTCACGACAGAACAAGCATTTAATGCTTCCTGTTCTAGTTGGACATTATGACTACCGTTTCCTCCTACCATTTCTAATTCTATTTTGCACCTGCGACGTGTGGGTCAAACTAACCCCCGTTTTTTTTTTTTTTTTTTTTTTTTTTTTTTTGGGGGGGGGGGGGGGGGGGGGGGTCGAAGCAATGCTTCGATCACGGAAATCATGATCGAAGGTCAGGCCTACACAGCACCATCTTTTCCTTTGTATAGCGTGGAATAAATCACTTGTCATGGAAACAAATCAGGCATTATTCCTTTATAGCAAATTCCAGGTTTGAATCCTTAAAAAAAAGTGCAAAGGTCACTCTGTTAAAAAAAACTGCAACCGAGTCAAACTATATAAATATTTCAAGTGAGAATTCAATACTCCACACACAGTCAGTTTTAGACATAGTTTTAGACACTACAGAGTTGCAACCATGTAGGTTACTACCAGCATTCAGGTCGTGTGAACCAGACGGTCAATAGGTGCAGAACAGTCAGAGCACCGGTGTGACCCTGCCAGCATGTGAGCCAACAGAATGCCTTCCGCTCTCTCAGCAAGTCTCTCTCCAGAAACCTGCAGACATCGGTGCGTTTATATTCAAACAGCGACCTCCCTATTGCAAACAGTGCGGCATCACAAGCACTTCCAAGTAAAAATAGCACTTGGCTCATGCCTTATTTCCACAACTCCGGAGACATTTGGGGATTTGAAGATAATGTGTGGGCTATGTCTGAGCCGGCGACTTGCTCTTTCAATATCACATCTCTTCCCTTGAACTGCCTCCCGATGCCATCTGTCTAGGGGAGATAGGTGCATGCGGGGAGCTAAACCAACGGCATGCAGTGCACGCCGCTTGCCTCCTGTACAGTTGAAGTCATTTGCAATCGAAAACGTGGGATTATGTTTTTCTCCCCTCTCTGCCTCCTATGCTGCTGTTCAATTCCACCCCCACCCAAAATCTTAAGGCATTGCTTCCCCAACTCCTGTCCTCAGCACCCCAAGCTGTGCCTTTCCATTATAGCAGGACTAACTAGTGACTGATTCGATGCAAGAACGACACACAGTGGATGTAATAAATTAACAGTTAAAGGTAGGGGAAGTGATTTGAAATTCATGGTGTAGTACCAGCCTGGTGCACTAGGGGCCCCCAAAAGTAGCTACACTATGTGAACCTGCTGCTCTCTCCTGATTGGAGGAGAATTGTGGTGACCTGGGGAACTTTTATTAGCTGCTCTGCTAACGTGGGGGAGGGGGAAACTCCATATGTGGTTTCCACACCTTATAATAGAGCATTTTAACAGAAAAAATATTTTTTTGGGTGATATCTGACAAAAGTGAAATCACTTCCCCTACCTTTAACTTAATCGCCAGATTTCAAAATATATATCAAATCAATGTACAGTTGGGCAATACTAATTTAAAAGTGTATGCCACACTTGGAATGTTTTTTTTTTCTTGGCTGCTGGAAATGATCTGAGTCAACACACTGGTCTGGTAAGACACACTTACACATTTTCCATAGTATAATCAATTAAACGTAGCCATTACTTCATCAATGATAATTATAGAACATGGTTTAGTGAATTCAAGTAGGAAGTGGGCTATCATGCAGCTTATACAACAAGCAAAACCACTTTGAATTCACAACGTGTTCTAAACATTAACTTGGATAATGGTTTTATATAATGATATAGGTATGATGTAAGTTTAATTGATTATATATATAATCAATTAAATTATATAGTGTATGTCTTTATCAGTCAATTATTTGCTTCACTGCGCAATGTTGTGTAAGCAGAGGGAGAGGGAGATGAAGAAGGAATCAGATCTCAGATCTCAGTAGTGCTCTTGCAACTTGGCATGCACGTTCAGTTCAACAGTTAGTTAAGGTTAACTCAACCCTCTCTGACATTTATGTCATTAGCACTGGTGCACCACAAGGGTGCGTCAGCTCTCCTCTTCTTTTTACCTTATACACCAATGACTGCAGACTCCGGTATACCAATAACTATATTATTAAATTCTCTGACGATACAGCTATACTTAGTCTCCTGAATAAACACTCAGACATTGAGACGTATAAATCTGAGATAGCAATGGTTGTGCAGTCTTTTAAAAGGGACAACTTGATAATAAACGTCAAGAAAACAAAAGAGGAAATATTTGACCCAAGGGCGATAGGAGATCATAGTCCAGTTGAAATCTATGATGATACAGCTAGGAGGCAGGGCCTCAAGATTACTAGGGATCCCAACCATGTTCTGCATAAAGAATTTGAATTAATGCCTTTGGGTAGAAGATACAGGTTGCCAACCTGTAAGCTTAATAGATTTAAGTTTTCCCTTGTCCCCTCATCGATCAGGCACCTCAACAGTCAGAGATGATGGATGGTTGTATGTCTGTATGTGTATGTATGTTTGTATTTCCTGTGACTTTTTTTTTGTACTTGTATTTTGTATGACGCCAATGTCTCCCTGTGCCCAGAACCAATTTCTCCCCTGGGAGACTAAATAAATATATATTCTATTCTATTGTCACACGCACTGTGAGTTGATGATTCTATACATTTTGCATGCCAGCTGCGAGGAGTTCTACAATGTCGTGGGTTGACCTTTAAACTGTTTTGTTGTAAGGATTGCGACTGGCATGGTTTGGGATTTCCATCCCTCCAAAACTTCCGTAAGACTGCCAGAAACTAATATCACCAACAAGCTGAAAACAAACAAGTCTAATTATCATGAAACAAATGCTCCTTTTTAAAGGTCAGGTTATAAACAAACACTTTATGTTCCACGGTCAACAATAATGGTTTTGGCATTTGCTGTAGCATGTCCCCCAATAATATCAATTAGCAGTTAATCTGTTATAATTAACTCGCTCTCCCTCCCTCGCTTGCTCGCTCACACACGCACGCACACGCACGCACAGATCATTTACAATTTAGCCATTTAGCAGACGCTCTTAATTCAGAGCGATTTACATTAAGCATGAACCCAAAAAAGCATGACAATAAACCATATGCATACAAAGCAGTTTTCATGAAGCATCAATCATATGTAAGCTAAGAACATAAGAGCAGCTATATAATGAACTATTCTGTATACACTATACTGTATAGTGCAGTGTATGTTTACATAAAATGCTGTAAGTCTACATAAACTGCTATCTAAGATACAAAGTTGGGCCTTTGCATATATGACTATAGCCACACACATACAAATCCACAGACCCACACGCACACAAACACATACAACATGTACCCTATGTATATAGCCCATTGGTGGGGAATTGGTCCCCTCCGTTTGTGGAGTCTGCAATGTTACACTGCCATTATATAATCAGTGGAACCTGGTTACAGAAATGTAACTATCATAGAACTATCATAGAATTATCATACATTGAAAACATAAACACTATAGGATGCCAAATAAATACCTGTCAACTGGCTCTACACAACACACATCTAAATGACATTTCACGCACTTGAGCACGCACACAAATGCTGGAATTTCTGGGATGTTATGCATATCGTATCGAAAGGGATAACGCATGCAGAGGCACAGATGAGAAAAAGCAGTGATAACAGGAAATATGAAAGTTCACCAGGTGACTCCATGCCTAAGAACACATTTCCCATCACTAATCTACATAATTGGAGCTGCTCCCCAAGCAACATTGTCACTGGGGAATGGATGGTCTATATGCACGGCAGTGGGTGACAAACTTCTTAATAAAATAAAACAGTCTGGCATGCATTAGTAGTGGTTCTCAACCATTCCTGACCGTGACAACGCAAAAAATAATTTGATTTGAACTGAGGAGTTCCAGCCAAGGCTCTCCCTAAATACGGATAAACTGGAGTTGGAATTGTTTACAGCAAGGTGATCAGTTAGTGTTACATTAGTTTTGGTCAAACCAGGCCAATTAATTGATGTTGCATCAATTCTTGTTTAGGCATTAAAGCAGGAACCGTGGGCCTGGAGTAGTCCTTTTCCACCGGCTGGGAATCGACTCAGTTCAGAACCTGTTTTTAGTCCATGAGCCAAACGTCCAAAAATGTAATTAGGAATTGAGTGCGCAAATAAATACCTATATTAAATTGTTTATATGGTAAATATGAATAAATTAATATATGATAGCGCTTTCACAGTAGTACTGTATTTATACTACAGTCAATTATTGTCTTTATGTAAGTGATCAACTGGGGCAGTTTCATAGTGATAACAATTTTTTGCCCATAATTAATGTTCCAATTTTGGAGGCTTGTGGACTAAGAACCAAAAATAACTGAACTGGTTCAATCCTGGTGAAAAGGAGGCCTTTAAGAGCCAGTGGTCATCACTAGTAGACACTGTGACATGGACACAATGGTTTTCACTAGTAGACACTGTTACATGGACACACAATGGTTTCCACTAGTAGACACTGTTACATGGACACACAATGGTTTTCACTAGTAGACACTGTTACATGGACACACAATGGTTTTCACTAGTAGACACTGTTACATAGACACACAATGGTTTCCACTAGTAGACACTGTTACATGGACACACAATGGTTTTCACTAGTAGACACTGTTACATGGACACACAATGGTTTTCACTAGTAGACACTGTTACATAGACACACAATGGTTTCCACTAGTAGACACTATTACATGGACACACAATGTTTCGGAGGCACCTCTGCAGTACCTCTGAGGAGCACTGCTGTATACTATACAGTGTGGGTAGCTGCGGTTAAGCCACCTGGATCTCATCATGTTTGTTTTCCTCGGCCTCCGGCGCTCTTTGATCTATTATTTGCCTCTGAGACGGCGCTGTTTTGTGGCGACAGACGTGGGCAAAGTGTGTGCCATCTCTTGCCATGAATTAATTGCCATCTGGTTGTCTGAAGTCAATCTAGAGAGGCATTAGAGACCTCCTCAGTGATGGTGCAAAAAGTATTCACATTTTTTCTATGGTTTCTTAGTACTTGGATACTTACACAGTCATGTACAAATAGTTGCTACAAGTAAAAGCCTGGGTTTGAAAGCCACCAATTGGACAAATGATGCTTGCTTAGTGTAAGTCGCTCTGTATTCAAATGATCCGTGGCTAATACGACAAATATGCCTTAAAACACTATACTTGCCTTCTGTAACTAAAACATGCAGACAAAAACACCTTCAATACTTTATTTCCTTCATAAATTGAGAATCTTTCACTCAATAGGAGGTGCTCCGGTCGCAGGATGCTGATGTCACATGAGCATGTTCATCCATATATTCCATAGAGCTAGATCACACGTGACATCATCATCCAGTGCGCCAGGAGCAGTTCCTGTTGAGTGAAATATTCTCTATTTATGAAAGATATAAGATGCCATTGGTGTTTTTATTTGTTTATTTTAGTTATATAGGGAGAGTATAATATATTAAGTGATGTTTGTCTTATTAGTCAGGGATCCTTTTAAGACACAAGAGCATCTGAAAATAATAATAATAATGATGACCATTAGGCAGAATGCATGCCATTTGAAATAGTAATTTTGTGTTGGAGTTTGGAAGTGCTCATTTTCTATAATGCAACGCCCTGTTGTCTCCTGCCTTATGGTATAACTACGCAGGACTGTTAGGTGATACCAGATATTAAAAATAGGATCAAAGCATTGCTTGTGGCTATTATTACATATGTGGTGACTAGGTACAAGAAGTGCCAAAACAAGAGAATGAGTTAATATGTTTCCACAATGATATCATATTGCACATGATATTGTTACAGTGTCAGAGAGAGAGAGAGAGAGAGAGAGAGAGAGAGAGAGAGAGAGAGAGAGAGAGAGAGAGAGAGAGAGAGAGAGAGAGAGAAAGAGAAAAAGAGAAAGAGCATGAAAGCAGAAGAGAAAGAAAGAGAGATAGAGTCGAGACTCAATGGATCTGTGATATGGCCCCAGTTACGCAATTACCCCAGTTATCAAAAGAATAACTTGGATACAGCAACAGAAGTCTGATCACTAAATTAAAAATGGGAGAAAAATAACATTTGACTACCAACTTAAACCAGCATAAGCTAGACTAGACTCAGCGCAGTTGCTTTGTAAAGCACGTTAAAAATAGATGCTTCACCCCCGTCAGCATAAGATCATTCATTTTGCTCTCCGCCACAAATTGAAAGTAACCCGAGTGTGGGTTGGTGAAAAACAGTGTAGCCGAGCTCCCACATTATAGGAATCCATATGCAATTGGTGTGTGCACTAACCCATTAAGACCTGAGGCTGACTCTACAAACGGGGTGACGGGTCAACGGGGGGTGAGAGTGTGGCTCAAGGGGTAGAGCAGGTCATCCAGTGATGCGTGGGTCGGCAGTTAGAATCCTGGCTCCTCCTATCTACATGTCGAAGTGTCCTTGGGCAAGACGCGGAACCACAAATTCCTCCCAATGTGCTGGTTGGTACCTTATATGGCTTCGGCCGCAATCGGTGTATGAATATGTGCATGAATAGGTCAACGAAATGGGTGAATGAA
This sequence comes from Benthosema pterotum, assembly GCA_039105355.1. Classification (NCBI taxonomy): domain Eukaryota; kingdom Metazoa; phylum Chordata; class Actinopteri; order Myctophiformes; family Myctophidae; genus Benthosema; species Benthosema pterotum. The sequence goes on from CM076970.1 coordinate 38,283,358, forward strand.
TGGAATGGGTGAATGCACCATGTAAAGCTCTTTGGATAAAGGTGCTATGTATTCATTTACAAATGAATTCATTTACAAATGAATTCTGAATCAATAGTCCTCACACTTTCGAGATTTACAAGCTTTGCCCGGTTTTACCGGGCTAAGATTACCTCAGCCTGGGCCTCACCAGCAGCATAATCTGCTGTGTAACTCAGAGCTGCCACTCAAACTCTCCTTTTAACAAGCTCAACCTGCTTATTAAAATGGCCTGCCGGCTTCTTCGTTGGGGCTGTATAGGAGCCTGGATGTATTTCCACAGGGAGTCCAGAGGGGAGGTATATTAATAGTACGGAAAGGTGAGAGGACTCTGGCAAACCGTGGAGGAGAATGCTGATGTGGGCAGCTGGTCATCAGGGCCAGACTGGAAGGAGGTGTGCTTTTAAAACTCGAGAGGTGATTAGGGAGATTGTCACCTTCCCTGGCGGGTCTCTCTCTCTGTCAGCACCCTTTTACCTCGTCAACCCGTCTAGTTGACCCAGCTGTCACTCTGACTGCTGTGCGTCAACCATATGGCTGTCCGGGGTGCAAGGGAAGTGTCTCACAAAATGTACTGCATATATACTACTGTATATGTACTGGACTTGTTTTTAAGGTGCTCAAGTACACTACACTATGTGGTTGTCAACTAGCCTGGCGGGCCAGACTCACTGTCACTTCTCCAGAAGCGAAAGTGAATCCCTGCTATTTTCAATGGCTGTGTGTGTGTGTGTGTGTGTGTGTGTGTGTGTGCGTGTGTGTGTTTCTAGAGTGTACATGTAGAGCCTACACTGAATGAAAACTGGTGCCAAAACAGTGTATTTCTATATGGAGAGCAAGTTGCTTTGCCACTCAGTCACTCTGAGGGCATTGGAACACGCCCCCTATGCTCTATTCCAGGGGTTTTCAACCGGTGGTCTGGGGACCACCAGTGGTCCTTGAGAGGGTTCCAGGTGGTCCCCAGCTAAGTTGGCTAACCAGATGTAACTCTTGAGAACGTAAAAATGAAACCAAATGGACCCTGGCGGGTAAGGTAATATCAGCATCATTCATTGATTGAATATATTGTTAATAATAATGTACCACTGGGGGGGGGGGGGGGGGGGGGGTTGCGGCCCACAGTTTGAGAACCACTCCACTAGGGCACGTTGCTTATGTTGTTAATAGCGTGCCTGGTGATTGAATGTGTGGTGTGGTGTGTGTGTGTGCATGTGTGTGTGTGTGTGTGTGTGTGTGTGTGTGTGTGTGTGTGTGTGTGTGTGTGTGTGTGTGTCTCAGCTCGGCGGCCTGCATGCTGTGCCTGTCAGCTGCCACTGTAGATGAGTCACGACGGGGAGGAACTGGGCTCCTCTGGTCACAGCAGGTACAGCTCAGTGAAGCCCCTCCATGATGCCCTCCCAGCCTAACCCCCGACGAGTGGAACCCAACCTTTCTTCTACCTATCTGGACCAGCGCTTCTGAAATATGGACCCCCGTCTGAAAACAAGCAGCATGTGCACAGGGGTGTTTTTGCCATTAGGCAGAGTAGGCAGTTGCATAGGGCGTCATGAGGGGCGGGGGGGGGGCGACAGGAAGGGGCGACCACCAGACATGCTTTAAAAGGATAACCGGTTAATAAGGCTAATATTGATAAATACATTATACTTGTCCTCTATAACTAGACTTGTACATTTCAAACGCATAATATGTTTATAAGAAGTTTAAAAATAGTTCATAATTTTATTCCTTGGAAGGCACCATTTTACTTGAGAATCTTGCCTAGGGCTCCAAATTGCTTAGAAACGCCACTGTCACACACACGCACACACGCACGCACGCACGCACGCACGCACACACACACACACACACACACACACACACACACACACACACACACACACACACACACACACACACACACACACACACACACACACACACACACACACACACACACACACACACACACACACACACACACACACACAGCAGGTTTTCGACCGTGAATGTGTAGTTATTGTATCCATCATTGTTTAGAATAATATAGTCAGACGGGGGAAATAAATTAAACAGAGCAGGTTGAGGAAAAAATACCTGACTGATGTCGACTATGCGGTTGTGGTCACCCTGACCGCACAGCACAAACAATCTGCTCAGACTGTTCATCTAATTTGAAGAAGCTGCTGCACAAGTAGGACTCAAGTTAAATGCCAACAAAAACTGTTGCAACATCAATTAATTGGCAGCTGCTGTATTATTTCTGCAGAATTGTCCTATGAAATTTACATACCTGTGTCTATAGGTGTGTGTGTGTGTGTGTGTGTGTGTGTGTGTGTGTGTGTGTGTGTGTGTGTGTGTGTGTGTGTGTGTGTGTGTGTGTGTGTGTGTGTGTGTGTGTGTGTGTGTGTGTGTGTGTGTGTGTGTGTGTGTGTGTGTGTGTGTGTGTGTGTGTAAATCGACAAACTGCAGGAGTAATGAATGAGATAGCTGGTAAAAAAAAGACCATCCCAAACGTTTTACTTTGGGTCCCAGCAATCTCATTAAAAGTTCCCATGCCTGTTTATAAGGCAGCTTTCAAATGCCAAAAAAATAAATCAAACAAAGTGTATACTTATGAATGAGGACCCATCCCAAAGTGCTGATCCAAGTATTACATCAAAGAATGTCTCACACATTAAGGAAGTCAAGGACTTCAAATATCTGGGCTCATATGTGTCTGACTGTCTGACAGCAGAAAGGACTCCTCGGAGCCTGGTAGTCCAGTGTTTCAAACTCCACCAAGGTCTCTTTTTTTCAGGGCTTATGTTGAAAGCATCCTATTATATGGTGCTGAGACGTTGAAGACTGAGACTGCGAAGAAGGAAGTACAACACCAGCTCGATGGCACATTACACAAGAATCATCATGTGTGTTAAAAACATCGCCTGTAAGACTAATCCAACCAACGAGCAGATCTATTGGGAACTGTCGCCAAGGACGACAAGCGTTGCACATCATAGAGCAATCTTTGCTGGTCACTGCCAGCCACTACAAAGATCAAGTAATATCAGATCTGCTCCTCCAACTGCCCAGAAGAACCAGGCCTCTGGACTCACTGAAGATCCTCTGCACATATGAGTCTGGGGTAGGGCTCATCGACAGAGAGGACGCGGAAGCTATGGCAATCAGAAGATGATCGGAGCCAATCTGTAACTGCGTTTCAACGGCTGTCCGTACAACAGTGAAAACCAGCCTCTGATTGGTTCATGTGTATGCAGAAACACAGAAACAATAGGAGCAGCAGTTATTTCAGATATACAGTACTATAGACGTATGAAGTAGAAACTGAACAGAACCTGTTGTTTTTAGTGCAGTATCTTCCATGCATGAGGAGCAGACTAGTGTTGCCAACTCTTGAAAAATAAAGCCACATCTTCCCTTGAAAAATAAGCCCGATAATATTGCCAATAAATCTAACAAAGCACAAAACAATACAACCTGCGATTATCCATGTGATTCCGATTATGATCATCCATGTGATTATGCATTGTCCTCCCAACAAAGCAGGTTCTAAATTGAATTAGAGTCAAGTCGGCTTTTTAAAAGCCCCTTAAATGGAATTCAGACAGTGTATTACTTGATTTAAACTTAGTCTGCATGTTATAACATATATACGTTGTGTATAGCTTAGAAATAATCGGTGACGCAGGGATCACATCTCATAGCCTGACGTTATGAGATGTCAGGCTATACTTCTGTTTGAGACTGGCAGACTAGTGCACTGTGTAGTGACGTGAGCTTTTTGTTATGCTCACGTCAAGCGCCTTTTAATACTTATGTCGGTTCAAACCCACAGACCGATTTAAATAGCACTGATTTATTTTTAAGAAATGGAGCCAGACGGTGACACTAGACATGCTGTATTATATACCAGATGACCTGAAACCGAGCATCGAGGCAAGGATCATCTAACACGGGATATAAAAGAGAAAATCAATGGAGAGATTGGAAAGGAAGATGACTTTTCTGCAACTTACTTTTATTCAGAGCCCATTACAAGTCAACTCAGAGCGGCCTGTACCATTGTCCATCACTGTGACCTCACACCGGGATATTTCCACTCCAACTGTTTATATCACAATGTTCCCACACCTTCTGGCAGATGATACATATCTTCTTTCTCTGTATTATCCTCTACAACTCTACAATCAGGTCCCAGAGGCAGGGGCTGAGGAAGGGAGCACAAGGCATTCATCGTTGCTCTTTCTCTCAGACTTGTAGGGGTAAAAGGTGTGGTTTGTGTTAAATAATGCTGGGGCTTAGCTCTCGCACGGGCGTGTGTGCAATTGTGCATGTGCACGTGTACATACACACGCACACACACACAAAGTAAAAGCAATTTACTTAACCCGAGGCATTCATTATGCGGTAAAGCTAGAGCATCAAATAAAGGCAAGGAGAGAGCGAGTCTCTGTTTGACAATCCTTCTCTTCAAGCAACAGGGAACTAATTAACCACTTTCAACCTGGTGTTGAAAGTGTTATGATTATGACACATCATTATAGGCGTGTCAAACATTTAAACAAGAATTGATGCAGCATCAATTAATTAGCAGCTGCCTTATTATTTCTGCGGAATTGTGTTGTGAATTGCAAAGATCTGATTATACAGTATGTTTCTATGTTTATTTGTGTTTGTGGAAACAAATGAAAGTGCTTTTTTGCAAATGTATGATGGAAATATACATACATACAAACTGAAAACCATACATCAACAACAACAACCAGAAACACTGTTGCCTTCTCTGGACCCAAACTCATTTGAAATGGTCAGAGAGAGAGTGGAGTCCACTCCACATTTTAACTGTTTGGGGGGAAATCGTGAATGTCATGTCCTCTGGGCAAAAGAGGAAGAAGACTATCCAGGTTGTTAGCAGCGCAAAGTTCAAAAGCCAGCATCCGTGATTCTATGGGGATGTGTTAGTCCCCATGGCATTACACATCTGTGACGGCCACCATCAATGCTGATCCACAAAGCACAATTGTATCAGTTATTTACTGAGGCGATACCATCTACAGTACATACATGCAGCTCCGTCGTCACTAAAACCACTCTACTCAATCTACCACTCTGCGCTCCGGTTTAAAATTGCCGATGGGTTCCTCAGCCATCCATGTAGGCTGTATGAAAAGGTTGGTTGGCCTTCACTCGCTATGACGCGAGACGAGCCCTGCAAAATTTTTATCCACAAAGCGTCTCTTAAATAAATGCCTACACACTTCTAAGCAGCTTCTTTCATCCCACATGCGTCAAACACTTCTCCCTTCTGGCTGCAAAACTATGGAACGCACTTCCCAGTGTGATCAGAAACAGAAACTCGCTCCCAATCTTCCACTCTAGTCTGAAAATGCACCTCTTCAGACTCCATCTCAGTCCATAGTATTTGCAGTAATACGTCTTGCCCTAGCTTCAACCTCCTACACTGACAGGCCTATGCAAAGCACTGACCTCTGTATGCTATATGGCATGTTTATGTAGACTTAGATACCAGTTCATGCAAACTTATAGCTTTTCTTGTAAACATAGCACTATATACTATACTATAGATTCCCTACTGTTATGTTCTTGTCTCTCTGGATTAAGAGTGTCTGTTGAATGCCAACACTGTAAATTATAAATCTCCAAGTCTACTTTTTTTCTTCTTTTAGAACTCCCCATTATCTTGATAAAATACAAGCTCAACATTGTTGAATGCTAGTATTCAATAAATGCTGGTGGATTAAGTGTTTTTCCCGAAGGCAGCTATTTCAATTCCATTCTATCTGCAGCTCTGGGTTGTCTATATCTGATTATGAAAACATGGTGGGTATTTGCATTAGGCCTAGACAAGACACTATTCATTGTTGTTTCTTTTCCTTTTACATAAAAAAGTAATGCAATTACTCAGATGTATGCCAAGTCACGAGAAATAGGCTACTACTGTGGAATTACACCTTCACAGAACCTGAGCCTACTGGCTTTGGGTCTATCCTACCCTTTCGTAGATGTTTTTCTCTGTGAAAGTTTAAGTGCCCTCAACCCTGTTACACCCTCTTGCCCCAAACTTTAGAGGGGTGTGTATTAGTCCATAGTTTCAATAAATACACATGAAAACACATCAGTGTCTCTTACCTTGACGTGGCTGTACTCGGCCTTGCTGGACTCACTGCTGCCAGTCTTGGTCTCTGCTCGAGGCTTAAGGACTTGACGCAGTGGACTGGACATGGGTAGGCCTGTGACGCTGATTCCGTCTAAACAGTCAAAAATAAAAACAGTGCTATGATGAAGGCATGGTTTAAAGATACATCGCATGGATGCAACTGGGACGTATCTTCAGTGATGTATCCCAAGGTCATCGGGGTTTCGGGTCTCGCAACATCATACCCCTCACTCAGGCGACCCAGCCGGGGTTGATCAAGTCCCGACTTACGTCCCAGTAGCTACTCTCGGTCAGTCCACTAGGGAAAGACCCAAGGCCACACAATCCACTGCTCCAGAACTATTCTGCCGGTACTGAGAGGCACTATACTCTGGCACATGGAGGGACTAGGCTCTGTGGGTTGACTCCTGTCCAGACCCCTCCTACGTCTCACCAGGTCTGCTCCTGCTCTCACCAGGTTGGCACAGGACCTGTGCGTTGCACCAGACTCCCAGCACCGGCATTTCATTCAGGAGCAGTGAATCATAATGGCCCTCCTAACGGCCTCACCGAGGTTTTTGGGCTTCCTCCTCACGGAGGACACAGGCTGGGGCGCTAACCCATACTGCTCACCCGGGTGCCGTCTACATTCCGGCTGTCACCCGTCTCTCCGGTGGTCACCAGACTATTCCCGGTTGTCACATAGTCTATTCCTATGAGCCACTATAAATAGAAACTAAAGATTTAAAGATACATCGCATGGATGCAACTGGGACGTATCTTCAGTGATGTATCCCAAGGTCATCGGGGTTTCGGGTCTCGCAACATCATACCCCTCACTCAGGCGACCCAGCCGGGGTTGATCAAGTCCCGACTTACGTCCCAGTAGCTACTCTCGGTCAGTCCACTAGGGAAAGACCCAAGGCCACACAATCCACTGCTCCAGAACTATTCTGCCGGTACTGAGAGGCACTATACTCTGGCACATGGAGGGACTAGGCTCTGTGGGTTGACTCCTGTCCAGACCCCTCCTACGTCTCACCAGGTCTGCTCCTGCTCTCACCAGGTTGGCACAGGACCTGTGCGTTGCACCAGACTCCCAGCACCGGCATTTCATTCAGGAGCAGTGAATCATAATGGCCCTCCTAACGGCCTCACCGAGGTTTTTGGGCTTCCTCCTCACGGAGGACACAGGCTGGGGCGCTAACCCATACTGCTCACCCGGGTGCCGTCTACATTCCGGCTGTCACCCGTAGGTATAGGCATAGGTATTCATTTGGAAACAATACATAACTATATAATACATAACTAGATACTTTTGGCAGTTAGTAATAAGTAGTGTAAGTTTATTCATTTTTATTGCAATAAGTAATAAATTACTGTAATTACTTGTATGCATGTCTCATGACTCCTGCCCTGCAACCCCAATACAAATAGACAACAATTACAAGTTAAAAATGGAGAAAATACATCATAAATAAATACTGTTTCCTTTTTCAAATATTATGGCCACAGTTGTTTTTATTAATTTGCTCAAAAAGAAATTGTTGCAGCACTCAGTTGAGTGTTTTCTCCAGTCAATGTAGTCATATCTGAAAATTCAATCTGTGTGTACAGAGGGAGGGGGGGGTACAGTAGTGTTATTTAGCACGGCAGCTATGGCGCATGCAGCAGAAATCACAGGGGTTTGCTGTTATTTCAGCCCCCACACACACACAAACAACACACCACTCCAAACAAGCCGTGACGCCAGCATGGAGCCACTGACGTCAGCACAAACATTATCTGTTACTCCAAGGGGAAATTGCTGAGAGCATGTATCCGCACTAGCTCTAATAATCTACCCACTACGTGGTTTATACGGTACAGTGTCATACTTAGTCATCCGTGGTGTTTATGCCGCAATATGAAAGGTTCATTTCCTATACACCGCGATTAAAGAACGCTGTCTACCGAGACCAAAGTTCCATCGATCATCCGAGTCGCAATCCCCGCTTGGCTGGGCAAGACATCGCCCTCCTCAACCAGTAGGTGTTCTACCTCTATGGTTACTCATATACCGTATGTAGTAAATAAAAAAATGCTATATCTGCTTTGTCTGGTTCAAAGTAGTCCTACACTATACATAAGGCATGTATGTATTTGTATGCTTGGATGTATGCTATATATAGGCAAAGCAAACAGGATTAGTGAGAACACAATGTCCCACACAGAGGTACAGCCGCAATTACCATGACTCTAAAGGCTCATTCAGAGTTTAGTTTTTTGGCGATCACCGCGACCACCACTCCGACCACGGCAAACACCACTATTCATAGTCACCACCATCACCTCGCCCCTCCTCCTTCCCTCTCCACCGTTCTCCTCGAATGTGTTCATTGTTGTTTATTCGTTTTCCCTCTACTTTCTCTCTCTACCGCCTACCTGCCTCAATTATAATCCTTTCTGCTCTTTTTATGTTTATTTCCTATTCTATTTATGTAAATGTCTCTATTATTGAATTCCTTCCTTCGTTGAGGTGTCAAAAACAAGCAGCCTGCTCCCTGCTCCAAACCTCTGGACCAATCAACATTGCCTGGCGGCTCCTGCCAATGTGATTGGCTTAGCGCTGCTGGGTGGGTGTTCCCAGTGAGCAATGCTGTGGTGGTGAGATCAGAGAGGAGGGCTGGAAAGAGTGGTGGTTGCAGTGGTATGACGTTATATTGTAGTTTTCGGCGGTCACGGTGATCACCGAAAATCAAACTCTGAATCATGCCATCTCTGCATCATGGCATAGAGAGAGAGAAAAACACTCAGCCGAGAGGTTAGGGAAGCAGATTGACACATTACGGCTGGGGCTCTGCACAATCACATCAAAATCATGGTTTAGGTTCACTCACTATACATATTTCTCATGTACTGTTCTGACTTATGTCAGGCATGTACGCACTGTATGGAGGAAGGACAGCTTCGGTCAGGGGCGGATTGGCACATATTTTCCCACCTGGACAATTTTGCCTTGGCCAGGCCACCCTGGGGGTGGCAGCTGGTTAACCAGATGTACCCTTGCGGGTCCATTTGGTTTCATTTTTACACCCTCAAGAGTTAAAATATTCATCATGTGAATTAGTCCAACTTAGTCTGCATGACTAGAGAATGTAGAAGATTAATGGTCATTTTGATCTGTATGTTGATCTGTATGAGAAACACTAGTTTGCCAGCCCTGGACTTTTCAAAAAAAAAAAAAAAAAAAAAAGAAAAGAAACCCTGTCCAGGCCACTAGGTGGCGCAGGCCACCGGGAAAACTCCCTGTACTCCAGATACTCCCTGTACTCCAGGGGCCTACCCCTTAGAGTATATATTAAATAGAGAGGGCACCCGAGATCCCCTCTCATCCACTTGCATTGAGTTGCTCACTCAGCGCATGAGGCGATTTTACTCCTATTTTTCCCCTATTTCCGGGGGGAAAACAGAGTGCATTCTGGGAAAATGGGGCCGAGAACATGAACGCGGGCGACCTCATGCACGATCGGCGCGCGTGCGTGTGCGTGCGTCAGAGCGGAGAGCTATGGAGGGGGCGGAGCCTATTCCGCGTTCATGTTACTGGCCCCATGCTCTCAAACTGCATTCTCAACTTTGGCCACTATGTCCATTTCGCCTCAAGATTTCCTCAGGGTGCTCGCTCTAGAATTATTTACTCTGAGGCCTACCCCAGTAGGCCCCTGGCTTCGGCCTACTGGGGTCTACTATTGTCGTGTCCAACTGTATGGACGCCATGGCATGGCAAACCTAAACCTATAGAATCATCAAAAGCATTGGTTTTCAACCAGTGGTCTGGAGGAACCACCGTTGGTCCTTGAGGGCGAGTGCAGATGATCCCCAGATAAATTACGGACAGTTGAGTAACAAATATACACTTAGAAACCTTTTAACTCTTGAGTGTGAAATTGAAATTAGGATTTTGGCCACTTCTAGGTGAATGAGACCGTCCGTAATTCAGACAATCAATAAAAAAGACAGTCAATAAAAATAAATGCCCCAATTACAGGGAATAAAACACATCTTGGGATGCCGGGAATAGCATTTATTACATTAGTACTTCTATTTCGTTAACTCGGCGGAGTTTAAAAAAGGGTTAATGAAGTATATACTTACGACTGGATTCCAACCTGATTCGCTGCATTCCGCACATCTGAAGTGTCACTTGGCAAGTCAGTTTGGCCAGAGCCTTGCACATTGTTTCTGATTGAATGGTGTTCAAACGAATGTGAACTTCCTCAAACAAACCACAGCCCAATCAGAATCTTCAGCTGCATTTCAACCTTCATATGCCCCGCCTATACCTGTGGGGATAGGCTCCTGGCCAGACTGATTTGTGAAGTGACATTTCAGATGCGCAGAATGCAGCAAATAAGTCTGGACTCCAGGCTAGTACATACTCTTTTCCAAGTGTTTGTTTCCAATATCCTGAAACATTCCAATCACCACCATTTCTTATTAAAAGGTTAAAAATCCATTATTATGCATTTTCTCAGCAAGCATGGGCACTATAAATAGCAAAGTGAACACATTATCATTGTAATCGATCATATGGAACGGCGCTCTCTGGGGGGTTAGAGCACATGTAATTGGAGTGCTGTCAGAAAATGAAAACGAATATTGTGTAGCTGTAAGCCAAGCACTACGAATTTCACAAATGAAAATTACAAATCATATCAAGGAGAGATTAGTTGTCTTCACTGGTACAGTATATGTGACTATGAGTATGTTAATACGTAAGCCTTGTGGCCAATCATGCAAGAGCGGTCAATGTTTAGTCTCCCACACACACAAGGCTCGGGTTTGAATCCTGTATGCATTAAACATATGATGGGATTAGAGCAGGGGTTTTCAACAGGTGGTCCGGTGACCACCAGTGGTCCCTGAGAGGATTTCAGGTGGTCCCCAGGCTGAATGATAAAGGAAAGTTGGTTAACTTTTTGAGAGCGTAAAAATGAAACCAACTTTTGAGAAAGTTGGTTAACTCTTTGAGAGCGTAAAAATGAAACCAAATGGACCCGCAAGGGTCCATTTGGTTTCATTTTTACGATTTCATGTTTACACTCTCAAGAGTTAAAATATTCAATTAGTGACATTTATTAGCCCAAGTCTACACAACTAGGGAATGTAGAAGATTAAAGGTCATTTTGATCTGTATGTTTGATGTTTTGTTTTCTCCAAAATCCAGCCTGGAATTGTGGACGAGGGCAAAACAAACATTTAGTTACGGGATATGTGGGGCTAAAATGTCATCCAATGTTCGTCCGTGGCTCAAATTCGGAATAAATAGTGGTCCCTGGTATGAAAAAAGGTTGAAAAGCACAGGATTAGAGCTTTAATATGACAATTACAAGTAGAAAATACAAACTATAGTTAAAAATGTAATGTAATGTAATCATGGCTTGGGCCGTGGCTCAGCAGTCCAGCGATCCCAACTACTGCATGCATCCCCCCCCCTCTCTTTCCCTATTTCATGTCTGTCCCTCTATTAAAAAATATATAAAAAGGTAAAAGCCACAAAAAACTGGGGGAAAAAATGTAATCACAAAGCCAGCATGGAACTACCTCAACATATACATCTGTGACCTATACGGAAGTTACCCGGGGACCTGCATGGCTGCAAGAGTCCTCATTAGTCAAAACAAACTGTGTGGAACTTCTCATTATAGCAGCTTTCTGTAGCCTATAAATCAATGAGCCACTGTGCAGGTGAAAATGCCACAGCCCACCTCTCTATGCAGCCCAGTCATTATCCACATATTGTTTTTTAAGAGGGGTGGGGGGTATCCATCAAGATGCAAGAGCAAAGCAAAAGGACCCACAAGTTGTGTTAAGCTCCTCCCCCAAAGCATAATGGTTTTAAGGAGTTTATAGAGTTTAACGGTTAAAGTGTTTAAAATACTTTAAAACCCTATGCAATTATGTTAAAAATGTGAAAGGGCTTGACACATATATTCACAAATAGGGACCCCCTGCAGCCTGTTTTTTCTTTTTTGTTTGTTTGTTTGTTTGTTTGTTTTTGTTTGACTGCACAAGGATGTGATTTTTCTCTGCCTAGAAAGCAAATACCTTCAATGTAAACATGGACAAATAATACAGTATATTCCAGTTAAGCTCTACTGTATATAGTCTCTGCATGTGTGTGTGTGTGTGTGTGTGTGTGTGTGTGTGTGTGTGTGTGTGTGTGTGTGTGTGTGTGTGTGTGTGTGTGTGTGTGTGTGTGTGTGTGTGTGTGTGTGTGCGCGTGTACATGCGTGCACGTTTGTGTATGTGTGCGAATGTGCATGCATGCACACATGCACGTGTCTGTCCATGCATGCATGCATGGAGCTATTCCCCCAAGGTTCTGGTCAGATAAATAGCATAATCCACCAGTCATGTTGGCTGTCACCCACTTCCTTTTTTATAATGTTTGGTTACTTAGAGCAGTTTGAAAACATTTGACAACTTTGCACAAAAACATGCCCAAAACAGGGACACCATACACGTCGAAAGTGATGGTTTACTCCAATTTGAAGGGAATGTAAAACGGCAAGCACACAGCTGAAATAAAATGAGGAGCCGCTTGACTCAAGTCCAGCCAGGTAAGACGTCCATTTGACACAGGTTGTTTAATAGACATACTATAGCTAAGAAATGGTGCGTATGATGGACAACCTCATTCTCCCCACAGAGCTGCGCCGGGAGAATACTGACATAAAGCTCTCGGTGGGAGTGAGACTTTGAATTACGCTCCCAGTCGTCGTCGTCTAAGCTCGGGTGACTCCTCTCTCTCTCTACAGATCAGGACCGCGAGTAGTACGCGGAAAATTACAGTCCTCCCCCTTTTCTCAAGAGCACATTGTGCACGGTGCACGTCGTAATCAGTTAACTGCAAAAACACTGACATCAAAAGGAAATCTGACAGATATAAATAGACAAAGATCCAGATGGAGAGGGACGGAGAGATAGAGAGACAGAGACAGAGAGAGTGTGGGGAGGGGGAGAGTGAGAGAGAGATATGTGGACCAGGGTGAATCAAGAGGACATGCACAAGGATGAATGTGAACAAATGATTACTATCATTATTCAAAAGCCAGTGCAGTTAAGTCTAGACACTCCATTACAGGCTGCAGGAAATCATCAACAAGTAGATCTTTTGGTTTGCTCCCCAGAGACACAGCGGTGGGGGGGGGGAGAGGGGGGACAGACAGACAGAGGGACAGACAGACAGACAGACAGACAGACAGACAGACAGACAGACAAGGGACAGAGAGAATTCAGAAGCCTCTATACAAGCCTCTCATTGCAACATGATGCCTCATTTATACTAAGCAGTGTGCCACGTTGCACACCCAAAATAGCACTCACGTGTCGGGTGCCAGTAAAGTTAAGATGTGAACATTTAAATTGACTAAAAATAATGCATGAATATCTCTCTCCTCCACCAACAGCTGTGTCTTGCGAGACTGACTGTATCTGGCTGTGCCTGTGCTGTGTTTATACTGCCTTGAAGGCTCCTTACTTAGGCTCAGTAAAATCTCTCATACTTCTGAAGTGCGAATTGTTGTCTCGCCTCCGTCATGTTTTTTGAGCATGCACTACTGATTTCGCATTGACAGTGTGTAGGATTATGTTTAAATCATGTAGCAGCTCTGGATTGCTTTTTGGGGATCGTGGGTGTGTAAGATATGTGTAGAGAGGCAGACAGGCTGTTTGGTATCTTTTCTATTCTTCATGCCTGCAACGACTTTATTTTCCATTTCCTTTCCACCCTTGCAACTCGATACCACCATCACGAGTAAAGGTTTCTCGGGCTGAAGTAAAGGTTGAAGATGAAGACCTAGCCAGAGTACAGCAGAGGTTGTTTTAAAAAGACGACTTTGCCTCAAGGCATTTCTTTCTTATTTATCGGACCGTGGCACTGATCAAAACAGCAGGGGGAGGGGAGGGCGGGAGATAGAGAGAGTCAGTGAATCACACAGTCATGGAGTCCGGCTCCAGAGGAAACAGCAGCATTGATGCATCAATTGGTATGATCCTCACATCACCTAAACCAATGAGGGCCTGCTGTAAGTCAAGGCACATTAGTTCTGTGGGATGACATCACTCCCACCAGACGCCTGATTTATGCTGCCTGGGGTCTCAAACTGAACTGGAGGGAGAGTGACAAAGTAGTGTGAGGATAAATCAGCAGAGCCAGGCACCCGTTTTAAATGTTCCCTGTGACCTGCTCTCTGTGCCCTAGTCTTATTTACTCTCTCTCTCTCTCTCTCTCTCTCTCCGTGTCTGTCTGTCTGTCTCTCTCTCTCTCCGTGTCTGTCTGTCTGTCTGTCTGTCTGTCTGTCTGTCTGTCTGTCTGTCTGTCTGTCTCTCCGTGTCTGTCTGTCTGTCTGTCTGTCTGTCTGTCTCTCCGTGTCTGTCTGTCTGTCTGTCTGTCTGTCTGTCTGTCTGTCTGTCTGTCTGTCTGTCTGTCTCTCTCTCTCTCCGTGTCTGTCTGTCTGTCTGTCTCTCTCTCTCTCCGTGTCTGTCTGTCTGTCTGTCTGTCTGTCTGTCTGTCTGTCTGTCTCTCTCTCTCTCCGTGTCTGTCTGTCTGTCTGTCTGTCTGTCTGTCTGTCTGTCTCTCTCTCCGTGTCTGTCTGTCTGTCTGTCTGTCTGTCTGTCTGTCTCTCTCTCTCCCTCCGTGTCTGTCTGTCTGTCTGTCTGTCTCTCTCTCTCTCTCTCTCTCTCTCTCTCTCTCTCTCTCTCCGTGTCTGTCTGTCTGTCTGTCTGTCTGTCTGTCTGTCTCTCTCTCCGTGTCTGTCTGTCTGTCTGTCTGTCTGTCTGTCTGTCTGTCTCTCTCTCTCTCTCTCCGTGTCTGTCTGTCTGTCTGTCTCTCTCTCCGTGTCTGTCTGTCTGTCTGTCTGTCTGTCTGTCTGTCTGTCTGTCTGTCTGTCTGTCTGTCTGTCTGTCTCTCTGTCTCTCTGTCTCTCTGTCTCTCTCTCTCTCTGTTAAAAAGGGTCCATACTAATATATCACCGGTCTGATAGACATTTTACCTTGACAATCCACCAGCCAGTTTGATCTTGTCTGGGGGTGTAAAACAAGTCACACAGCTGCACTTAATTCACACGAGCAGTGATAATGACTTTTTTTTTTACTTTAAATATGTTGAAGATAAACAAATCAAAACAACTGCGAAACATGTTTGAGCATTCCGTCAAACCTCTGCACATGTTGTGCCGTTTAGTCTACCGATCGGGAGGAGGAGAAAAGATGCAATTTACTTGATCTACCAGCATCATACAGATCACAGACATGTACAAGGCTCTGATGTACCTGCATGAACTCCTCAAGTTCACTGTGCAGGAAAAAGAAAAATAGATAAAAGCGGGCGAGGGAAGACTGAGAGAGGGAAGAGAGAGAGAGGGAGAGAGAGAGAGAGAGAGAGAGAGGAAGGGAGGGAGGGAGAGAGAACACAGTAGGCTGAAAGGTCCAGACAGTTGGGGGTATGATTCATTTCCCACTGTTCCATGCAGTCACCCACAGAGATGCAAGCCATGATTAGAAATGCAGTAGGATGCTATCAAATACTTCCATTGTAATAGTATTCATTGAAAAACAAAACGGGGAGGAAAAGATTGGGTGGAATGTAATATGAGCCAGGCTTCTGGGCTGTTCGGAGCAGCGTTATACAGTGTGTGTGTGTGTGTGTGTGTGTGTGTGTGTGTGTGTGTGTGTGTGTGTGTGTGTGTGTGTGTGTGTGTGTGTGTGTGTGTGTGTGTGTGTGTGTGTGTGTGTGAATTGACAGAGATATGAATGACCAAAAAGACATCTGTTTTTGCAGAGAATTTCTTGACTTTTTTGCAATTTACTTGGGATAAATGCACGCCACACACAGCAAAAAAAAACATGTTTTTTCAACATAACATGTTGAATGGTAAGAAATGATCGAGAATTGACTGAGCTATAATTGTTGGAAAATACGAGCTATAATCGTTTGAGAATACTAATGCATGTGTGCCTGGCTGCAGGCTTATAGGAGTAGGCATAGCAGTAGGGATAAGGGAAATAGATATGGGATGAATTAAAGGCAATGGCAAGATCAACACGGATTGGATGAAAGCTAAAAACGCCCAAACCACACCTATGCATAATGTAACGGGTATAGGAGGTGAGATAGGATGGTAACGAAATTACCGACTTTAGCGTGGGAACGCCTCTTCTCCAATGCTAAATGTTCTAATAGCGGCAGATGAGACGAAATTGGAGCCCCTAGTCTCAATACCACAACATGAAGTCAGTACCCTGGATAGAGTCACTATAGTCTCAATACCAGAACATGAAGTCAGTACCCTGGATAGAGTCACTATAGTCTCAATACCACAACATGAAGTCAGTACCCTGGATAGAGTCACTATAGTCTCAATACCACAACATGAAGTCAGTACCCTGGATAGAGTCACTATAGTCTCAATACCACAACATGAAGTCAGTACCCTGGATAGAGTCACTATAGTCTCAATACCACAACATGAAGTCAGTACCCTGGATAGAGTCACTATAGTCTCAATACCACAACATGAAGTCAGTACCCTGGACAGAATGGCCTGTTTGTCTCTGCCAGAGACAGTGATGCTTTGCTGTATGCACTGAGGACTTGAGTTTACTCCCCCTGCATAGCACACAGACAAACACAGGATGATGGCTTCAAGAGACAGCTAAAAACCCACTCCTGAGCCCTTTCTTTTAACTGTCAGTTCAACACTTTCTTTTGCTGGGGAATAGGTCTAAATAATGGCGAGTACAGGCAGGTGTGGATTTGTAAAGCGGATTGAACTGCATTCATGTATGAAAGGTGCTGTATAAATAAGGACTATTATTATTATTAGCCCTGGGGTAAAACTATGCTCAGTGACCTTTTCATTCTTCCATGCACTTAATAAACCCCAAGTTCACCAAACAAGGACAATTGTGCAATAATAATAATACTAATAATAATAATGTAGTGTTTATAATGGAAACAAAGTCATATTTCCATTATTTAGGACTCCTACTATTGCTTGGCAAATTAAAACACTGGTTCAACGATTGCAGTGGAGAAAAATGAGAGAACGGACACTCTCAAGAGTGTTCAAGCACATCTGTTTTGACAGCCATTAATATTGGCCAACCTACAGCCACCTCTCTTGTGGAAACACAACAGTGAAAAAGGGAAGGCAGTGAGGGTTGAAGTGAGATCAGCAGGGTCCCTGCTAGGAAAAAAAGAAATGGTGGACACTGGAGAGAGAGAGAGAGAGAGAGAGAGAGAGAGAGAGAGAGAGAGAGAGAGAGAGAGAGAGAGAGAGAGAGTGAGAGTGAGGGGGGAGAGACAGAAAGAATGAGAAAGAGACAGAGAGAGAGAGATCTACCAGCTGAAGTTAAAGTTACCAGGGTTGAGACCCCAAGTCCTCACTGCCGTTTGCTGGAGGCTCTTGTTAATTCTCTTCGCGCCGTCCACGCGGGGCTCGTGGACATCCCGTTAGAACCCCACTGCCGAAAACGCGGACGGCTCGTATCACGCGGAAATGTAGATTTCATTCTTTAATCCAACTATTAGTCCGTGCGCATCGTCTGATGATCATCCCGTTGCTGACTTTCATTTGGGACAGAATTGGGGACAACTTTTTTTTTTCCCCTCCCATTGACATGCATTCAATCCAATGCATTCAAACGGCTCTCCTCCGGTTTGCCCCCTCAATGTCGCTGGCGCATGGGTTAAGCAGCCAGGGCTACACAGCTCTTCCTGACTTGTGACCCGGATGTTTTTGGGTACATCGCCAGATGATCGATTAGGCAAGACAACAGACACAGCATAACAGAAACAGCACATCCTGTTTAGGAGATCTGAGCTTCAAAATAAGGGCTTTTTTACCGATCGAACTGGTTTGAGCCGCGGCAGTGGAAAGAAAACAAAGAAAATCCGATCGCACTCAATGAGTTAAATCATACACAAGGAGTGCAGAAGGAACAGTGTGAGGTTCATTTCAAGGACCTTCCAGGTTGATATGCTTTAGTCCACAGGACCAGACACAATGTCCATCTCTGGGACCTCTGTAAGACCGTCAATTAAATATTAAACCCATTGTGTCCTGTCTAGATTTCTAGTTTCTGAATAACATAATATTCAAAGATTTGCACCACGTTTTCACGATTTTTCAAAAAATAGCAGAGATACAAGCTCATAGCGCGCCACCGAGTGGCGCGCTATGAGCTTGTAGATCTGCTATTTTTCAATAGTTAAAACATAATGCTTAGAACACCAAAACGCGTTCAGTACACTAAAGGGTTAACACCTAGGACACCACATTGGTGGTTGATTCTCAGTTGTGATTCCAACTTCACTACATTTCAGAGGGAAACTTTTACTCAAATAAAAAATGTGAGCAAAACTGATCTTACTACAAGATGTAGTCAGTTTGTGTTAAATACAAATGTGCAAATGCTGAATCCTCAGAATTGTGTAAATATGCACAAACACCAGCGGCTTTGGGCCTCATGCAGAAAGCAATATACTGGCAAAGGTTCTCTATTTTTGTTCATATCTATGATGTACTCTATTAACTATTTTCTGCATTCATTTCATTTCGTCTGTCCAATGCAAGGAAATATGTTTTAAAACTCAGAAAAACATAAGAAAAATGCATAAATGTCATAACATAAAAATATAGTACAAATAAAAATACTAAAAGCCCAGATTTCACTTCATTGTATCCTTGAGGAAGACGCCTAATATCACCATCAGTGTGTCAACACATGGAGTAATGTACAAGTAATGAACACATTGTGGAACACTTTAAATAGAGCCGCCATGTAATTGCACCATTTACCATTTTACATTTAGGGTAATTATAATCATTGGATTATTACATTCATGGGCTAAAGAAATACTGCTGGTCCACTGATCACAATGAACTAGCACACTATAAAAACCCTTGGATAATATTTGCATGTATTGCAATTATCATAATTTGCATGATCTCACTGATTTTGGCCCGTGTTCCAGTGTTTGTGCCCAGCCTGCTGTAGTGTAGTGCAATTCTTCTCAAAGTGTATCTTCAAAAATACCATGCCAGCTCACTGCGCCTCATCTGCTGCTGGTACATCTGCTTTTTTGTTTTAATATACGAAAATGTTGAATAATTGCCATTTCTTTCAAGTTGTACATACAGTAAATATTTTAAATTCATTGCAAATCATGAACGAGTTGCTACAATCAGTAAATCTATCTCTAACATTGTAAATATGCTTTACCCACAAGCACAGGGACACAGTCGGCGACCGAGCGTTTTCGAGGGTGATGGAAATTGGAAGAATACAAGAAATTGACAATCTATATCAACAAAATTATTATAAAGTAGGTGATGGTGGGCTTTCCTCGGGGAGTCAAGTTGAGAGTCTCTGCAGTCCACCTACACCTGATGGGTGAAAAATCTTGAAGATCACTGAAAGAAGGCAGTGCACCTATAGTGTAGGTGGACTGCTGCTGTGTACTAAATCTACTGTATACAAGAATATAAGAGACGAGTGCGTATATTGTATTTTTAGATTGACTATGCCGGCACCATGTAGTCTAACAGTGAACATTATACCTATGTGGTGTGTATTCATTTACGGAATAGTCAAAGGTTTCTAAACGCCATCAATATAAAAGATCTACAAGCTCATCTACAAGCTCATGACATGCTGCATTGTATGCAAGATTTCTTGCATACATTTTTTATAGAATTAAAATACAAATTGAAACTGAAACTTTATTTAAAAATACTTATTCTAATAGTTGACTAAATAAATAGATAAGCAACAAAGCACTCACCATCATTGAGGTCCTGCAGTAGATGCTCCTGTCCAGAGAAGTCCAGCTTGGCTTTGATGTTGACGGTGAGCGTCACAGACTGTCCCGGCTTCAGGGGCAGCTGAGACAGAGCTCCTTCCAGATCCCAGCTCAGGAACTCTCCAAACACCTTCTCTGTGGGACACAAAACAGAAAAATACAAAATGAAGATGGTCGATTCTTGAGTCATTCTACGGAAACGGTACGATTTGGACTTTTTTTTTCTGAAATTTTGACTGAAAGGTTTTACTTTTCTGAATAGCCCACATCTTTAGCTATAAGAAAAACATAATTTCCCATCTCAGGCATTCAATATATTTTTATACATGTATATCTTTTAACATGGTAATTGATAACAATGAGTTGAGCCAATTAAGTTAATAACGGAGTTGTGATTTTTGTACTAAAGATAGCCACTACTCTTGGCATGCCTAAGGTTACGGAATCAGATATATTGTTGGAATAACAAACAGAATCTTTATAACTCCTTGTTTTATGTCATTATTTCATGTAACAGAGTTGAGCTGTTATGATTTACGACCACATGTGAGAGTACAAAATTCCTCTAAAATGGTGTACAATAAGGTTTGAAATTGCCACTTTCTGTAGCATGTTGGTCAGAAGAGTTGTAGAATACTACTTCCTATTGGTGATGTCACTAAAGGGGCAGTTGTAATTGTTGTTATGGAGGGAAGAATGACTTGTATAACGGAGTTTAGTGCAACTTTGGGACACGGCTATATAATGCCATTTAAATGATTAATCATCTATTTATTCAAAAATTAAACATGTCCAACAATAAAATGCAGATTGATATACATGTTCATGGCATAATTTATGGATTTTTGTTGATGTTTAATAGTCATATGCTTTCATTGAAGGCAACTGGGGACATGAAAAAATGGACAAAATAGGGGGTGTCTTCCGAAAGCAACATAATTTGTGATATGAAGATAAAATTCATGTAATGTTTACACAATATTAAAGGGAACATTTCAATTGATTAAAAAAATCATTTCAAAATATTTTTTAGTCAATCAATAAAATACAGCTGAAACGGTCAGAGAGACTGCAAATTGTACCGTTTTCGTGGAATGACTCTCTTATTAAAGATTTTAGGGTGACTAGTTTTAGCTAACATTTCTATAATGTAAATTCATGCATCTTTAAAGGGGATTTTCACCGAGATTTTTTTTTTCTGAGAACATACAAATGGAACCAAATGAACCCTAACGGTTCCATTTGGTTCCATTTGTACGCTCCCAGAAAAATAGGTCCTAAAAAATGGGATACACAACTTGATGATGTCATCACATTGTGTTTCACCGTGTTAATGATTTTTTTTAAGACCAGGAAACACAGAATGGGGGAACTTTTTGTTCACACAACATCTCTAAGGTATATTAATGACACAGTAAAATGTTGAAAATGGGCGGAATTCCCTGTCAATAATTTTATCTGTGAAAATGTCCATGTTAAATTCACAACATCTGCCATTTTGTACCCCTCCTTTGAACAGCATGGGTTTATGGAACAACTTTAATGCATCAAATATTTATTTATTTATTCAATGCTGTCCGCTGGGGTTGTTTCCACGGTCTTCCACAGTCCACGGTCTGAGTGTTTTTTGAAGCACACAAGGGAAGTGATATAGCCCGACGATAAATGGAATGGACAAGGAAGACACACCATAAACACTTTTGGAACAGGACACCAGGATGACATTTATGTGCCCGTATCCACCCAAATGCAATTTGCCCTGCATAAGCAAGCATTTGGCTGACTGATAACTCGCCGCCGGTCTGGGTGACACGGAGAGGCTGGGGGGTAGAGAGGACCATCTCATCGGTTAAGTGTTGCGGGTCGAACGTCAAAACTGTGTAAATCTGACGTTTAAACCTGCTGCTTTGCATTATTAGGCCCCCGGGACTTCGCAAATCGCCACCCTGGGTGATCTGCCGGCGGGTCACCTAACCTCTGATCATCATTGGTGGCCAAGACTAGATGATCTAATTTATGCCTTATAGGCCCCCTACCACCTGAGACGGATGACTCAGCTGCTGCTACTGCAGCTGGGAACATGAAATGAATGATGCAACCAATGAATGACACTGAATGTTATGGGAATGAGAGGATTCAAGCAGTTGACAGTAGCGTTGAAGCATCCGTAGGTCTAAAGCAGTGGTTTTCAACCTTTTTGATCCCAGGGCCTACTATTTATTCAGCATTAGAGCCACGGACCACCATTTGAGGACATTTTCGCCCCACAGACTCAAATCTAAAGATTTCTTTTCCTTTTGTCCACGATTCCAGGCTGGATTTTGCAAACAAAACAGTCAAACATACAGATCAAAATGACGATTAATCTACATTCTCTATTTGTGTTGACTTGGGCTAATTTAGATGTTGGAATTTTTAACTGTTGATGGTGTAAAATGAAACCAAATGGACCTGCAAGGGTCCATTTACTTTCATTTTTACACTCTCAAAGAGTTACAGTACATCTGGTTAACCAACTCTCCATCTTTTAGCTGGGGACCACCTGGAACCCACTCAAGGACCACTGGTTGAAAACCACTGGTCCAAGTCATTCTGGATCTCCCAAGATATTACATTGACATTCAAAAAGCATAAAATCTGAGTGACAACAACTTGTTAGGGTGCTTCTGAAGGATTGGTGCAACAGTTTGAATGACAGACAGACACTCCATCAGAGCCACTGTTTTTAAGTGATAAAAACAAAGCTATTCTCTTTGATGTGTCCCACCGTGACCGCTTTCTAACGGGTATACACAGGGGTTGTAGTGCAGATGACACAGCCAGGGAGATAGTATCGCACCAAACAGCCGTGTGAGTCTCAAAGTGATGTCAGTCAGCCACAATGGGTGTGTGTGTGTGTGTGTGTGTGTGTGTGTGGGGGGGGGTAAATCCTATCCTTCTGGCATTATTCAGTATTAAGTATTACAGAGAGAGGGAGAGAGAGAGAGAGAGAGAGAGAGAGAGAGAGAGAGAGAGAGAGAGAGAGAGACATTTCTACCCTTGGAAATAATTGTATGCGGGCCACGCAGATCACAACACTGCTACGGGGCAGACTGTCTGACGTCAAACAGAGTCCATTTGTGGCCACAACATTTAGCTGGGATTTCATGTTTTTTTGTCTGAATGGTTTTATTCTTTGTCCTTCATTATCCTACAGTACGTGATGGGAAGAAAGATGGAGAACGCCACCAGAAAAGATGAAAAATGTATCTAGCAATGTGCCAGCATGGACCAATGGAGACAAATGCCAAAGCAGCACAATATATACTGTATATACTGTTTATGAAAATGTAGAGAAATTGTGGGCGATACTATGGTGTTATTGTGAATTATAAAAATTGAAAAAAATGAAAAAAAGTACGGATTAACAATTCAAGAGACTTGCACAATCCATTTCAGATGCAGTCAAAAAGCAATTAGGGACCAATCTGCTACGCACATATGCTGTTTATGTGTGTACCTGATTAAAGGCTTCATTGTGGCACTTTACTTGCAGTAGGCTTGCATTAGCCTATTAATTTACGCCTGCAAGAAATCATGTAGCATGTGTTGGTGCTTATGCTTAACGCTATGGGTCCATTTAACCCTCAAAGGCCCGGATTTATTTCTACTTGAAAAAACTGTTTTACTTTAGACAAAACAAAAGAAATCTTTAGTTTTGGGGTCTGTGAGGCTAAATTGTCATCAAATGGTGGTCCGTGGCTCAAATGTTGAATAAATAGTGGGCCCTGGTATGCGAAAGGTTGAAAACCACTGGTCTATATGAAACATGAATGACAGAATAGTCACTTAGAAGTCAATAGTCAAAGCCCTACTAAACAGAAAAGTAACAGCTTAACTAATGTTAACAAGTCCAACCATGCAAACCTTAGGCTGCACTTCAAAACCGCACAAATGCACACGATGAATTACCCAACTTCGCCTGCCTTGTCAAAAGTTCTGAAGCTCAGTACATCAAACACCGCCGTGAGTTCGCTTTGTGATAAAAGACCAGATCCTCGGAGACCCATTTGAAAAGATAAGAGAGATGCGTTCCTTGATTTTCAGACCCTGCAAATGTGTGCTTCCGATTCCTGACAAACTCATCATTTAAATGGTGGAATGAGGGTAAGCTGAAGAGAAGAGGCAGGCTGGTGTACTGTACGGCGCAGGTACCTGTAGTTCCACCAGCAGATGGTTTCACTAGTTTGCTGCTCCTGTTGTCTACACTATCACAATGCATTTTAGGCAGCTATAGTAGTAGCAGGCAGTAGTTGTAGTTGCTCAATGTTAATGCAGTCCAATTTTCTTCCCACTTTTACTCATATTTTTAATTTTATTTTTCTGATTATTACTTTTTTCCCCTCAAGAACTGTTGTACTGTACCTTAAAGCTTGTTGCTAATGAGCCACTGTAATGCAATTGGCACTGTTTCTTAATTGTCATTCTCATTTGTTTGTTTACAAATACAACATGGGTCAACAAATACAATAATGGATTTTCTTAGTTTTGAAGTAGATTCACTTACTAAAAAATAAAAATAAAATACTCTACTATGACCTTTTGGCCACATTTTCAGGGGTCTAGAATGTTTGTTTGATTTTCTTATCCACGGACCCCTTAGCTGATAGAGATGAAGAAAGGACCACTACTATTTGACCCATGACCCCGGCACATACAAGAAACCACTTCACCGAATATAGACGATCTACAAGCATCACTCTGGTAACTCTGTAGTAACTCTGGGGAAGTATCGTATATACTTCATATACCAAAACCACCATAAAGTTACTACTGATTAAAGATGAAAATACAACTTGTTTGTGTGCACTCATGTCTAGTCTGGCTTCACACTGAGTGCCTTTTCCCATTATGTCAGTTGGCAACGTGGATGTTTGCCACAAAGGAAGAATAATGTTGTTTGCTTCGCCACAGATGTCTCGCCATTATGACACTCCATCTTTCATTAATTTCTTGTATACTAGCTGTGAGGATTTAACAGGAGCCAGGACAGAAAATGCACACGCACGCACGCACGCACACACGCACACACGCACAAACGCACACACGCACACACACATTCATGAACATGCACAGACACACAGTGATAAAGCATATTTGCATTGGACTGCAGCCAGGTATTTTACAGCTTTAGTAACCAATTACTTTGCAGATTTAGATCATTCACCCATTTAGGATGGTAATTTGCAGTCAAAAAATAGATAAAGGATCCTTACTTAAGGTAAGGATTTAGAATCGCCCTCAATGCATTAATTTTAGTTTTTTAGAACTGGTTCAAACATTGGAAAACAAAACAAAAAAAATCACTTCTACAATTACGTTGTACTTTGATTCTTTACTTTTGTACTTTTGCTCAAGTAACTCGGTGAAAACAAGACAGAAGCAAGCATAAAAATTACTGATTCAGAAGGCATTTGTAGAATGGAGCTCTAGTCTTAACGGCTTGACTACAGGGATTACATAACGCTCAACCAGATATCCCTGTCTAGTTTTCAGTAACCTTTGAAGAGCCACTGAACCGACGTGATTGTTGCGTTTCATGAAAATCTGGATTAAAATTGTGTAATTGCTTGTTAAAGATATTCCAAAGTGGCAGTCACAACAGAGACAACAAGAACAGAACAGAGAAGGAACGTGCCTGCTGTGCGCCACTGCAATGGGCCTCAATTTCCCAGAACATGACTTGCATGACTTGCATGCCAGTGTGATGTTTGCCATGTTTTTGTCAAGATGTCAAAATGCATCACTACCCTATCCCACTCTGTCCAATGTAAATCCCATGATTATTAAAACATATTAGCATTTTTGCTGCACAATCTGTGTTTCACACGTTTTAATCCCTTAATTGTTGTTGCATAATAAAGTGAGCCCAACATTTGTTTTATAGTGTTTAATTTGCCCTTGTTTGATTATTATGTTGAAAAGACAGATTATATTATATTCAAGAGCTCCTGGGAAACTCTCTCCAATGCAAAGTGAATGAGGGAAGAGTTACTGTCTTTAAGGGCTTTGTTCTTTGTCTAAGACAAACAGGTGTTTTTTTTCTGTCGGCACAACGACAAATGATGACGATGATTTTGGGTCTTTTTTATGGATCAAAGACCAAACATAATTCATCCTACCCAGTAGCTTGGGTAGGATGAAAGATACAATATAAAGCATTAAAGCTATTAAGGAGAGATGCCAAAAGAAATGTTGTTCCAACATGAACTCATGAACTCTTGCAGGGGGTGCAGGGATATTAGACTAAAGCACTGGTCCTAAAGCACTGTAAAGGGACCCATTAGTGGGTCGCGGTCACATTTGTATTGGTCTGTCTCAAATCTCAAATTCCCGCCCACGACTTCCCAGATTGTATTTAAATCATCTATTTTACTTCATATTTTCATGTGAAACGTTTTCTAAATATGAAATTAAACATGCAGTACTCTCTCTCTGTTGATTTACGGTACTTGCTGGTCAAATTGAAGCGTGTCAGGCAGCCTTTCTCCCCAACGGCAGTGAACTTCAGACCTCCAGACAACCCACTGTTGAAGTTAATGGGGCATTTGCCTTTCAGACCAAAAGGTTCAGATATCAAGATGTGCAGCCAAGCTCGCTGTGAGCATATATATACACGGCTGCTATGTTTTAATAGCCAGCGCCCAAATCTAAAATGATACAGATGTTTTCTCAGTTGGCATGGGTCAATAATCTCTATA
The DNA here is from genome assembly GCA_039105355.1 of Benthosema pterotum. Classification (NCBI taxonomy): domain Eukaryota; kingdom Metazoa; phylum Chordata; class Actinopteri; order Myctophiformes; family Myctophidae; genus Benthosema; species Benthosema pterotum. Next base: position 38,310,101 of record CM076970.1, read on the forward strand.
AATATGGACAGGGGCTATGCCTGAAGCAATTCAGACTATTACAAATGATGCGGCACAAAATAAACTAATTATCCTTCAATGTGCTTAGCCCCCATACTATCTAAAATATTGAGAAATTCTGGTGAAGAGGTAAACAAAACAAGAACAGCGACTGTGACAGAACGCATGAGATAAAGAAAGCATACAATTAAGACTTTCTTCCCCTGTGGAAGCTGGGAGCATTAATTACATAAAACATTGTGAACCGTTCAATGGAATTACATTTGAACGATAACTATTTGTTTTGATTGTCTACACACCGCAAAGCTGGCTATATGGTAGAGTCCTTTGAGGAATACAGAACGGCATGACTAGAGGCTTCAGGATGGGCTCTGCCAGCATAACACACAGGGGGACTAATTAGGTTTACCGGATAAAATGTTTAAATGTCATTATTAAAATGATATTACCTATTAAAGGTCTAATACACAGTAGCTCTCTTCTCTTGAAAAGACTGTGGTTGGTAAATCAATGGTGGGGGGAAAAAACCCTGATGACAGCAATAGCAACAGTCTCTCACACAGCGCTTTTGTCGCATGATCAGTTGGCACTGCAGAACAATCGATTATGTATTGTGTTACCCTCTCTGCAGGCAACCAGTTATATGATTTGAGCTGAGCTGTTGTCAAGCGTCTGCACTTGGGAGCCTTTTCAAGTGGGCTCCCATCAGCGGCGAATCGAGGAACACTCCTAAGAGCTTGTCGTTCTAGATGAACAACAGTGAGAATGTGGCGACCTTTTCTGCTGCCTAATGGAGACCGGAAAATAAGCACACACCGCCGCAGTGTGAATGCAGAGTGAAAAGGGAGCACCATACCAATTTGTGCTAATTATCCTGCCTCTGAGGCTGAGAGGGGAAACAGACGACGACGCACAAGAGTTATTTCAAAGGCAGCTCATCTGCATTGGCAACTGTGTCCAGGGGGGTCACTGTGGTTATTGGAATGGAAACTGGGCTCAACTCGAACTTTATAAATAAACTTGTGTTTCAAATTATTTCAGCAGAAGAAAGTGCTGTACAGTTCAATGATCCCCTCAGAGATGAATGAATAAATCAGCAAATGAGAGAAACAAACCAGGGGATACAACGTGATATTTCCACAAAGATTTGAAAACCTCTAAGAGCCTAAGCAGATTGGAATATGGAGGGGTCCCAGAGCATAGTCTACCTCTGGTTTTCAGCATACTTCTACGCACATTCAGTAGCAACTGCTCAGCTAATCTTAAAGATATGGCTGGGGTTGACAGCCTGGAAACCAGACAAAAAGTCTGGTAAAGTTGCTCTAGCCCTGCCCAGTTGTGATTTGATTTCGCTGACCCTCAAGTTCAACTGGTGGAATCGCGGCCCAGTATGCATACTTTTTCCCCCCCTTAATAATGTAGGTTCCACACAGAGATTCATCCAAACAAATATCTACACAGTGATAATAGTCTGGCCATGCCAGGCCATGGGGTGTAACAGTGTAGGAGGTCAGCTACACTGTAGCTACGGGCGGGGAGCCAGGCCATTTAGAGGTTTAAGAATGATCAATAAAAGCTTAAAGTCAATTGTAAACACGGACGGGGAGCCAGTGCGGTGAGGCAGAGAACTGGACTAAAGTGTTTGTGCTATTGTCTTTTACCAGTGAAGAGGGGGGTAGCTGAATTTTGCACGAGCTGCGGGCACAGTAAAGGAGGTTATTGAAAGGTAGAACAACGTATAAGTGTAACAGGTGTAAATGGGTTAATACAATATAATGTACCGACAGTGCACAAGCAGATCCCTGGGGTTCAGGCGGTCTACACTCTCAACACAGAGGATTTGACACTTTGATGTGACACACACACAGTATAGCACAATGACTGCATCTTGCGCCTCAGTTGGTCTTCAATAGACAAATGCAATCTTCGCCTATCGTTACCATGGACAAGCCACTTGGCAATATATTTTTTATATGTACAGCACACAAGCACTTGACAGAGAATTGCCCATTTTGCCTCAAGGGAAATGGATGAATGCATCTATTCACACAGCCATTCACAGCTTTGACCAGCTGTCATTGGCAAGAGAGATACCTCATTTCTTATTTGGTGTAATAGGTTGACAAGAGCCAAGAGTGCAGGCACAAATGTGTTTTTTTTTACTCACTTCTGTGACATTTCAGTAAACACACCTTAGTGACATTATGACAACATGGGTGAAAATTGAGTGTGATATTTTTGTTTATCTTTAACACAGATGACTGAGATTACTACAGTTGCACAACTATGTCAATTTAATTCACACACAGTGTGCATCTCCTCATACCGAACAACTTCAGTTCCTTTAAGAGTCCCACTGTTTTGAATTATCAATAATTTATTCTGTCTGTGCACCAGGCCAAATCGTGCAGCCACTTTAGAATTTAGACATTTAGCAGATGCTCTTAATCCAGAGCGATATACAGTAATCATGAACAAAAGGTAATACATCAAATACATACAAAGGTAATTATGGGTCATATGCATTTTATGCAACTACATGAAAATAAAATGCCATCTAAGTTACATACAACTAAGTTGAGCCTCTACGTATGCCTGTAAGATCTTGTGGGTCAAGTGGCAAGTGCTACGGCAACTGCTATGGGCTAAGAGTCTGCAGTGGTGGGATTTCAAACTAAGCCAGAAGATTGGGAGTGAGTCATTTCCATGGGAAGTGCATTCCATAGTTTTGAAGCCAGAAGGGAGAAGATCTTGGGAGAGAGCCAGCGAAAGAAATCCTGGGCCGCGGCGGCCGTTTTTGCATAACATTTTTTTTGCATAATAATTGTGGCTGTTTTGCATAACAGTTGACCGTTGTGCATAACAGCCAGGATCCTTTTGCATAACAGTCGACCATTTTCCCTACTAAACCCCTAACCACTAACCCTAAACATAACCTCAGTAAAACCTATGCCTAAACCCAACCTAACCCGTAACCTTAAACATAACCAGAAACACAATAGCAGACAGACTTAACCAGCATAGATATAACATAAAAAATGCTAATAGTACAACATTTTATTGGACATGGATTTGGGCCAATGGAAGTATGTGGACTAGAATGCAACCAAACGTGGACAGAGGGGGAGAGGAAGTTTGCAGATAAACAATGGATTCTAAAACTTAATACAACATTTCCACAGGGCTTAAACCACTATGAAAGATAAGTAAGATTAGTTATCTCAGACATAGATAGACTCTTCTTCTTCTTCAACAAAGATGGCGAATGCAAACATTCTCTGTATTGTACTCATACATAATGTAAGATACAAAACACTCAAGTACTATACCACAAACTTAACCTTCGACCATTCTGTATTATGTTGTTATACGTTATGCAAAACGGTCAACTGTTATACAAAACAGTTATGACCGTTATGCGACGTTGTGACGTCCATCACGGTCGAGGATTGCTTTGGCCACTCCTGTCTTGGGATGTGTGGAGCGTTGGCCAGGGTGTTTACAGTGCATCCTCAGTCATTATGAAATGCAGCAATACGGTAGAGGCCAATGTCACCCTGCTTAGAAACGAAACCCACAAGTAAAAAAAAATGAAGATAAAGATGATTTCCCCCTCGCATGAGCCCCAAAAGGAAACAGATCTGGCATTAAATGCCCTTCAAAGGTCTCGTGGCTCCACTGTGTATGTGGGCTTAATTGCTTGTGGTTTTCCTCTCCTTTTACTGTAATGAAGCACACTTCAGTGGAAATGGCAGGCAGTAATATACGCTTCTCAGCGCTCTGTCAGCGAGCTGCGAGGTATGCATTGGAGTTACATTTAGCTTTATGTGTTTTTATGTGTAATGAAGGCCTAAACATGCATTTGGACATATTGGAGAAATGGAAGAAAACTCAAGAGAATTGGAGAGTCTGTAGTAGTAAACTGACAGAGCCTCTCTCATGAGGCAGGCTCAGGATCATCATCGAGTGGGGGTGGGCATTGGTGCACATGATGTGTGCATGTGTATATGTTGTTACTAGGCTGCACAGTTTAACTTTTTTCCTTCGCTGGTTTGTTTTTTGTTTGTTTTTCAAATAACCCAAATCACTGAATGCTCCTTGTGAACTACATTAACTGCCTAACTGATGTTGAATCACTTAATCAATTGAGATAGGTGTCATCCCTATCAGTGAGGGAGATGGTGACTGGAAGGCCAAAACATCGCTTAATAAAATCATCCTGCAAGGAAACGGTAGGCGACCCGGAATTCGCAATCCAGGCACCATCACTCTGGAACGCCCTGCCACTGGAAATCAGACTCGCTGAGCCTGTGCTCCATTTTAGATCGCTTCTAAAGACTCACTTTTAGGAAGCACTTTGTGACTTGTTATTAAAAGTTGCTACATAAATAGCATTATTATTATTAATAATAATAATCTAAAAGCGTTCATATTACAGACGGCGTGTGGGTCATTGTGTATCTACAGTACACCCCACCAGTCCCTGATGCATATTCGCCCGACAATCCAACATATACTGTAAGAGGCGATTTGTTACAGGCACACACATTTATGGAATGTTGGGAATTAAAAATATAATGCTGGTACAAGAACTCTATCATTTGTAAAATCGAAAGTTCTTCTGAAACTTCCAAGTTACACCTGGCCTCCTCCTCACCTCATCACGTCTCGTTCTGCAAAATGACAAAAGGATATCGTTTGCGGAATGGTTCAAGCACAGTCTTGGCCAATCACAGTGGTGTTCCGCGGTGATAAGTGGAGGCCTATATGCACGATGTATAGGTTTTGGAACAACGCCGATTTCACTGCTGATTGAACCGTTGTTGAATTGAACTGTCAAGGACGTAAAGCTGCACGGTGCCGACGGTTGACGGCATGAAAAATGTGGGGAATGGAGAATGAGAAAGGATAGAGGAATGATTGGTGTATGAATACAGAGAGAGAGAGGGAGAGAGGGAGAGAGAGAGAGACGGAGAGTACAGTAGCAGCAGGAAGCACAGATGATGATGATGATGATGATGATGATGATGATGATGCATAAAGCAGTACTAGTATACTAGTACTGATTATGTGAGAATGATGGTTTCAGTTTTCCTCACTCTTGTGTCATGCAGGTGCAGTGAACTAGTTGGGTCGTTTCTGACCGTTCCGTGACCGTGGAGAGCGAAGGTCCGTTTCTCAATGGAATTATCATCTAAGAGGGTTATTAAACAAATTTGGCCGGGGTGTACTTTCAGAAAGTGCGGGCAATTTTTTTTAGAGCCCATAATCCAAAATGTCCGCCCTAAAAATGTGTTTTTTCCTTCATAACTTGAAATGCATTGATTTTACACCCCATAAATGTATTGAACATTAATACAAAGTTGGGCATTACGGACGATTTGGTACCAAGCATCTTCTACCAAGTATCTTCTATGGTTCTCGAGATACAGCATATAGGTACTTTCACAGATTGAGGAGAGCAAGACATTTGTATCATTGATTCTCAAGTCAATCAAATGGTGATACAGGCATGAAAATTGGTACACACACTCTTCAAACCCCACTATTTCTAAAAGTACTGCGTGCCCTGCAAAATTCCAAGATGGCAGTCCCCAAAATCCAAGATGTCCGTCCAAAAATGTGGTTTTTCATTCATAACTCGAAATAGAAAGATTTTAAGCCTCATAAATGTATTAAATGTTAATATAAAGTTGGGCATTGCGGACATTTTGATACCTAGTACATGTCTGTATGTACTACGGTTATTGAGTTACCCTTTTGGTGCCTCATCACTACGTATATGTTGTAACATTTTGGCACGTTTCACTCTTTTACTCAAAGATTCCTTTATTACCATCCTAACCATTTTCAGGAAATGGACCTACATGGGTCTGCTATCATTAACCACTTCAAGTTTTTCAATTGATGAAAAGGGTCGGGAGTTATTAAACCGAACGTGAATGCTGTTTCAGTGGTAAATTTGCTGTGTATATTTTGCCAACATAAGCCATGCATAAATGTCTGTCTGTGCTTCACACTGAGTCTGTGCTTCACAATAAGGGCTGGCCATTTTAACTACATTGATTTTTTTTTTAAATGACATTAAAAAGGCAAAGAAGTTAAGGGAGAAGGGGTTTAGAGGTAACAGAAATCCAGGCCTAAGTGGATATCTGAAACGGACGCACCAAGTGTAGCATGTGTCATAGTGTTATAGTGTAATATATACAATAGTGTTATAGTGTAATATATGCAATAGTGTTATAACGTAATAGGGCTAATAGTGTAATATTTGTGCATTAGGGTAATAGTGTAATATTGTAATATATGCAATAGTGGTATAGTGTAATTGGACAATATGTGTAATAGGGCCATAGTGTAACATGTGTAATAGGGTAATATTTGTGCCTTAGGATAATAGTGTAATAGTGTAATGCAATAGCGGTATAGTGTAATAGGGTAATATGTGTAATAGTGTCATAGTGTAATAGTGTAATATATGCAACAATGTAATAGCATAATAGGGTTAATAGTGTAATATATGTGCATTAGGATAATAGTGTAATAGTGTAATGTATTCAATAGCAGTTTAGTGTAATAGGGTAATATGTGTAATAGTGTCATAGTTTAATATGTGTAATAGTGTAATATATGCAACAGTGTAATATGAAACAGTGTAATAGTGTAATAGGGCCAATAGCGTAAAATATGTGTAATAGTGTAATATTGTAACATATGCAATAGTGGTATAGTGTAATAGGAGCATAGTGTAACATGTGTAATAGTGTAATATGTGAAAAAGTGCAATAGGCAAATAAGTGTAACAGTGTAATATGTATGCATTAGTGAAATATAATAATGCAGGGGTCGACATTATAATTGGCCCGATGGCCCGAAACAGGTTTGAAAACACGTGTGGACCACCAGATGGCGCCCTATACTGGCCCGATGGGGCCAGTGGTAAAATGCCCTCGTTTGGCGCCCGTGCCTTTGGTGTACAAACCATATTTATTTCACAATATGTTGGTGTTGTTTTGTAATTGTTTAAGTTTTATTTATATTTTGTTTATTAGCACAAAAAATATTTTAGGCATTCTGCATTGTATAAGGGTCAGCTTGCTGAACGGTCTACTGGTTTTGACCCCCATGAAAAGAGTGCTGTTAACTTGAATGCATTTAATGCATTAATAAATGGTGGTCTTTTTTTGCAGACTATGGGGATCGATTACCTGGGCCAGTGGTTACAGTTGTGGGGCCAGTGATTCTTAAAAGCCACTGGCCCGAAGGGCCAGTGGAAAATTTCCCTTAATGTCTACCCCTGTAATGGTATAGTGTAATTGTCCTATTACGCTATACCACTATTGCATATATTACACTATTACACCTATTAGCCTATTGCACTTTAAACTATTAAACTATTACACATATTACCCTATTACATATGTTACACATATTACACTATTACCCTAATGCACAAATATTACCCTATTACACTATTACACATGTTACACTATGACACTATTACACATATTACCCTATTACACTATACCCCTATTGCATATATTACACTATTACCTTAATGCACAAATATTTCCTATTACACTATTACACATGTTACACTATGACCCAATTACTCATATTAGCCAATTATACTATACTGCTATTGCATATATTACAATATTACACAATTATGCTAAGGCACGAATATTACCCTATTACACATGTTACACTATGATCCTATTACACATATTGTCCTTTTACACTATACCGCTATTGCATATATTACAATGTTACACTATTACCCTAATGCACAAATATTACACTATTAGCCCTATTACGTTATTACACTATTGCATATATTACACTATTACACTTATTAGCATATTATACTATTACACTATGACACATGCTACACTTGGTGCGTTTCAGATATCCACTTCAGATATCCACTTAGGCCTGGGTTTCCGTTACCTCTAAACCCCTTATCCCTTAACTTCTTTGCCTTTTTAATGTAATTTAAAAAAACATTTTTCAATATAGTTAAAATGGGCAGTCTACAAGCTCACAACGTGTCAGTAGATTGGCATACCAAAAGAGGAATAATAATAAAGGGTTTGGGATAAAGGGTTTAGCGTGTGACGAAAATGGCCAGCCCTTATTGTGAAGCACACACTCCGTGTGAAGCACAGACAGACATTTCTGCGTGGCTTATGTTGGCAAAATATACACAGCAAATTTAGCACTGAAACAGCATTCACGTTCGGTTTAATAACTCCCGACCCTTTTCATCAATCAATTGAAAAACTTGAAGTGGTTAATGATAGCAGACCCATGTAGGTCCGTTTCCTGAAAATGGTTAGTATGGTGATAAAGGGATCTTTGAGTAAAAGAGTGAAACGTGCCAAAATGTTACCCTTTTGGTGCCACATCACTACGTATATGTTGTAACTCAATAACCGTAGTACATACAGACATGTACTTGGTATCAAAATGTCCGTAATGCCCAACTTTATATTAACGTTCAATACATTTATGAGGCTTAAAATCTTTCTATTTCGAGTTATGAATGAAAAACCACATTTTTGGACGGACATCTTGGATTTTGGGGGCTGCCATCTTGGAATTTTGCAGGGCACGCAGTACTTTTAGAAATAGTGGGGTTTGAAGATGGTGTGTACCAATTTTCATGCCTTTATCACCATTTGATTGACTTGAGAATCAATGTTACAAATGTCTTGCTTTCCTCAATCTGTGAAAGTACCTATATGCTGTATCTCGAGAACCATAGAAGATACAGACATGTGCTTGGGACCAAATCGTCCGTAATGCCCAACTTTGTATTAATGTTCAATACATTTATGGGGTGTAAAATCAATGCATTTCAAGTTATGAAGGAAAAAACACATTTTTTGGGCGGACATTTTGGATTATGGGCTCTAAAAAAAATTGCCCGCACTTTCAGAAAGTACACCCTGGCCAAATTTGTTTAATAACCCTCTTAGATGATAATTCCATTGAGAAACGGACCTTCGCTCTCCACGGTCACGGAACGGTCGGAAACGACCCAACTATAGTGCATGCACACAGCAAATTGGAATCTGAAACCAGAATTTTGTCTCTCCGATGAGAAAATCAGCTCCTATGCAAGGTTTATTTCAGTACATTTTCATACTGGTTGAAGGCAGACTTTTTTTTTGCTTTCCTTGTACTGTTACATAAAAGAGAAGATGAGTGATGAGTGAAATCTCACTGGCAGCTTTGAAGACCCTGGTAAACGTGGTTGACCATTTCATCCCTTCAATAACACCAATGATATGCGATATGTAGGCATGTTGTTTGCATTGATTAGTCGTTGTTACAATAGTTTACAGTAGTAACCTGTAAGGAACAAGAAGCCTTAGGATAAGCACCACAGAAAAACACAGTAGCACCATACCATATATGCTTCTGTTGCTAATCCCCCCCAAAGGAAAACTATAAATAAAAACGACGTGAGTCAATCAAAATGAACACTGGTACAAGGAGATCTGAACACAACACTTTTAATTTCAGCTGCACTTCACTAGCGGTCAGTCAAACAAAAAAATGGACTCCATGGTTCTATTATAGACTCATTGTGGTCTGGCTCCTAGTGGCAGTAACCAAATCCTAATTTGCAATGTGCGAGACAAGCCACAGCGAGCTGGACACTCCAGACCTAACACCTAGCGACCTAACGCGCGTCTGTGTGTGTGTGTGTGTGTGTGTGTGTGTGTGTGTGTGTGTGTGTGTGTGTGTGTGTGTGTGTGTGTGTGTGTGTGTGTGTGTGTGTGTCAACCAATCGAAGCTGTGAGACATTAATGACATGGTGTGAGTGCTCAGAATTTCAGGGGGTACAGTATGAGCCAAATGGCTCACAGCCTGCGAGATGTTCCAAATTACGCCAATAAGCCTAACAATCTGTCTCATCGGGCTGTCTCGCATGGTATAAATTAGGCCTAACTGGTCTCCCAATCCCACACCGTATGTGCCATTTCATATCCTATGATCCCCTACAGAATACACTAGTAATAGACCCTTAAAGGATTCTATGTCTGAGTGTGTACCAAACCATTGCACATGGAACCATTAAGGTTCACTGGGGTCCCAGAGATAAAACATTGTGTCAAATATGGGGGTAATGGTGCATTTTTATGGCACCGTTATCCAAGGTGCTTTACACCTTGGATGCTTTACTTGTGTGGTTCCAGGTGGTCCCCAGGATAAATGATGGACAGTTGGTTAACCGGGTGTAACTCTTGAAAGCGTAAACATGAAACCAAATGGACCCGCAAGGGTCCATTTGGTTTCATGTTTACACTCATGTTTCATGTTTCAGGTTTACACTCTCAAGGGTTTTCATCATCTGAATTAGGCCAAGTCTAACCAACTAGAGAATACAAAAGATTAATGGTCATTATGATCTGTATGTTTGACGGTTTTGTTTCTGGAATTGTGGACAAAAGCAAAAGAAATATTTAGTTTTGGGGTCTGTGGTGCTAAAAAAAAAGTCATCAAATGGTGCTCAAATGCTGAATAAATAGTGGGCCCTGGTATGATAATGGCTGAAAAGCACGGTTCTAAACCCATTCACGGAGGCACAAGGGAGTAGTCTACGTTGAAGAGAGAGAACACTAGATAGGATGAGAAATTTCCGCTGTTCCACAACGGTAGCTTTGCGATAGACAAAACTAAAAGAGCGACTGGCTGAAAGACAGACAGACAGCCAGGCGAACACATTCCGTATTGTTCCAGGCCACAAGGTTCACATCAGGACCCTCTTTCATTGTGCTAGTTTTGTCGTACTCCCTGAAGTATTCCCACTGCCAGGGCTGGCTGCCAGAGCATGACTGGCATACTCCCATTGCAATTCACATGATGGCAAACATCACACGCTGCCAGTGGTGGAAGATAACAAGGTACATTTACTACCATGTACCTTGCTTGAGTACAATGCTTACTGTACAGTAGGTATTTTCTACTTTACACGAGCTATTTCTGACTTCCAATACTTTTATTTCAACTGCGCTACATCACAGAGGGAAATGTTGTATTTTTACTCCACTACTTTTACTCCACTATATAATTAGATTTTGTTTTATTCACCATGCACTTCACTGCCTTTAACTTATTCTGTACAGGGTGTTTTAAGTTTAATTGAAAAATAGCAGGTGTTCACGGCTCATAGCGCGCCACAGAGGAAACCAGTTAAACGCAGTGCAAATCTTTAAATATTATATGTTCTTTCAGAGCGAATGTTTTGTCAAAGTGGGTTAACCTGTTGCACTACTGTTTTATTGCTTATTTTACTGCACTGTGGATGAGAGGGAAGCAATATTTCATACCTCTATATGTCTCAACATATATTCGTGTGACAATTAAAGAACCCTGAACCCTTTAACCGTGAACCTACATGTATTTGAAAACATACTAGTTGCTTTGATTATTGTTACAAAACACCTCAAACCTATACAACCAATTCAAATGAGCAGATCTTACAAGCGCAATGTCTTGCAATGCGACACAATGTGAGTTTGTAGAGCTGCCATAATCAAAACATTGTTATACATAATAAAAACCTGGAATGAGACATTCTGCATAGCAAGTATGTTTCCTTTGTACTTTTTCTCAATTACTTCCAGAGTATTGCTAAATTACAGGAGGCCCATTTGAGAGATTTGGGCCTCATGCATTGCAATGGCAGCACAGCGGCTGGGCATGATCCTTCCATGCTCTTTCTCTGCTGATGGTCACTTTAGATCATTCTTCAACACTATGACAAAGAATCTCACCATTTTAAAGGAGATGTTCATGAAAAGGAACAATGATGTCAGCCCAGACGTTCTTCTAAAGGTTAGTGAATTGTGATAATGCCACATTCAACGTAACCCTAATTCCACAGTCAAACTGTAAATTAAAAGACTTTTTTCCAACACTGCTCTCACTGCAATGCACGTGATCACGGCTGGTACTCTACACATGCTCACCGCTAAGAATATTTAGAAGTAGGAGCGTTGCACACAACAGCACTTTCAAGCATCTCAAAGTGTGCTATGATTAATGTGCACACATTTTTCCTTACACGTTTTGTGTTTTTTAATTATCTCTTTCTAAGTGTTACTATTGTTGTATTGCTGCAATGATCGATTCTGCTGATGAAGCATTTTTAGTCATTCACCAATGAACAAGACTGATGGGTGAGGGATGGACCCGGAAACAAATGACTAATGACCACTCTGAGGTGGTTAATGTAGGAAAGATTGACATTACAACTTATGGTAACAGACCAGGAATGTATATATTGTATTAAGCATGAGAAGACCCCTTGAGTCAATATTAGCTAAACTTCATTTTACAGTTAAAGGGGAATTCCAGTCATTTTGAACCCCCCCCTAAACCGACCCCTGTTGCCATGGTAACCAACCTCCTATGGTTGATTTTGGTTGTATTGACTCCTGGAAGGCAAGCGGCAGCCCCCCCAGATCCTGTTCCTGGGGCTCCATTGAATTCCGGTTATTCACTCGTATAGTCCCATTTTGAGCAGTGAAGGAGATAAAATCCAAAGCCAAAAAAAGTTTTTTTTTCCATGGACGGTCTCCAAATGGTCTCCAGCAACCCTCCGATGCAGTGTTAGCCTAGCATTAGCCTCCAGTGTTGTGCTATACATGTAAACTACTAGTGGACGCAATTCTGCTCCCTCGCTGTTTTTTCCACTTTGTCATCCATTCACAGCTGTACTGTGGTCACACTGTCTTTGTTGTCGCTGGAAAGCATGGAAATGGTCCCATTTCTGAATCCACACAGGACTGAGTTTGTTCTGTTGTCTGTTCTGTTGTCGTGTCGGCTACTACAAAGCCACTCCAGTGTTGCCAACTTGCCAACCTCCAAAATCCAAAATACACCAGTGCCACTTCCAAAATGCATTAGAATGCGCTAGAGCAGTGGGTTTTCAACCATTTTCATTCCAGGGCCCACTATTTATACTACTACTACTACTACTACTACTACTACTACTACTACTACTACCAGTACTACTACTACTAGCAGTACTACTACTATTACTACTACTACTACTACTACTACTACTACCAGTACTACTACTAATAGCAGTACTACTACTACTACTACAACTACTACTACTACTACCAGTACTACTACCAGTACAACTACTACTACTACCACTACTACTACCAGTACGACTACTACTACTACCACAACTACTACTACTACTACTACTACTACTACCACTACTACTACTACTACCACTACTACTACTACTACTACTACCACTACTACTACCAGTACTACTACTACCACCACTACTACTACTACTACCACTACTACTACTACTACTACCACTACTACTACTAGTACAACTACTACTACTACCACTACTACTACCAGTACAACTACTACTACCACTACTACTACTAGCACTACTACTACTAATAATAATAATAATAATACTTCTTCCAGTACTACTACTAAATGCAGTACTACTTGTAATACTAATTGCACTACTACTACTACTACTACTACTGCTGCTACTTCTGTTAGTAGTAGGACTGGTGCTAGAAGTAGTACTGGTAGTAGTAGTAGTATTAGTAGTTGGAGTGGGGCTAGTAGTCGTACTGCTAGTAGTAGTAGTACTGCCAGTAGTAGTAGTAGGAGTGGTGTTAGTAGTAGTAGTAGTGTAGTGGTAGTAGTAGTAGTTGTACTGGTAGTAGTAGTGGTAGTGGTGGTAGTAGTAGTAGTAGTAGTAGTTGTATTGGTAGTTGTATTGGTAGTAGTGGTGGTAGTAGTAGTAGTAGTGGTAGTAGTAGTAGTTGTTCTGGTAGTAGTAGTGGTAGTAGTAGTAGTGCTATTAGTAGTAGTACTGGAAGTAGTAGTAGTAGTAGTAGTAGTGGTGGTGGTGGTCGTTGTACTGGTAGTAGTAGTAGTAGTAGTAGTAGTAGTAGTGATAGTAGTCGTTGTACTGGTGGTAGTAGTAGTAGTAGTAGTAGTAGTAGTGGTAGTGGTAGTGGTAGTAGTAGTAGTACTGGTAGTGGTAGTGGTAGTAGTAGTAGTGCTATTAGTATTACAAGTAGTACTGCTATTAGTAGTAGTACTGGTAGTAGTAGTAGTAGTAGTAGTAGTAGTATAAATAGTGGGCCCTGGTATGAAAATGGTTGAAAACCCACTGCTCTAGCGCATTCTAATGCATTTTGGAAGTGGCACTGGTATATTTTGGATTTTGGAGGTTGGCAAGTTGGCAACACTGGAGTGGCTTTGTAGTAGCCGACACGACAACAGAACAAACTCAGTCCTGTGTGGATTCAGAAATGGGACCATTTCCATGCTTTCCAGCGACAACAAAGACAGTGTGACCACAGTACAGCTGTGAATGGATGACAAAGTGGAAAAAACAGCGAGAGGGAGCAGAATTGCGTCCACTAGTAGTTTACATGTATAGCACAACACTGGAGGCTAATGCTAGGCTAACACTGCATCGGAGGGTTGCTGGAGACCATTTGGAGACCGTCCATGGAAAAAAAAACTTTTTTTGGCTTTGGATTTTATCTCCTTCACTGCTCAAAATGGGACTATACGAGTGAATAACCGGAATTCAATGGAGCCCCAGGAACAGGGTCTGGGGGGGCTGCCGCTTGCCTTCCAGGAGTCAATACAACCAAAATCAACCATAGGAGGTTGGTTACCATGGCAACAGGGGTCGGTTTAGGGGGGGGTTCAAAATGACTGGAATTCCCCTTTAACCCATTAAGACGGGAGGCCAATTCTACAAATGTCCTAACATTTTTCTGTGAAACGCTTATTTTGAAGGTCCACAGGAAGCTAAGACATGTTTTGTGACAGATGGTCGTCCTTTCTTTCACAGGGAACACAAAAAATGCAAGACACAAAAAAGAACTGCATTTTTCTGGCTTGATGACGTTTAGGGCCAGACTGCAAGAGAAGATGTTCACTTCCGGATAACTTTCTGTTGCTTAGCAACACTGAAAAAGAAGAATAAATCTGCACACTCATCTTCTCGTTTTGAGCCACTGCTCTTCACCTGGTCAAACTCAGCATTGTTGAAGTTATTCCTAGTCAATGCCTCTCCCAGGTGGCGCAGAATATATAGTAGTTAATGAGTAAATGAGTCCCGACTGATAGTAATGGTCGCGAGCGTTTTGCACCTTCCCCGACCATTTTGTAAATCTGCTGTGGATATCCTATTGGTCGCGGCACATATCCTATCCATCACAGCAGATATCCGTCGGGAGCTATGGTTAGGTTTAGGCATAGGTTTTGCTGAAGTTAAGTTTAGGGCTAAGGTTAGGTTTAGGTTTTAGTAGCGACTGATGAAAAAAGGCCAACTGATGAAATGGTTGCTGACTGATAGCCAGGGGTTAATTTCTGCCGGAGCCAGGCGGAGCGCCGCTCCCCCTTGCTCCATAAGCATTCCGGGGGCTGTCAGTGGCGCTCCCCCACCTGCAGGTGGCGCTCCCCCACCTGCAGAGGCCTATCCGGGAGAAATGAGTGACAATCCAGCCAATACATCCCCGTTCATTTCAGTCGTTGCTATAGGATACCACCTTACTCTGAGGATACCACTCTATTGGCTGAGGCCGCCGAGCCTTCCCAGCTATGGGATGTTTATCGAGAGTCGGGGAGGGATTTGGTCGCTTGCAGCTCAGGCACACAGTTCACTTCACAGTTCTCACACGTTGCCTCCTGGGCTGCTATGGCTGGGCTACTGCTGCTGCTGCTGCTGCTCCCACCGGCTGAGGCACGGTGGAATATGATCGCTATAATAATGATTAAAAGGTACCCAGGAAGCGGCCGGACCCCTACATTTTGTGGTCTCGATTCTCTGGAAACACTGTAAGCACACTGCGCGACGCATTTGAGCTTGTGGATGGGCTCTTTACAAAGTGCGTCTCTCTCTCTCTCTCTCTCTCTCTCTCTCTCTCTCTCTCTCTCTCTCTCTCTCTCTCTCTCTCTCTCTCTCTCTCTCAGACGCATGCGTGCACGCACGCACACACACAATAATCTTCCGCCAAAAATCGACTTTTTGCGCATGTTTTTCGGTGCGCGGGTGCGCGCGCGTGCATGTGCGTGAGGTGCGCTCCGGCACCTCCCGAGTTACAAATTAAGCACTGCTGATAGCCTATCGGTCACCAGGTTTGCCAACTGTTAAATCATTTAATAAAGTCCGTCTGCCTCAGTCGCGAATTGATTTTGCCATCTCTCGCCTCTTAGGTATACAGGAGAGCCTCCTGTTTCAGGGGTCTTTAAGCTACCACATTTTAGAATGGCACCACTTACAGGAAGTACGGCTGCTATGGCGCAATCACTGTAGCTGTCAAAATCATTAAGCAGACAGCCATCCGCAACGGCGACAGGTTACCATGGTGACGCATTTATGCAGCGTGTGTCAAACAGCCGTTGTGGACACTACCTTACAGTGTATGCTCTGCCGTAGCAGGAACGGCTGCTACGGCAAACAGGCTTCTCTATCGAGCACAGGTCGAGTTCCTGTTACCGTACTAGAGACTTGCCGTTGTATGGCTTAAAGACCCTATTATGTGAGACGTTACTACTGTACTGTACTAACCTCTGGTGCTGACTGTCTTGGAAGAGAGTTCCAGTGTATCGATGTCCTCGGTGCCGATGTTCTCCAGGGTGATGGCGAGCTCCTGGTTCTCTCCGTTGAACAGCTGGACAGACACGCTGCTGGACAGCTCCTCTTTAGACATGGGCTGCAGTGTGTGGGCAGACCTGCGGCCGCATGAGCACACATACTGGTTAGTTAAGTTCTCCATCTTCAACCCTCCATGAATAAACAAACATGTGCAATTGCATGCGCTGTTTCACTCTCCCTTACATGCACTGATTGCCAGGAATATAAAGTCATTAAAGGACCATTCAGTGATTTGGGTGATTTAGGAAAACCCTCCAGTCCCCCTACACTTTACATAGGCTCACACTCTGCATAACAATTGGGGGGGTGGGGGGTGCAACAGGGCAACAGTGCAATCTTCAGATCTTCGGCAAAGTACCATTGAATACAGGTTGTTTTGACCAAAAGCACAACCTGAGAAAGGAATCAGAGATAGGATGTATTTTTTTTAATCTGATGTGGTGGTGGATGCTATTACAAGTATTACAGTGACAGGCTACAAGGAAACTGTCAGGAGTGGTGCTATTTTCGCTTTGCTTCTAATAATAAACTGTTAGAAAATGATCATTTGCAGAGAGAAATCCAGAACAGCCTACGTCCCATGGCAGCTACAAAATAAACAGCACTTCATACATTTTGCTCACATGTCGTGGCTCAGGGCACAGTACAAATTCACCATGTGTCTGCAGCTCCCATCCATGAATGATTACACATGCGTCAACTGTAGAATAAATGAACATTCAACTAATTTCAGATGCCGGTGTTGCCAGGCTATCTCTGGTATAGCGTCATGGGAGACGCACGCAAGTTCTTCATTTGTCAAAATAGTGTGTGTGGACACAGGAGGACACGCACCAGGGGTGCATCTATTCTTTAATACTCAGTTGAATTAGCTTTAAAAAAAGAACTGATTTACGGGGCCCCTCAAGTAATATTAAGATCATGGGAGGTCCAGTGGGTACTGAGGTGCACACATAACAGGTCCAAAACCGTTGTGCTACTTTTTGCTGCTCTGTTTGGCCTGGAACTAACCTCAACACCCAGGGCTTTCATTTTCGTCCGTGCTGTACAAAAAGGCAAAGCCTGGACTAAATTGTTAGCCACAGTGACAGGGGGAGTCTACCCTGCCGGGTGGGCAGGTACACAACTGAACTCTAAGCTCACAGTGAGCTTGTATAGCTGCTTGTTTTGGCATAGATGGAAAAAGTTGCACCCAGTAGAGGCAGGGCTTCGAACCAGTTCAAGGAAAAACCGAAACCGAAACAAACAGAATTTTAGGGGATTTTTCAAGGAACGGGAACGGAAACGAATACGAAACTGTTCTGGAACAGAAACGTTATTCTGAAATCCACAAAACCGGTTAATAACGTTTTTTTTTTGTTCTCTATATATTTCACAAAATTTGGCAAAAGCAGCCTTTGTCGAGATAAGCACAGCCTCTAAAACACTCTAAGGCCTCTAAAACACTGGCCAGACTGTGTAGACTTGTATGACGTTCTCCGTGACTTAGGTGATAACACCGAAACCAAAGACATATGGAGTGTTTTCAAGCTTGTTTATTGCAGGAAATAACCGATTTCTTAGGTCATTGAAGTTAGCCCCATCAAGGCTGCTTGGTTTTTTAAAGATAAAAATCCTGAATGTTTCTGCATGGATGCCACCTGCAATTTATTATTTTGGGCATAAATCCAAGGCCAAATAATGACTACATCTATTCCAAGGTAAAGTCCTCAAAAATAAGACTTTACAGGCCCGCCAAACATTACTGGAACGATAAGAACAAACAACATTTTTTGGTGCTGGAACGATTGCAAGAATGAAAACGTTAAATATAGATCTATCCGAACCGTTCCTGAACCGTTCCAGAAAGAATAATTTTGTTTTCAAGCCCTGAGTAGAGCTATAACCCGGTTCAGATTTTAGTGGGAATAGAGGGTATAAGTGGTTAACTGCAGTCGCGGGCAGAGGCGGGTAAAGACAGCAGGAGCGCTGATACAGCAAGGCAGCCGCTGACTGCTGTTACTGCATGCTCAACATAACTAGCTCCCCCGAAAGTAGATAGCACATAGCAGACAGACTGTTGTTGCTGTACTGTATGCTCAACATAGCTCACCAGAAAGGAGGAGAGAGCCGACAGGCGGAGAGAGTACCACCAAGCAGCGAGGGCAGGTTCAAAAGGCTACCGTACATAAATGCAGTAAATGGTTAGATGTATTGCTTTTTTCTCAGAATCATCTCGCTGCACAAATCTGACCTAATCAACTAGGCCTGTGTGTCACTAGTTTGACACACAGGCCGTATGGCAGGCGGCTCCTGTGTGGAAGTGAATACAACCGGCAAGACGCCTGAGGGCGAGAAGTGACGTATAGGAGGAGGTTGCATCCTCCTATATGCACTGCTCATACTGTATACGGTATAGAGCTGTCTTGAGTGTACAGGGTTTGATGTGGTCAGATCAATGTTATAGCATGTCAGCTTCATACGTTGTATATGAAGATCTAAGGCTATATCTTCTTGCAGAGCCTTTCACACGCAAACAGTAAAAACTTGGCTTTCAAAGCGAAATCTTGCGCCAGATCAAGAATTTTGTTGGCGATCGGGAAAAATGGTCCCTGTCAGCATAATCGGGGCAAATATCCGGCAACCATAAAGGCGATATAGACATGCAGAGAAGAAAACAAACCAAAACATAAAGACAACAGCATTTATATTACCCAAGGTGAAGGCACAGGTGTCCCACAGAAATAACTATGGGTAGTCACATGAGGAATAGCCTGGCCTACCCTGAAATGATTTTGGCGTAGAGCGTACCCCCCCCCCCCCTCCCACTTCTAGGCCAGGCTAGATTAGTCCAGGCTTTCCGTTTCCGCGAACGAAAATGAAAGCCTGGGTTTTCGAGGCTGCATGAGGAATGATGATTTCATTGCATTCAAACAACAATGAAAACCAAATGTACTGTCGCCACTACAGGAGGCATACCGTGGCAGAGAGGTGCTGAGCTGGAGTCGGGGCAGGGATGGGATGACCTCAACCAGACAGCCACTGGTCTTCACACTGGGCAGACCCTCCAGCAGACAGTCGCTGGTCACCCCGAATACTGACGTGTGGTAACCTGAGGAGGGCATCGAAACAGGTGAAAAGCCTGGTTCATAATTAAGTTATTGATCAGTACATCGGCTTATACTCCGGAACGATGCAAATCCTGAACCATGCAAATTGGGAATGCATGATCCAACTGGTTAATCCTGCAGACCAGCAGATTCCACAAAATGACAGATATTTCTGAAAGAAATTTATCAACGGAGCTCAAACATTTTTATGGTAAGGACTCAGAGAAACATCTGTATTCGGCTGCTGACCTTACCTGAAAATATATTGTTCCAGGGACTCCCAAAAGGCAAAGGTTTGCTGTTAAATAATATATTTAAAGATCTGCACATATTTTTAAGATTTTCCACTCTATGGGATATAAATGTGGTATAAAGGTGGTACAGATGCATACCCATCTGTGCCCTTTGTGCCCATACTGTAATGCACATTATATATAGATCTCAGTATATGCCTGCCAAAAGAACTAACGTGCTATACAGTAAAAACAGGAATGATTGTTGTAGGTTCATTTGCAGGACAATCGACAGACAAGGTTTTAGGTCCAAAGGTTATCTTTATTTCCGTGTGATCAGACATGGCATTTTTATGATTGATCCAACAAGCTCCCATTAGCCAAGTAAATGTTTTATATATTTATTGAAATGTGTGTATTCATTTGGAGTGCCGATGAGGTCACAGCCGTGTGATTATCTGACATTAAATAATGCACAACCTCCTGCCGATGAAGGTATAAATATCACAGCGGAAAAGAAGAACTGACTTGACTTGACTTTTTGGATACTGTAAAAGAAAAAAAAAAGCTGACTGTCTCTTGTGAAATGACTCGAGACTCGAGATGAAGGACTTATGCAGGGCACAAAGAAATCGATTAACCAAAGAGAAGTTCTTGAAGTGCTTTTTCGTTGCACAGAGAAAGGTTACTCTGCGAGGACTGTTTGTAGTGTTTCATCTAATTACCCGACGCTCTCTTAATACAGCAGAACAAAGAGTGCTCATTTATCTTCCATGAATGGAGAGGGGGGTGGGGGGTGTGTGGATACAGAGCCATGGTCTGGACAGCTGGCTGCGGGCTTCAAAAGGGAGATGAAAAGTATAGTCATCCCTGTGGCCTCCATCGATGATTAACCTGGGGCACTGGCATCACAAGCAACTATTCCCCAACAAAGATCAGTGAGTGAAACATGCAGATTAGACATGATTAAAAATAAATGCAATTAAAATTCACGCCCGACCGACTTTCTAAAAATGGAAGGCAAAGCTGAGGACACCACTGTGTGTGTGTGTGTGTGTGTGTGTGTGTGTGTGTGTGTGTGTGTGTGTGTGTGTGTGTGTGTGTGTGTGTGTGTGTGTGTGTGTTTGCATGCGTGCGTATGTGCATGCCCAGATCCCTGGCGGAACAGATGAGAGCTTCTCAGGGATTTAGACAGAACGCCTGGTAGCCATGAGGCAACGCTTGAAAAATTAAAGGAAAAAAACAATGGTAAATCTACAAGCTCACAACATTTCGCAGGCGTGAGCTTGTAGATCTGGAATCATCCAGTTTGTACAGGTAGCACACCTGAAACATGGAGTTAAAAAGTAGATCATAGCATAAAGCACCATCGCCTAAAGACTTCATCTGTAGTGTACGTATTCTGGACCAAATATTTGGTGGAACATATCAGCTATGATTGTAGGGATGCACTTCTAGATATGCTAATAAACATCTCTGTAATCCTCGCACTCTTCCCACTGTCCAAATGTGGGTTGGGTACTTTCCACTCATTCGTTCCAATGGAACGATGGATTTTTTTTTCCATTTTAAAGGTAGGGGAAGTGATTTGAAATTCATGGTGTAGTACCAGCCTGGTGGACTAGGGGCCCCCAACAGTAGCTACACTATGTGAACCTGCTGCTCGCTCCTGATTGGAGGAGAATTGGTGGTGACCTGGGGAACTTTTATTAGCTCCTCTGCTAACGTGGGGGAGGGGGAAACTCCATATGTGGTTTCCACACCTTATAATAGAGCATTTTAACAGAAAAAAAATATTTTTTGGGTGATATCTGACAAAAGTGAAATCACTTCCCCTACCTTTAAGGTCCCAGACCTTCAAAATCTTTTCCAAATCCATCAACAAGGCGTACCGTATGCACTAGAAAAATATGCGCAAGGCATTTCTATATTAAAACATTGTTTCATCATATAGGAAAACTATTGGTGGAAAGGTGTGTCTATTACATGCTTAGATGGGATTGGACCACAGCAGTTTGGGCAGGGGCTTACAGAAAGCTCTATTGTTGGTGAAGTGGTTTGGTGAAAATCGGCAGCAAAATCAATATACCAATATACAGTATCACGATTCCTAATGCCACAATATTGAATTTTGTTTTGTGTTTTATATTGATGTATCATTACTATATGTCTGTATTTATGTATTTATTATGATCGGTCAGAAAACTGACTGAGGGTTTGAAGTGATGATGATATTTTTAGAATTGTTTAGAATTGCTTTAATGTCCTAGTTGATTGAACTTTTCATGGTTCATATTGTTTAAAACGGTTGTAATGTAATAAAAACAAAGTAATTTGTGAGGAAAAAATGTGAAATATAAATATATCGAATCAAATTGCAACATAATTAAGAATCGCAATATATAAATCAATTTGACATCCTAAATATCAATATATCGTATCGTGAGGTAAGGGAATCGTCCCACCCCTACAAAAGAGAAGTGAAAAGAATGGGTTTAGTTCAGGGGTTTTCAACAGGTGGTCTGGGGACCACCAGTGGTCCTTGAAAGGGTTCCAGGTGGACCCCAGGCTATATGATGGAAAGTTGGTCAGCCAGATGTAACTCTTTGAGAAACCAAATGGACCCTTGTGGGGCCATTTGGTTTCATTTTTACATTCTCAAGAGTTAAAATATTCATCATGTGAATTCTGTGGGGCTAAAAAGTCCTCATATGGTGGCCCATGGCTCAAATTCTTAATAAATAGTGGGCCCTGGTATCAAAAAGGTTGAAAACGACTGGTTTAGTCAATTACAGGCATCAGACATTGAAGCAAGGCAGAGACAGCGTGGGTGTTGGTCTCACCGTTGACAGTGATGTTGCCTGCCGTGCGGGGGACCCCCACCAGGGTGACAGGGTACAGACCAGACTCTGCAGGCAGGGACAGGGCAGCAGGCAGGGACTCAAACTCCACTCCGGAGGTCAACAAGCCCTGAAAGCACAGAAGGAGATTGGGTTACGAATCCGCATTGCCTAGTGTCGATTGTCCTCAAATACTCATCGACAAGGGATGGCAAATGTACGTCAAGTGGATGAGCACACTGACATGTCTCGTCATCAAGATGTATGATGATAGGAGCACCCTGCCTGCACCCCTCACCTCCTTTCTTAATAAATATTATTTTATAATATCGGTTTCATCGGTTTTCTTTGATAAATGTGAGTCTGATCACAAAGGAAAAGGACATGTTTTGCGGGGTACAAAATGCAGGGCAAGTAAAACTGCCAGTCATTTTATATATATCGTAGTATGAATAGAAGATATGAGAAAACATATCTCACTGACGAAAAAATAACAATTCACAAGAATGAAAAGCCAACTCAATCAATGCCAACTTTGAATTTAAGCTTTTTTGTTTGTTTGTTTTTGATGATTAACCATTTAAAAAAAAAACACTAACACTATTTTCTTAACACTTTTGGGGAGCCTATGCTGTCAAGTTGAATGGGGCTGCTGTTGTTACTCTAGTACAAACACAGAGGTGTGCAGCTGTCTCGGTCCCCGGAGGTAACAGTTGAGTGTGAAGCAGCTCTCCAGCATAATAATCCATCATCCTAATCCACCCTTGATGTCCTGCAGATAAAATCACTCTCAGCATGTCACAGCCGTTTCCCACCAAGAAAATTGCTCTTGTTCGCACCGTGAGCAGAAGAGGAAACAGTGTCACTGGGAGCACGTTTCGCTAAGGGAACAGATTGAAAAGGAATCCCATACAGGCGCGCAACAGGGGGATCAACATGCTCTGCAGCAGTAGGCCATACACACAGACTGGCATGGTACAGGCTTATACTGATTGTATTGATAGAATGTACTGTGCAGGTAGCGTACGCTTTCAAACGTGTCATGCCTTGAAACCTGGAAATAGTTGAAGAACATTATTGCTCCTGTCGGTTGTAAACCTTGTATGGTCCAAAAACATTTTCCCTTGCTTCAGGAAGATGTGTTCCATTGGCTAGTGTGGCTAGCTAAGGGCAAAGCCAATCGGAATGGAATATGAAAAATCTGACTGTCGAAGACTAAACCTTCTATTTCGCTGAACCAATAACGTCGATCCAGTAGAGTTTATATGTTTATTTATTCATTTATTGAAAAATAATGACCGTTGAACAAATACAATAAAAAACACACAGGCTTACAGAGACCTTTAAATTAAAAGACAGATTTTCGTGGCATAGGCTCTCCGTAACACGGCCTGCAGCCTCTAACCAATTCCCTTATTGTCATTTCTGTCACCTTTCTTCTTCCCTTAGCCACTATTCCTTAGGCTCACACCTTTATTTTCGACTGGAGGTGTGGTCCCTTAAGTTGCCATTTTCGTCACATAGAAAATAGAAAATACATAATGGGATTTGAAAGCACAGGCTAACCTACACCATGAGAAGGCAGAGCACACATGCATGTGTGCTCCTTGGAGATGTCCAAGTGGAACAGCTGCTGCATCAGTGGAGTACTTCATATCTTTATTTATTGATTGTCCTATTAACAGCTGTAGAATGCCTGCTGTTGGTCACTTCCTTGTGTCCATTGTGTTTAGGTAAGCTAATGACATAGTTAAATTAACTTGTGAGTTGTGACACATTGCTGCTGCTGATTCAGTTTCACCATGTTTCACCAACTTCCCGATATGCAGATAATGTTTCGCTTGATCCAGTTTTGTAGAGAAGCCCAACACCCATATTCTATAAAGCAAATGAGAGATGTGATGTTTGACGATCACACACTGCACTTTGTAATGTAAGAAGTGGTCCAAAATTGGCCGAGATATGATTTATCAAAAGATAAAGTTCTCAGCCGCTCCTATAATATGGGATTTCCCAATTTTTTTTTTTTTTTTTTTTTTTTTTTTTTTTTTGCAATTTGCTTTATAACGTTTCGTAGACTTGGGGTAAATGCACGCCCCATACAGCAAAAAAAAATCATTGATAATTGGTGATCATATAGCACTTTGAATGAGACATGATCGTTTGAAAAGACAATTATGACGGGAAAAGGTATGGGATAAATTAAAGGCAATGGCAAGACCAACACGAATTGTATGAAAGCTAAAATGCCAAAAAACAGGGAAACAACGAAAATAGCAACTTTAGCGTGGGAACGTCTCTTCCCCATGAGGAAGATGCTCTAATTGCGTATAAACGGCAATGAGACGAAATTGGAGCCCGCAATGTCTAATCATCCTAACGAGTCGAGGGGTCCTGGAAGGGATAGAAATCTAGAAAATTTGATTGATCAAAAATGACTAGGCACTGACTGGGCCAAATGTCTCTTAGGACCTCCCTAGAGTGTCCTTCAGCACCCCTGGGGGTCCCCAGACCCCCACGTTGAGAAGCAGTGATTTCAAACCTGTGTCAGTTGCCTTCGTCAGAGAGATCATGATTTATCGGAACGCTGAAATATCAATGTTAACCTATTGGAAGCTATTCATTGTTGTCCAGCCTCCAAAAGGTTAATTAGCCTATTTAGTTTACAATAATGATTAGCCCATTCACAAAGCAAGCTAATTGTGTGTTGTCAGAGTTGCTATGCATTGACCTCATTATAAATCAAAGAGCAAGAGTGCATATTTAACCTCTTGCTTTGCTAGGGACAGTTACATGTATAGCACATGTAAAATGTTTGTACTTTGTATTTCCTGGACCCTTTTTTAGCCTTTTTATCAGTTTCTTTTTGGGTTTTATACATTATGAATGTGAAGATTGGAACTCAGATGAATTCTACCTAAATTTTCAATCAAGGTCTGTCCTATGATCAGGGGTGTAGTGGAGGGGGGACACGGGGGACGGCGTCCCCCCACTTCTCACATCTAAAATATTTTTGGGGCAAAAGTAGGCCTATGTTTTTTGTCTTGTCATTTACTTTTATGGACACAATTAGGTATGGTAAACAATCTTTCTCAATATGCTATGCTTGTTTTAATAGCGTGTCTGTGTTTCCTAGAAATGGAGGTCTGAAAAAAATCATTAGCATGGTGAAATACATCTTGATGACATCACCAAGATGTGTTTCACCATGTTAATGAGTTTCCTTTTTTCTGAGAGTGTACAAATGTGAACCAAATGGACCCACTAGGCTCCATTTGGTTCACATTTGTACACTCTCAGAAAAAATAATGAAAATGGGTGGAATTCTAAAAGTACCACTGCAACACTGCCTATGATTTAATATTATCCTGCATATTGTACATGCAAACTTGGCAAAAGAAACATCAGTGGCTGTGATCCTGCAATTGAATTGCTTTACATGAAACCGTCATAAATAAATGAACATGTCACCTAGTCATTGGTCTCGGCAGCCTCCCAAGTACGTATTAACTTGTCTTTATTTTTTGAATTACATTTCCATTTAACGGCACCGGGCTCCTATGACTCAAGTTGATTAAAGCAGTGCAGCTTCTCAAACCATTTCTTCTTGTCAAGGGCCCTCAAATTTAGATGTACTTCCATAGCAACTCACTCTCACGATCTATTCCTCCCTCTCTCTCTCTCTCTCTCTCTCTCTCTCTCTCTCTCTCTCTCTCTCTCTCTCTCTCTCTCTCTCTCTCTCTCTCTCTCTCTCTCTCTCTCTCTCTCTCTCTCTCTCTCTCTCTCTCTCTCTCTCTCTCTCTCTCTCTCTCTCTCTCTCTCTCTCTCTCTCTCTCTCTCTCTCTCTCTCTCTCTCTCTCTCTCTCTCTCTCTCTCTCTCTCTCTCTCTCTCTCTCTCTCTCTCTCTCTCTCTCTCTCTCTCTCTCTCTCTCTCTCTCTCAAATGCATAATTGAATACATTGATTAAATTGTTATTACAGATAGACAGGCAGTGTTGGGCAAGAACGAATTACATTACAGACATTATATATTACTGTAATATTATTACCTTTTTACAGCAAAAGCAGTGTAACGAGATTACCCTGCCAAAATGTGTAATAGAACGCCTCATTACTATATACAAATGAGCTTGTTGTTGTATTAACAGATTTACAAGCAGCACATCAGTGATAATAACAGAGATGTGCAGTAGTTTGTACTTGTAGATCAGGGGTGCCCAAAAGGTAGATCGTGATCTACCAGTAGATCACACAGGCCATGCAGGTAGATCACATGACAGTCCTCTAAAATGTATAGATCTGTAACTCTTGGGAGCGTTAAAATGAAACCAAATGGACCCTCCATTTGGTTTCATTTTACGCTCTCAAGGGTTAAATTATATTTAAACATCTGAATTACGTAATTTCAAGAGTCCACACAATTAGAAAATGGAGAATAACTGCTATTTTGACCGACGTTTTGCCAGTTCACTTTCCCAATTGTGGACAAAACATGAAAGTTATTAGCTTTGGGTGCAAGAGACTAAATTCACCCTCACGAACTGTCAACTCAAACCCCAAATACTGTTCTCAAACGTCAGTAGTAGCATATACAAGAAAACTTTCCAATTTTCCACCTCCATTTTTCATTATAAGTGCATTATTCTTGAACACTAACAGTAAGTAACACCATCAGCACTATTTCAAAGTCAAACTTTCTTGGGGGCCTTGAAATGGATTTTTTTTTTGTGTAGATCTTGTTGAACCGGTCATTTTGAAAGTAGCTCAAGTCAAAAAAGTGTGGGCACCCCTGTTGTAGATCCTAATCCACTGCAGCATTCTGCACACATGGCATACAGTTAAAAGTCAAAGTCAAAGTCATCAGATTAGTCACTCACGTTACCGCAGTGAAATTAGTTCTCCGCTTTTGACCCATCTCTTGGAGCGGTAACAATAAGTAATATAATAATATTACTTTTTTCAAAGGGGTCATAAGTAAAGTAAAGATATCATTACTCTATAAGTAATATTGCCCAACACTGCAGCCAGATGTCAAAGGGATGGGATTTCAACCGCTGTGAAAATAAAACATGGAGGCAAATGCAGCACTTTGAACAGAGAATCAATAGGACACAAAGCAGAGCTGGGAATTACAGCAGATGTCGTGTGGAGACTGAGAAGAAGTGTTGCTGTACTGCAAGCAGGGTCACCTTGACCACATGGGGATGGGAAAGTGTCCAGAGTGTGTGTGTGTGTGTGTGTGTGTGTGTGTGTGTGTGTGTGTGTGTGTGTGTGTGTGTGTGTGTGTGTGTGTGTGTGTGTGTGTGTGTGTGTGTGTGTGTGTGCGTGTGCGTGTGCGTGTGCGTGTGAGACTGTACGTGTGAGGACCGAATGTCTGCATGAGTTCAGTAGAATTTGATAAAGAGACTCTGTGAGGATAGTCTCTTATTCCTGGTCCTCACGAAACAAGCAGTTGTTTTATGTTTTAAAAAAGGGGACCCTGTCTCTTCTACTGGGAGTCCCCGGAAAACAACACTTTTTCAGATGGAAATCCGTAGCCAAATACATGTATTTTAGGGGGGGCAACAATGTAGATGTTTAAGAATTAAGCCAGTAACTATGTTAGGGTTGGAGTAGCCTGGCCTAACCTGAAATGATATTGGCCTGGGGGGCGGGGTGCCGTCACTTTTCAGACGGCAGATGAGCTGATCCGTTTTGTTTTCACCAACGTGTCGTCACCCCCGGCCCCTCTCCCGCCCCTCCACTGCTGTGCTACATCGTCACATCATTTGGAGTCACGCCCACCTGAAAGGTTGACTCCCAATACTAGGCCACTGTGGGTAACAAATTGGTCCAGGCTTTCCATTTTCGCGCAACACAGACGAAAATGAAAGCCTGGGTGTCGAGGCTATAGGGTTAGAGCAACGGACTATAATAACTAACATTATTCGCAAATAATAACATTGGCATCCTAAAATGTAGATGTCCTCACACGTATAGAAATATAAAGATTTGTTGAATAGGTACACAGCAGATGGAGGGGTGCCCGTGTTATGTGTGGTTGGATATAGATGATATCTCCCGTCCCAACACTCTGCGTGGGGCACAGATGAGCTCTTGGCAGCCTGTGCATCAAGCTTGGTTGGGGGTGCGGCTCGTGGGTTAACCCTTTCTGTAGCGTAACACGTTTTGGCGTTCAAAGCAGCATGTTACACTTCAGCTATTGAAAAATATCAGATCTACAAGCTCACAGCAGCGCACCACCGAGTGGCACGCTGTGAGCCTCTAGGTCTGATATTTTTTTGAACAATTGTGAAAATGTGACGCAAATCTTTGA
This sequence comes from Benthosema pterotum, assembly GCA_039105355.1. Lineage (NCBI taxonomy): Eukaryota > Metazoa > Chordata > Actinopteri > Myctophiformes > Myctophidae > Benthosema > Benthosema pterotum. Next base: position 38,339,259 of record CM076970.1, read on the forward strand.
ATATACTCTTTCAGAAGCATTTTTTTACTAAAATCGTTGCTCTGGGGGATCCCTAGAGCATGTTTTCAGATGACGGTCCGAAGCCAAATAGAGATAATTCTGGGGGTCCTTGGCGTGACAAATGTTGAGCATCACTGGCACAGGAACATATTTCAGAAAAACTAGAATCTAGTGTCAGAAAGCAAGAATGTAGCGCCAGAATCTGGCGTAATAAACTAGAATATAGTGTCATTAACTAGAATGTAGCATCAGGATTTAGTGTGAGAAATTAGAATCTAGTGCAGTGGTGGTCAATTATTTTTCGCCAAGAGACCACATGAGATACATAAAATATTGTGGAGGGCTAAGACTAAAGGTGGAACTAACGTCTGCGTAATATTAATTTAATTTGACAACAGGGCCCTTCATTCTTGACCCCAGGGCCCTCTATATAGTCAGTATTTGAGCCACAGAGGACCAACGTTTGATGCCATTTTAGCCCAACAAATCCCAAAACTAAAGACTTCTTTTGTTTTTGTCCACAATACCATAGCTGGATTCAGGGGTGGACTGGGAGCTCAAAACGTACCGGGCAATTTTGTCTCAGAGCGGCCCTCTGAAGACCCTTATAATGTTAGTTAGTTAGTTTTAGTTAACTATAAAAACCCTGCAATAGGCAGTCTCATTTGAAGAGGACAGAGGGCCGCCAGCACTGATTCGTGGGCCGGTTTTGTGCAGATTTTTTTTTTTTTAATTAAAACACGACATTAACGGCCCCCGGGGGGGTCGGCCCACCGGGAAAATGCCCTGTATGCCAGACTGTCAGTCCACCCCTGGCTGGATTTCACAAACAAAACAGGCAACGTACAGATAAAAAATTACCATTCTTTCACATTCTCTGATTGTGTAGACTTTGGGCTAATTCAGATGATGAATATATTAACACATCTGGTTAACCAACTTTCTATATTTAACTGGAACTCTCTCAAGGACCACTGGTTGAAAACCATGGTACCCTTTCAACGGGCCGGTCAGAGTCAGCCAAAGAGCCACATTTGGCCCCCAGGCCGCATAATGCCCAGGTCTAGCGGCAGAAAATAGAATCTAACAAGAAATAAAGCATGCACATCCAATCTTTGGCCCAGATGCTGGACAAAAATGTTCATAGAAAAGAAATAAAGTCCGCAACACTAGTTTGTAGAGACTCAGGAATAGGAGCTGAGTCTCTACAAACCAGTGTTGCGGACCTTATTTCTTTTCTAGAAACTAGAATCTAGTCAGGGCAAAATGGGTTAAGAGTCATCGGTGCCACTTGTCAGGAGCAGCCCTCACTACACCACCGTGTCGCTCTGCCTGCCACAGAGCGTCCTGGGTGGGGGGTGGCGATCGTAACCTCCATCTGTAACACCATCAATCCAACTGCAGGTGGGGAAGGAGTTAATGACACATCCCATCTGACTGTAGATGCTGTGATGCAGTGTTGCCAACTGCCAAAAATCCAAAATGCACTAGTGGCACTTCCAAAATGCACTAGAATGCGCTAGTTTTCAACCAATTTTCATAGCAGGGCCCACTATTTATTCTGCATTTTTTTTGCACCCACAGAGGACGGATGTTGAGTTTAGTCTCTCGGACTAATTTAGGAGACATAACTGGCAAAATGTTGGTCAAAACAGATGTCATCCAGATGTTTAAATATAATTTAACTCTTGAGAGCGTAAAATGAAACCAAATGGACCTATAAGGGTCCATTTGGTTTCATTTTACGCTCTCAAGAGTTACAGATCTATGGGTCCATTTGGTTACCGATTGTTGGGGGTTTATAGCTGGAACACGTCTCGCAGTCCAGGTCAGTTGTCATCACCGAAAGGCAGTGTGTGCAGGGAAAGCATACTACAACGTAACGTACAGCTGAATCACACCCCCAGTCATACCTGTCATAGTACATTTTGGTATCCCACCCCTCGATTAATGGCTGACACACAAAGCCTGCACAGCCACATGGAATACAGCAGCTTCTCCCCGTCCGTCCTGCTATCTCAACGCCTCTATTTACCGGTAGTCATATTTATTTTTTGTCCATTTCACTGCTGCCCAAATCACTGCATTCATAAAACAAAATAAAACACAAGTCAGCTCAAAGAAGAAGCAACACAATGCCGTTCATACACCATTCACATCTGTGAACATGAAAGAGTGGTTGATCTTGCTTTTTTTGCTGCGTGTGTGATTGAGTTTTTGTTTACTTGAACCTTAAAAGGTTGTTGTCACTAACAGCTATTAAACAATCTAGTTATATTGGTCTCCCTAGTGTCTAATGGATTGTTTGCAACTTGCTTTTTTTTACACCGAGACTGAGATAAAAGCGAACAAGCTCTCACCTTAATAAAGGAGCTAGTGGCGTGTGGAACAATAAAATGTAATGGTACTACAGGGGTTTGCTGCGCAAGTGTGGTTGTGTTTTTAAAGTCTGCAATAAACTAAAGGACAGGAGCTTGTCTTCCATGTCCTATATATACACTATACAATCATTACTGTGTTAGAAGTGTCAGAAGAAAAGCTTTTAGGGAGCCTTGATTAGGTAATCAAGGATAACGGCAAAGCATTATCACTTGGCCTATTTCCGATCCCGGTGCAGACAGAAGGTTGGTATTCTGGAGGTCGACAGTGTCTAATGGTTAATTTATCCATATCTGCATAACAGTGTTGCTCAACTAAAATTACAGGTTCCACAAACTAAATGAGCTACTGTACTACTTCGTAGATTGGCTATTCTCCGGCAGGCATCCTGTAAATAAGTTTTATGAAGAAAGATGTATTATAAAGCCCAAATTCCACTGGACAAACGCTGGGTGTTCATATAGCTGGATGTAGGATGTTTTCAGACATAATACTCACCATGTTCTCCACACGTAGTTCAAAGGGCATGGGGTTGTAGACCATCAGCTGAACCTCACAAACGTCTCCCTGAACCCACTGGAACTCTGGGATAAAGGGGAAAAGAGTGACACATCATGGCATTAGAAGAAGACGTTACAGTCATTACCACCGGTTTGAACGTAATGAGCTTAGGGGAGTAAACCATGACATTAGACTTTGCTGCAGTGATTCATAGATACATTTAGCAGTGATGGTGTGTGTGCTTGGAGCTATGTACTGTAAGTTCAAAGAGACAACACAAAATATATAAAATAATGTAGACTTCAGCATATTAAGTGGGTGAATCATTTAGAGCCAAACCGTTTGTGTTCAGTCAAATTAATTAGTGTATGCCTTAAGCCCTAGCCACTTTATGTGCGACTTTGCTGTGGCAAATAAAAGCATCAGACGTTAAATTGTGTGCAAATCCCCATTAAGCATTTCCTGTATTTTAACCAGTTCCATAAAAGGCAAGATGATCCAACATACCATTCAGAGTGAACTCATGCGGGGCTGATGTGATGAGCACATAGCCGAGGTTTTTGGAGTCTTACTGTGTGATCTCAGGCTCCAACTCAAGGTTTAGTGATGTACAGCAGTATGGATATAGCCTTCTAAGCCATATACTTCATGTTGCTCTTATAATAGAACATGGGATATCGGCAGAAAACCCTGTAGGGCTTGGGTTTGGTCTACTGTAAATGAAACCGGGGCCGTACAGGCAGCAGCCTAAGCCTACTCGGGTCTTTATGAAGCACTACTTTTCCGTGGAAAATCCTGTGTGGGGTAATTTGCACGGCCATGTCTATATCAGGTTCTATGAATCATGGGAATGGTATATTGAAAAGATTTAAGTAGCGAGAATCCATTTGGGTCCTACGCTAGCCATACCCCATCTCTTTCAGAGGGTAACTTCACCTCCACACAGTCCATTTGGAGAGTCTATTGCCATAAATGGATTTTTACAGAGAACGCTTGAAAATCTGCCACGCGCGCCAAAGAGATTTACAGAGAGCGAACCGGAAACCGGGGCACCGTGGGAAATTAAAAGTCAATTCTAATGAAAGGTATCCGTGTTGTAATAACATCCAGGTCTGCAAAGAGTCACTCACGCGCAATCAGGTCTGCCTCAGAGGTGTGCTCTCGTAGCACAGGCCAATTAAACGTGAAATGTGTCACGGAAATGATACAGTAAAATGAAATAAAATATGAAATGGTGAAGTGCTGCCATCGTGTTTCCGTGACCCTCGGTCCAAAACCCCATATAGGCAGCGTGGCCCGCGGTGGCTCCATGAGCCTTCGTCACATTGAAGCCTCCGTATTAAAGCGCCATCTGGAAATGCTTTAGGGTCAAAGTGTCGGGTGCATGTGGAGCCCAGCACCCAGGGGCGGATTGGCCATCTGGAGTACAGGGAGTTTTCCCGGTGGCCTGCGCCACCTAGTGGCCTGGACAAGATCCAAAATGCACTAGTGGCACTTCCAAAATGCACTAGAATGCGCTAGATGCTCGTCTGGAACATACAGATCAAAATGACCATTAATCTTCTACATTCTCTAGTTGTGTAGACTAAGTTGGGCTAATTCACATGATGAATATTTTAACTCTTGAGGGTGTAAAAATGAAACCAAATGGACCCGCAAGGGTCCATTTGGTTTCATTTTTACGCTCTCAAAGAGTTACATCCATTGCCAGGCCACCTCCCAAGGGTGGCCTGGCAATGGCAAAATTGGAAAGGAAAATATGTGCCAATCCGCCCCTGCCAGCACCGGACAGAGTTTGGCGTACAAATACTAAAAGTCCGGGTCATTTTGCAGAGTGTCTCACGTGCTCACTGCAGGGAAAGAACTGCTGCTTACACTGGCACACCGGTTTCAATATAACTCAGAAGAAATGTGTGTACAAAAGGGAGCCAAACGGGCCCATAAGGGTCCATTTGGTTTCCCTCTGTACACCGACGCCGTCAAAAAAAAGGTTCTGAAGGAAGATGCTGTAGAACTCTGGGAAACAGTAATCTTGTATAGTGAATAATGCATACTGGCAGTGCTACGGCTCGCGGCGATGGGAGCATAAAACATGCATGTGAAACAGAGCGACCCCAGAGCTGTAATGAAGGCAGTCAAACACGACCAAAAGCCCCTGCTTTTCAACTCATCCAGCATTGAGCTGAAAGCTGAAGCCTTCCGAATTCCGCCTTTCAACTTTCATTTATTCATTGATTCATTCACAGGAACTGAGAAATGAGAAAAACACTAGTGGTGTTAAGACTCGGGGCTTGAAGGAAAACAAGGCAGGGTGTAATAACGGCGTGGCATCCGTGTCTGGGGATCTCTGACTTCATGTGGCCTTCCCGTCTCGTCTATGACATAATGAATTCATAACAATAACAATAATAACTCCCTGTGTGCAGATTTTAGGTTTTTCTTCCTGATCTGACCATAATACTGACTTCAAATTAAACCTAGATATTACCAATGAACCCTGCACTAACACACTCTCACAGAGCCTTTTCCAGACACTGTACCTTGTCTGCTACACGCAGAGTAGTGAACAAAAATGCAGCAAAAATGTATAATACTTACCCCCCCTCACTGTCTTGTAATATATGTGACAACCAACCACGACTGTGAGTGACATGTCATGTTTCAGACACTAAATGGTGAATAGTGCATCTAAATAGTGCCTTTATTCAACATGCTTAACATTCACCCATTCACATACGTCCATACACAGATTGCGGCAGACACCATTCAAGGCATCAACCAGCACTTTGGCAGCAATTTGTAGTCTAAGGACACTTTGACAGAGGTAGACAGGAAGATCCGGGATTTGAACGGCCGGCGCCGACCCACAGATCATTGGACGACCTTCTCTACCTCCTGAGCCACAGTAAAGTAGCACAGGTAAGTAATGTAACCATGGTTAATAACTCCTAAGATTGAATTTAAACATTCATGTATTTCACTATTACCCCATTAGCATACTGTAGCACACCATTACTTGACTGATAAACTAGTCATAATAGCCTAGCCTGGTAAACCATCCCAGTCGGGTGAATGCACATTATCGCCTGTCTTCTGCAGAGTGGTCTGCCGCCAAGCGCTGTGTAGTCGTTTTGCAGGAACCAAATCGCGGAAGAAAATATAAGCATCTGCACCCAGGAGCCCTGTGATTGACATTATATGAGTGGCTCTTCACTTTTTGGTTTCTGCAAAACACTCAAATGCACAGAGCCTGGAGCCAGACAGGTCTGCAGAAGACACGATAAAGGGTGTTCTCACGGCCACGATAATACTGTTGATAATATCAACAACATTATGAGAACCGTTTTACCTTACACAAAAAAGTGGAGGAATTATTACTGGGCCCTCTGATGCGAAGGCTCCAAGTAGACTGATATTTGCAGGCGATATTATAGGAAATGGAAATAAAATGGTAATGTTTCGGCCTCATTAACCACGTAATCAAAAAGGTAGCGTACTTTAAATTGGCCAATTAGTTTGCTTTCCTCTCTCGGCAACTGCTTTCAAATGCTCATACAATCCCCACACTCACCGCTGAGCAGAGTTACCGTTCATGGCACTTAGCGAAGATTGAAAACACAGCTGATGCCAACACCAACAACAGTCCTGCAACTAGAGCCTGACCCATGCCAGATTTATGTGTCTGATGATGCCAATGTAATTCTGGAGATCTGATATTTTGTCGACTTCTTAAAATATGTGTTCCCTCTGATTAAAGGAACACGTCAGTGCTGGAGGAAACTGCAAACAATGCTAAGAGTAATGTGTAGTAGGGGTGGCGGTGGCTCAGGGATGCGGTAGGATGGTAATCAAGGATGCCGGTTCGAACCCGGGGTCCCCTATAGTTAGCGTTGATGCGTCCCTGAGCAAGACACTTAACTCCTAATTCCTCCCGATGTGCTGGTCGGTACCTTGCATGGTTTCCACCACCATTGGTGTGTGAATGGGTGAATGGGATCCACAATCTACTGTATGTAAAGCGCCTTGTTTAAAGGTGCTACATAAATTCAACATTTTTAGAAGATGCATCCTGTGGCAAGACAAATATTGGAGCCTGTGTGATAGACTAGGGTTTGATTACTGAATTCCTACAATGACCATAATGCGCTGGGTCACTGCTCCTCCTTGTGGAGAAGGGGAAGGCTGTTGTAATGACATAATTGACTATATGTAGTCCAGAAGGAAGTGAGACCAAAATACTGAAAGCACCTGGATGTATGTGTCCCATAAAAAAAACTAAAATCTAAAAAAAAAAAAAAAATCATAGAGATCATAGAGCTGCGCAGTCCCGCTCCCTCGTGACGTAATGCAATGCTGTTTTTATTAAACATTTTCAAAAAAATGTCTATGTGGAAAGTTAATGAGGATTCAGTTTCTGGAACACAGGCGAGGTCATGAAAGGAGCAGGTCTGCGCAGCTCTATATTGCTGTGACATGTTATAGCCCAAAAAGTATATTAATTATCTCCTCACTAGATGTATTATTACACCTTAAACTGGTTGTATCCCTGACTTAAACTTGTCTGGAACACATGTACTTGAAGTTAATCTAGAAAAGCATAAACGGTAGCTGTAAGACATGTGACAGCCGAGGGCGTTATTAGAAATGACTAGCACTGTAAAAAGGAAGTGCAGTGTGTCAGAGGATTAGCATTTGACAGCTACAGTAATTTCACCTTGTCTAGGTCTAAGGAGGTAAGTTATTTGAACCCAGGCATCATCATCACTGCTCTCCCATACACTTTGACATACTACATACTGCATGCCGGGAATACATGAAGACACAGCCCAAAAAATACTCGAACCAGCCGACATTGAGGGGCCAGAAAACTGAGCTCTCATGAGAACTGTTGCAGCCTGAAAGAAGGACAAATGAGGGACATTTCATTTTTTTCCTGAGAGTGTATGAATCGAACCAAATGGACTCGCTAGGGTCCATTTGGTTCACATTTGTACACCCTAAGAAAAAAAAGGTCCTAAAAGAAAAATCATTAAAATGGTGAAACACAACTTGGTGGTCGAGACACCATTGGACTAGCCTCGACACCCAGGCTTTCATTTTCGTTCGCCTTGCGCGAAAACGGAAAGCCTGGACTAACGCACGTTGGAAAGTGGCCTTCAAGTGGGAGTGAACCTTCCGGGGTGGGCGTCGCTCTAAATAATGTGACGTAGAACAGCAGTGGACGGGCGCGGGAGGGGCCGGGGATGACGACACGTTAGTGAGATCAAATCAGAGCGCAGCACTTCCGCCGTGTGGATCCCACGACACCCCCGCCCCCCAAGGCCAAAATCATTGAGGGCTAGACCAGGCTACCATTGGACTGATCCCATGAAGTGAACAGAGTTTGCGACAGCATAACTCTACTCTATACTCAGGGCCGAGTATTATTTGGGCCGAGCTTTCTTGTTACCTATGCCGGTATAGATTATAATGCTGAAAACATGCTCTTCTCTATATGCCCAAGGGGAGACATGGAAATCTAACTAACTAAGTACTTAAAGGAGAATGTCACACCAGAAGTCTTCCTTAGCCTTATTTGAAGTTGATTTACAGTGTTTCCCGAAAAGTGGTTCAGTTGTTATTTTTGTGGGGAAAAAATCGTATTAGCTGTTTCACCTATGCCACTATAAGCTTAGAATAGGGCCATGACAGGGGTTTTTAACAGGTTGTCCGGGGACCACCAGTGGTCCCTGAGAGATTCCAGGTGGTTCCCAGCTAAATGGAAAGTTAGATGTACCAGAGAATGTGCTTAGTGCAGTGTACATTAGGGGCCTCAGGGCTGTTGGTGGTGGGTAGTGTGATTACTGGAGCGATGCTACAGAGTTCATGCAGTAAAGTATTGGAATGGAGACCCCTCCTCTTGGGGAACTTCACACTGCTCTCCCGTGGGTCCTCAGCAGTACGCCTGCCGAGTGTGAAGTCGACGGGATGAATGGTTCTGCAGATGTGTGAAGGACATGCATGGATGTACTCTATGCATGTATGCATACATACATCCATGCATGGACCCCTTGCGGGTCCATTTGGTTTCATTTTTACGCTCTCAAAGCGTTAAAATATTCATCATTATCCCAAGTCTACACCAACTAGGGAATGTAGAAGATTAATGGTAATTTTGATCTATTGTTTACCTGCTTTGTTTCTGAAATCCAGCATGGTATTTTGGTCAAAAACAAAAGACATCTTTAGTTTCCGGGTCTGTGGGGCTAAAATGACATCAAATGGTAGTCCGTGGCTCAAATGCTGAATAAATAGTGGGCCCTGGTAGGAAAACCACTGGGCTATGGGACGTTGTTCAAATTAACTTATTTCCGTTGCCAAAATTGCCAAAATTGCCCCAAAATGGTAGGTGATATTTGAACAACACCACATAGCCCCATTTAAAGCTTATGGTGGGGTATGGCAAATGGACAATAAGGAGGGTTTTTTTCCCCCTCAAACTAACAACCGGACCACTTTTTTTTTGGAAATTCTCCTTTAAGATACTTTCCAATGTTTCCCTGTATCTATATGCCATATGTTAGCACTGTAACAGAGAAGCCATTAACCATGTCAACGGAATGGATAGTGGCAGACTTGGCAGTATCTAAAAACAGAGTCTCGTAGCAATTATAGGGAAAACAATCTCCCATTACAGAGAATATTACCCTTCTTACAGCTCCACGTCAATTTGATTTATAGCACGACTCGAAGAGCAGCAAAACGCACTGATATATTCTGTCTATATTGCTACCACTGAATACAAATCACTTTGATTTCTCAGACACTAAAACACGTGAGGAAGTGAGAGACGAGGCTTTGTTTGTTTACAGGTCTGCAGTTGTGCTGATTGTAAATTGTCTACGTGGGCCAATTTCAGCCCTTCAAAGTGATAATTGAGGGTAAAGTAGGAACAATACATTTCTCTGATCACACATCCTGTTGTAGCTTACAGGTCTTTTTTAGGGGGAGGGGGTGATCTACAACTTGTTTTCACAATTTCACAGTCCATATAAAAAATAGACCTGTGCCCCGAGGGTGGAGACCTGTCTTGGGTCAGGGTGAAGACTGTTATGTCACCCTGCGGGTGACGTAACAGTCATTGGCGCTGACTATGTTTCACCCCTGCAGGCAACTGTTACGTCACCCTGTGGCTGACATAACAGGCGTGTGGACGGACAAGCGCGTGCTCAGACAGATGTGTGAACAGACAGACGGGTCACAACCATGCTGTTACGTCACCCACAGAGTGACGTAACAGGCCTAACAGGTGTGTGAACGGGTGCATGCGCAGACGGACGGACAGGGGGCGAAACATACTGTAGTCACCACCTTACGGTGGAGACAAGGACAGGTTTCAATAATTGATATCCCACATACACAGTACATACGTGTGTGTGTGTGTGTGTGTGTGTGTGTGTGTGTGTGTGTGTGTGTGTGTGTGTGTGTGTGTGTGTGTGTGTGTGTGTGTGTGTGTGTGTGTGTGTGTGTGTGTGCGTGCATGTGTGCGTGTGTGTGGGCGTAAATTGTACACTCACACACACACACACACTTTCACACTCTCTCTCTCTCTCTCCCGTAAGCTAAGTATGAGTCTTGTCAATCTATACATTACAGTAATGCATAGAGTAGTGTATAATGTATGTATGCATGTATGCATACTACATACATCCATGCATGTCCTTCACACATCTCCAGAACCATTCATCCCGTCGACTTCACACTCGGCAGGCGTACTGCTGAGGACCCACGGGAGAGCAGTGTGAAGTTCCCCAAGACGAGGGGTCTCCATTCCAATACTTTACTGCATGAACTCTGTAGCATCGCTCCAGTAATCACACTACCCACCGCCAACAGCCCTGAGGACCCTAATGTGCACTGCACTGAGCACATTCTCTGGAATGCAGGGAAATCAACATCAAATATGCATATACAGTATACATAATGGTACACAACAGGGACACAATGGATTTCTGTTCCCGTTATGTGTAGTGCCTGTGATAAATGCACTCCTACATAGTGAACATCCTACACTACTCAAAACAAACACATACATACAGTATAGACTGTCCTCTCAGGCTGGCCTTTGTTTTCATTGTGCTACTACAGTATATACAGCAGCGTGTTGCATCTAACAATACAAAAGGCTGTGAGAAGCCATATCACAGGAGTCATACACTACTGTGTTTCAAATAGGGGCGGATCTAGGCATGGGCATGGGGGGGCAATGCCCCCCTAAATACCCAGTCTGCCCCCCCAAAACACGATGCCATGCAAAACAACCCAAGATATTTCAAATTAAAGTCCTTATATTTAAAATGATTTGAAACACTACTGCTGCTACTAACTAACTACAGCTGTCACCACTAAACCAACAGCATTTCATCATTGAAAACAGAAAACTCTCTGAGTCAGACCTTTAGCTTTATGCATGCTGCGTGTCCGTTGCAACTTCAACAACAACTGATGTTATTATTGATGCTTTACTTGACTAATAAAAGTCCTGTAACCGAAAATGGTATGGGTGTGGCTTCATCGCCCGTGGTGCGAAGCGACACGGGCGATGAAGCCGCCCCCATACCATTTTCTCTTGCCCCTCCAACATGTTCTCTTGCCCCCCCAAATGGGACATGTTACATCCGCCCCTGGTTTCAAACCAACTACAGATGCGGACGGTGCTGACGCATTAGTCAGCAGCAAGTCTCTGTCGGTGCCAAGAACTACGTAGTTTCTGGAGGAGCAAAGATGAGCAGACAAAAACACACACCCACTCACCAATGTGGCTGCAGCCTGCAGCGCGCTGCAACTAGAGCCAGGCCCCATACATCAGGATGACACATAGATCGGCCAATATTTGACTTTTACTACTTGGGAAACATCATTGCCTGATTTCATTTTTAATCACTTGTCTTCCGTCTCTATCGTTGTATATAGCCTATTTTGGTTTGTAATTATTTCTGATCCATCAAAAAAAATCTAAGGGCCTGAACTTTTGAGTATGCCATTAAATCAGACAACGCAACTAAGTCAAAACATCTGTAATCGGTCATGTAGGTATAGGACTAGGACTATCGAAAATCAGGATCATAATCGATCAGCTAAACCCAGCAAGCACGGTTCAGGACCTGGACCAATCAGTGACGTCTTGATTGGGGCCAGATCAAGGCAATCCAACACTGGCCAAATCTGCCCAAGAATATCACCTGATTTCAGCCAACACAAATCCTGTCCACTAAAGACGGACGTCCCTGGATGAATCAAGAGAGTCAGATTGAAGCCAGACTAACTTAAATCAATCATAACTAGCAGGATCTGGCCCAGAATAAGATTTATTATTTGAACTGGTGAAGACGTTCTGGACATTACGTAAAGATCATCCCCATATCACAGGGGTTTTCAACAGGTGGTCCGGGGACCACCAGTGGTCCCTGAGAGGGTTCCAGGTGGACCCCAGCTAAGTTGGTTAACCAGATGTAACTCTTGAGAACGGGTCCATTTGGTTTCATTTTTACACTCTCAAGAGTTAAAATATTCATCATCTGAATGAGCCCAAGTCTACACAACTAGAAGATGGACAAAAGCAAAACAAATCTTTAGTTTTGGGGTCTGTGGGGCTAAAATGTCCTCAAGTGGTGGTCCATGGCTCAAATTCTGAAAAAATGGTGGTCCCTGGCATCAAAAAGGTCGGAAACCCCTGCCATATCATATGTAACCATGACATACTCCAGTGAGTCCACAGAACCTTGAGCCTGTTGGCTCAAGGCTCATTTATGCGGCGTTGCCAACTGCCAAAAACCAAAATGCACTTCCAAAATGCATCCAAATGCAACCATTTTCATACCAGGGCACACTATGTATTCTACATTTTAGCCACGGACCACCATTTGATTTTGAGTTTAGTCTCTCGGACTAATTTAACTGGCAAAATGTTGGTCAAAATAGCAATTCTTCTATGTGTAGATTCTTTAAAATTAGGTAATTCAGATGTTTAAATATAATTTAACTCTTGAGAGCGGAAAATTTTACGATCTCAAGAGTTACAGGTCTATAAGGGTCCATTTGGTTACGAATGGTCTTTTCGAGGAAGGAAGGAGGATTCATAGGAGGAAAAATGGTGAAAAACAAGGGTTTTATCTATGGCGCCTGTCAACCAATTTAGCCCCAACTCACCAGCAAAAAAAAAGCCAAATATAGCGACAAATGTGCCAGGTTTGCAACACTGCATTTCTGATCCAGTTAGTGAGTTTATGTTCAAAACAATTCCGACCATTTTTTTTTATTTATTTGCAGTTAATTCTTTTGAAAAAAGTGGTCAAGGTGTTATTTTGTGAAAACACTACTTTATGGCCGGAAACGGCCATAAAGTATGGAATACGCTTCCATAGTTTCCCCTACCTCAAAATAAGCTTATAATGGGGCTAAGGTGTGTTGTTCAAGTTCACCTATATACATCGCTCCAAAATGCAATTTGTGCTATATATTGTCTCTCCACCATGTCAGTATTGAGTTAACACTCACACTTTCACTTTCACCTTTGGTTCAGCAGTGATCCAGCTGTCTCAAAAGGTGGGGGCGTGGCGCATTGTTTATGGCTGAACCACTGCTGAAACTAAAGTGAAAGTGATAGTGTGAGTGTTAACACACTACTGACATGGTGGAGACACAATATATAGCAAAAAATTGCATTTTGGAGCGATATATGGGTGAACTTGAACAACACCCCTTAGCCCCATTATAAGCGTATAAGCAAAAAAAAAAAAAAAAAAAAAAAAACTTTTGGTGTGGAATTCTCCTTTAAGACGACCGGCCTCATCCACAAGGGCACAGCGACAGGAATGGAGGCAGATGAGGAGAACAAAGAAATAAAAGCTAGGAGTGATAGGAGCACATTAAGAGTTGCCCCCTGTGAACGGGTTGAGCTAATTCATCCCCCCTCCTCTCCACAGACCTGTTTGTTTCTCCTCAGACAACGTGACTGTCAATCTGTTCCTCCACCGACTATGTAATTACAGAACTTAATTGGGTGTGGGAGACATTACCTTAATTCACTATGATGTTCACACAAACAATGGCCGCCAAAGAGTCATTTCAAGGCCTGCGCGATAATAGTACTAATGACAACAGGAAGAAAATGACAATGTTTTCTTTTGGAGCTGAACTAGGCCTGGGCGGTATGACATCAAATCGATAATTTAAAACTTTTGCCATAATTACACATTATTCATGAACTTTTCTGTGTGCACCACCATTGTACAACAAAGTATAACGAATTAATGTAGTGCAAATCTCAAATTAAAAATAATATGTAGGACAAAATCTATTATTTTTTTTGCGTCGATCAGTTGAATCTCTATTAACCTTCATGAGCAGGATTTACATTTACAATTCTAAATATGAGTAGGATTTACATTTACAATTCTAAATATGAGTTTGTGAAGAAAAAAGGGAGGAAAAAAGAGCATCAGTGGAGTACAGTGGATCTACTGTAGCACCACTCCAAGGAACATCTCTGTCTGTAGGTCTGTCTGCCTGAGCACGGAATGTCTGTCTGTCTGTCTGTACCATGACCTAGTGACCTATAGCTGCTGACACACACACACACACACACACACACACACACACACACACACACACACACACACACACACACACACACACACACACACACACACACACACACACACACACACACACACACACACACACACACACACACACACACACACACACACACACACACACACACACACAGTTGCTGATGGATGTTATGTTCTCTACAAGCAGGGTCGGACTGACCATTGCGTGTACAGGGAGGTCTCCCGGTGGGCCACGACCTGTAGGGGGCCGGTGGTATTACGGTATGATTAAAAGCACTAGTTGTCAACCTTTTTGATCCCAGGGCCCACTATTCATTCAGAATTTTGAGCCACGGAGGACCACCATTTGGTGACATTTTAGCCCCAACCGACCTAAAGATTTATATTGCTTTTCGGTGCACAATTCCAGGCTGGATTTGGGAAACAAAACGGTCAAACAGATACAGATACAGATCAAAATGACCATTAAAACAGATATTTTCTAACTAGACTTGGGCTAATTTAGATGAATATTTTAACTCTTGAGAGCGTGAACATGAAACCAAATGGACCCACAAGGGTCCATTTGGTTTCATGTTCACGCTCTCAAAGAGTTACATCTTTGTTAACCACCTATACCAGGTAGAATAGGTCCATCCCGCACTGGCTGTGCTGGGCCGGTCTAGGCCAAATCACGCTAAAAACGTCTGGGACTATTTTTTAGCCCAGTCCACCACTGTCTACAAGCTCTGAAGGGATTATATCACAATGAGTTTGGCAGAAACATAGAACATGGCTGCTCCCCTGGTATTCCATACATCTGGAGTTATGAAGGATTAAGTCAGGATGATAATTCTGGTAATGTAACATTGTATGGATTTGCCTAAGTGGTTACGACAGCATGTTCCAAGAGACAACATTATTTATATCAGAACCCTCTCCATTTGATCCATTTCACAGCATCGTCTCGGATTACTCGGATTATAATAAACTTTGTGAAATCGGGAAGCATATTTTAGAAATGCAGTAGTGAACAAGATAATAGTGTATAGCAGCGCCAAAATATTGCATGATGTGAAATGTTTGACTTTGCATAACATGCAGTTGACAAGATGTGTCTGACACCTCATCTACACTCACCAGTGGGAGCAAGCCAACTAACAATGACCTCACATTACAAAACATGTTTTTCAATGAGACTGTCCTTACGATACGGCAACCATGCACATGGATGGATGATAAATTAAATCGTACAACTGAAAATGTTTGTACACTGGCCCTGTGGTCCAGGCATGTGGCATGCATGTGGGCTTTGGCCTGGGTTGGCCAGGGTTAACCCTAACCCTAACCCATGTTTGAATACCCGTTCATGACGACCTTTGTTGCGTGTCTCTCCCCTTCTCTCTCTATCCCTTTCCTGTCTATCTTCACTTGAAACTACCAATAAAGACAAAACCCCAAAACGAGATTGTCTACATTGTCGCTGCCCAACATGCGTCAATCCAAATGACTGAAATCAGTCATGGCGACTGAGAACTTTAATCCATGTGTGCAGCATCGTCCTCCACCCCTCTTATATTTGCTTCAAAAAGTCATACGCTTTCATTGGTTAAGATATAAACACTATTCACCTTAAACTGTTCCATATCAGGACCGTTTATTTCGCTCTGTATCGTCGTCAGAACGCTCGCTCCTTGCCCATGTAGATTAGTTGTGACGCCGCGGCTCGTTTGTGTTCGCGGCACATGGGAAGACACAGACAACACAAGGAGCTCACCTATCTTCTTGCAGCGCTCCTCTCCTCGGCTGTGCATGATGATGGGTGAGTAGATGAAAGGGCTGGCAGTGGACACGTTCTGTCCCAGCAGGCCTTTCACCTTGTGGGGGCGCAGGCTGACGGGCAGATTGAGCAGCTTTACCGATCTGTTTGGGTTGCAGAAGAAAAGTGGGCCATGGGAGGAGGGTGTATAGGGAGAGCACACAGAGTGGAGTGAATTAGTTTTATATTCTCATATCCAATAATAATGCCCCGGCGGCAGCAGACATATTGCTGCCGTGGACTCGGCTCATCAGAGGGAGGAGCAAGAGCATAAATTTCTGGAGGTGAAAGCCTGTGGATTCCAGAGACTTCTGACACTATTTAGTCGGGTGTCACGGTGCTCACGAGGTGAGACGGGGCAAGTGTGGAACACATATTGCCCCCCACGGGTATGCATCTCACTCAGGCAACGATCAGATTCGCCGGAGTGAAGCGAGGTGAGATCTCCTATGGCACCGTGGTAAAGCTTTGCAGCTCCCTAAGCTCATTCCACAAAACAGTCATAATGCTGCACTCTGTTTACTACAAACTCACAGGGAGGGAGTTTGAGCTGAGTATGATATTATTATTCTACATCACAGAATGCCAACTGTTAAACCAGATCTTCAAGTATATGTCTGTGTGTGGCTGCGTGCATGCAGATTTTACAATAACAGACTTTTTTGTGAGAATGCCAGCAGATACTATAGCAAACATAATCATAAGGTTAAAATAGCAGCGGATGTATCAGTCAATGAATTGGGTGCATGTGTTTTGTCATGACATATCAGTGGTCCGATTCACCTAAACCTAACCATCGGACCGATGCCTAACCCTAATCTCATGGGGTTTGACTGTCGGTCCTATGCTATGTCCGACATGAGTCTGCCTGCCCAATGAATCTGCTTATATACATGCATACATATATATTTACATTCATAAGGTGCAGCAATCGAATAGTAACTGTTATGACCTTAGATTGTTATGCATTTAGTCTTACTTGCATATTGATTGTTTGCACAACACACTGGTGCTGAAGTGCGACTTACAAAGGCAAAAAATAGACACTGCAGTACACATCTGTCGTAACAAACCAACTGACTGGCAGTGGCAGTCAATGACTGGCTGATATATTATTACTAAATAATATCATAGAATATTTCCCTAAATGGAGTTAAAACGATCAACAATGATAGGGTAATAAAAAAATAAGTTATGTATTATCTATTAGCCTTGATAATCAACTTAAATGGTCTGTATCAGAAATCAAGTCGGACAGGTGAAATCTTTATTTAAACATGCCTTGTTACTTTACCTGGGGTACAGTGTGATAGCTAATATGCAGGAGTGCATGCACATAAGTGGTGCTCCGGTGCTCAGGAGCACCAAAAATCCTACAATGAGCTGTCAATCCAGGGGTGGAAAGCTCCTTTGAGCACCACACAGCTGGGGCTCATAATGACTGCCTGACTGGGCCAGTAAAAAAGCCTTGAAAATGAAATAATGAAATAATTCTAACTAAACTAAAGTCTAAAATACTAGTATTTTGGATGTAGACTGCAGGCCGTAGTACTACTACTAGGCTAGCCACTATTGCAACGCCCAAAATATCGCCCTGTACTGTATTACTGTACAATACATTGATTGGGCTGTACGGAGTGGAAAAAAGTGGTCCCATGGCGATGAGGGGTCCCAGGGACCGGCGATGAGGGGTCCCAGGGTCGCCACATTTTGGGAGTACCAAGTAACATCCCCAGGTGCTCCTCTGAGTACTGGACCAAATAGTTATGTGCAGCCCTGTTAATATGAAATATTTACAAAGTGGGGACTTACATTGTGAGCATGTACATCTGATATTTTCAGTGTGCAACCAAGTGTGAAATCAGCTCATTATGCCCCCATCAAGGCCCAACAAAATGCATCTTTGTTGACAAAATCAGCTGTAGATATGAATGATATGAACACTGCTTTTTACTTTATTTAATCAGCTAAAACTGGACTAACGCTAGCCAAAATGTTACGACAATGTTACACGCCAAAGCATGGCCGCCCCAGAGTGGTACAATAGAAGCCGTCTGCAGGACACCAACGTCGAGATGAATGCCTGCCATTACCAATGAGAAAATCACAGAGCGACTTTCAATTTCTGCATTGATGGTTCCTGGCCGGGAGGAGACTGGGTCAGGGCGACCTTACAGACGCACATTATGCTTTTCAAATGTCACAGAGGGAGTTCTGATGAAACCAAAGCGTGTAAATTGTGGCTGAGGCTCACGGGCCCTTTAATGTCGCGTTGCGTTTATCTTCCATCACTTCTCTGACAAAACCCGGCTCTGGATTTCATTTCATAATAATAGTTCCTCAGAGATAACTGTTAGTTGGGAAGTTAAGTGAAATGTCTCTCAGGGAGCTCTGAATCTGATGCTGTGCGCTTTTGTTGTAAGACAAAGGCTCCGGGACTCCTGTCAAATCGTCGCAACATACAGATTCAGCTTAAACAGTTAAACATGAACTTTCGCAATTTGCGCAGCTGCTCTCTTGGACAAACTAATGCAGTGGTTTTCAACCAGTGGTCCGGGGACCACCAATGGTCCTTGACAGGGTACCAGGTGGTCTGGTACCCTCTCAACCCTAATGTGTTCTAAATGGTGGAAAGTTGGTTAACTAGATGTAACTCTTTGAGAGTGTGAAAATGAGACCAAATGAACCCTTGCAGGTCCATTTGGTTTCACATTTACACTCCCAAGAGTTAAAATATTCATCATCTGAATTAGCCCAAATGTACAGAATTACCAGTAGAGAATGTAGAAGATTGGTCATTTTGATCTGTACAGTATGTTTGCCCGTTTTGTTTATGAAATCCAGCCTGGAATTGTGGACAAAAGCAAAATACATCTTTATTTTTTGGTCTGTGGGGCTAAAATGTCATCAGTTGGTGCCGTCCGTGGCTCAAATGCTGAATAAATAGTGGGTCCTGGTGTCAAAAAGGTTGAAAACCTCTCACTAATATATACTACACTGTAGCGTAGATGTACTACATTCATTTACAACGTACAAGTACAAAAGAAAAGAACAACCCACACACACACACATTTAGAATAGGGATACAGGACATTTCTGCTCAAAAGCAACAATACTGAGCCCAGGTTATTTTTTAAACTATGTCAACTATGTCCTTGTTTTTCAACCATTTTGATACCAGGGCCCACTATTTATTCAGTATTTGAGCCACAGACCACCATTTGATGACATTTTAGCTCAACAGACCCCAAAACTGAAGATTTTTTTTTGCTTTAGTCCACAATTCCAGGCTGGATTTCAGAAACAAAACAGGAAACATTAGATCAAAATATGACCATTAATCTCTACATTCTCTAGTTGTGTAGACTTGGGCTAATTCACGCCACCGAGTGGCGCGATATGAGCTTGTAGTTCTGCTATTTTTGAAAAAATTGTGAAAAGCATCAGAAACTAGAATCTGATCAGGACACAATGGGTTGATGCGGGTGGTTCAGACGGCGATCTCAAACCCGAGACAAGCAGAGGAGGTGAGGACACCTACCGTACGATGGGGAGCTTGGTGAACGGCACCGGGGGGAGCCTGAGGCCGTCGGGGAGAGTGATGACCTCCATTCCACCCGGACACTTGGACGTGTAGTTCTCCAGACTCTGCGTCACCTCTTTCTTCTCTGTCAACCCAGAAACGATAGCACAAACAAACGTACACAAACACAAGGAAAGGAGAGCCTGTGTGAGCTGATTTGTATCGTTTATATATGAAACAGAGTCAAAGAAAGACTGTTTGCGTGTTAGGCGTGTAACAATATAGTAACTGCTTGAAAAAAAAACTATTTTTAATTTCAAGAATCTAAGTAATATCTAACTGAAAACAGCAAAAATGATGTATCGTATCGTTTTGCTTTGCAAATACAGTAACTGATATCAAATTGGTTTGCTGTGCAGACAATCGATTGCATTATTACAACATTTTTGTGCATTTTTTAAAAGAAAAAAGACAAAGAGTGGTTTAATTACTTAGTTTAAACCAACTTCAATGTATTTTAAATAGTTACTAAATCAATTTCAAATCATTGAATCGTATCGGATCGTATCCAAATGACCTGCTATCAAACAAGTATGGATCCTCAACCATGTATCATGATACGTATCAAATCACTGTTAAAATGTATTGTAACGCCCCTAGTGTGTGTGTGTGTGTGTGTGTGTGTGTGTGTGTGTGTGTGTGTGTGTGTGTGTGTGTGTGTGTGTGGTACCGTTATACTGTATAGTACCTTGCTACACAAGCAAGGTAACATAATATTTCAAGGATTTATTTTCAATGAATGAATGCTCAGCCTTATAATCCATAATTACAGCTGCAGTACAAGAGAGAAACCTACCAAAGATGGACTAATGTCAAGGTTTCTAGGGAACAGTTCCTTTGGAAAAAAAAACAAAAACAAAAAACACTAATCCCGCCCCCAGCCACATTTCCTGAGTGCTTTTGGTTTCTGGATTCCAGTGCATGGTGTAAATTTACCGGATGCTAATTTATCTCCTACTTGTAGATCACCCAGATGTCTCTTTCTCAGCCAGAACGGCCCCAGCCTTCAGGTACGACTGTAAGTTATATTGGGTGATCAATAAATATGTTTACGTTCCGTGCTGTTTCATCACTGCCAGAGTCTCAGTGCTTTTCTTGCGCACACACGTGCACACATACGCACAGACACACACTCACACACACACTTTGAGTTACTGCCCAGGCCGTCGTCCAAGGTGCTTCGACCCGGGAGGAATACACTCAAACTCCGCTGTTTGTCTGTCTCCCCCACGCCCATGGGCGTAAATGGGACAAGGAATGACAGCATATTGGCTGGATGGGTGGAGTGGCGTAGGTGTGAGGGCCATTATATTTAAAGTTTGACATGCATTAATCCATGGAGCCCCGTTTGATATATCATTTGATGTGTTACCTATAGAGATAGTCCAGATTTTTTTTATAGTTTGTTTGTTTAAGTTAAGCTGTGTGACATACATTACTATGTGTGACATAATATAGTGGTGTCCAGAATCCTGTGGTGGGAGTTCTGCTCTGGTTTTGGTGAAATATTTAGCAGTTCCGGTCAGTTTGTAAGATCACTGGGGCCACACAGTAAATGTAAATGAATCCAGAAAACCAACTTTATTTGTATTGTTGACCCATTTCTAAAAATGAGCACATCATTTGTTCATTTTTTACCCCTCTGTCAAATGGAATTCAAATGGCCAACTCAGTGGCCTTGTGGTTAGAGTGTCCGCCCTGAGACACTCCAACCACCCGGCCAGGTCATACTAGGGCATTAACCAAACATGTTTTTTTCTAGTCGAATCGAATACTTTGGTAGTCGAATAATTGTCGACTAGTCTAGTGATATATATATTTAGCTGTTAGCCAATAAAATGTGCGATTCTGGACTTCCCATTGAAAAAATACATGCCTATTACACTACTGTAACTCAGTTACATTATGACATGAAAAATGAGGAATCAACCTACAATTACTGCCAACACCACAGCACACATCCACAATGCCTGCTGCAGAAAATTTTAAAAAATATATCAAAAATTATTATTAGCGAATAGCGAATAGTGAATTAATAGTCGAATAGTGTTTTGAATATTTAGTTAATGCCCTAGGTCATACCAAAGACTCTAAATGGTACTGAATGGTGCTTGGCACTCAGCATCAAGGGTTGGATTGGGGGTAAAACCCTGTGTCATACTAGCGTCATGTCCAGGGGGTGTACTTGTACATCAAGCTGCCTCACGTTACAGAAACAGGAGATAGGCTCCCCCTGCCCTGGGCCTCATGGCTCGGCCTAGCCTCATGACATCATGGCTAGGCAAGGCTTACTTACTTAGGTTTACTTACAAATGGAACTATGTTTTTTGTGTCCATTATCACTACCCCCAAAAGGTGGGTAAAAATGAATGAAGGATGTGCTAATATTTTAGAAATAATTCAACAGTACAAATGACGTTAGTGTATTGGATTCATTTACTTTTACTGTGTGGCCCCAGGGACCCCCCAAATGACCAGAACTACTTAATATACACCAAGACCAGAGCAGAACTCTGGACAACAATTACTACAGTTGACACCACTAATATTAATGGCAAGTAATTCATACAAGTTAGGTTCCATCTAAACTATCCCTTTAAACTCTTATTTTTAACTCTTATTTATGTGACCGATACACTACCAAATTGGAACCTGGTGGGTCTGCCCATTTGGTTCAACTTGTACACCGTTTTGTGTGTGGCTATTTTTCAACGATTAATGGAAAATCTTTAAGAATTCTCAAAAATGCGTGGCATCCCTTGCTCAAAATATTTTCAGATAAGGATCTGCAGCAAGATACGTATCAATTTAGTGGTCCTTGAACGGAAAATGTTTGAGAACCACAGAGTTAATTTCTTCATGAATGCGAGCGTTTTGCAGTAAATAACCACTGTGGCATCATCCTCCTTCCAGCATGTTTAATGTGCTTCTTCCCACTCTCCAGACTCGAGTTACAGACAGCTCTTAATGTGTTCTGAAGTGCTTCAGCATTGATTTCCTCACACTGTCTGCGGCATAATATATTATCATCAGTAAACGCAGGGCCTCCGGTATTTTGACAGTGCTCAGCCATTTCAACAGTTACCCATCTGTCAGGACGGATGTAAAATGATCCCCAAAGTGCCAGGCGTCAATTCAGTTCACTTTGCAAAGCTGTATTGCAAGCCTAATCCCCGTGAAGAGATATCACTGCAGTTGGGTGGGAAAACCTGCGTGTCCAAAACTGTTAATGTTCAGGAAATGGATAAAAACAACCTGCGCCCCAATGGATCCAACATAGTTATTCAGTTGAAAGCTATTTTCAGTTGTATATTTGTAAAACCCACAAGCACACTTTGCTTTTGTTTTCCAAAAATAGCAAACATTTGCTTTGCAAAGTGTGTGCATATATGGTAAATGTAGATTAGCCACTTAGCTACTCCATGTACGCAGAACGGGTACTGTAGGCATAAACACATACTGTACACTGTACATCATAATACGGTATAGTAGAGCATACATTTGGTCCATTATTGTATGAAATAAAACAAACTAGAAAAGTGCCCTTCTGGGCACAGGTCTCCACCAGGACAGGTTAGGTTGTAGCCTCCTGGTGGTACTATAATAGAATGATAAAAGGGCACCATTTCTTCTTATGACTTTGGCATTTGGATGATTTGAGGCATTTTGTCCACCTGTTGGTGGCGCTATAACAAGCCATTGAGAAAAGAGTGGGATATTTTTTGAGCCTAGTAGGAAAGTGTGTTAAAGATGACATTTAAATTGCCATCATTCATCATTTGATGTTTTTTGTTCTAAACAGGCCAATCTTGAAAGCGATTTATGAAATAGGGCCACGTCCATCACGAGCAAAGATACTATGTAACGAACTGTGAGATTTTCGGACAAAATCTGGAGGGGTGATATGAAAAAATGTGTTTTACAAAAATCGGCCTCTTGGTGGCACTATAAAGAGTTGAAATGAAAACTACAGGTCAAAAGGTTAATTTTTGTTCTCCAAGGACACACAGAGCAGCCTGGACCTCTGGCATTGCAGTCAGGCAACTAAGCTGCAATGTGCAGGGGTTGACACTAAGGTCTCCGAGGCACTTGCCCATCGGGCAAGTGCAAGTCAGGTTCTACTTGTCCTCAGGTCATGGTCACTTGCCCCCCAGGTTCCAGGTGGTCCCCAGTTAAGTTGGTTAACCAGATGTAACTCTTGAGAACGTAAAAATGAAACCAAATGGACCCTTGCGGGTCCATTTGGTTTCATTTTTACACTCTCAAGAGTTAAAATTCATCATCTTAATTAGCCCAGGTCTACACAACTAGAGAATGTAGAAGATTAATGGTCATTTTGATGTGTATGTTAATTTGCCTGTTGTTTCACAAATCCAGCCTGGAATTGTGGATAGCTAGAAAGCAGGGAAAGACACAGAGGCAGAGTGCAATGATTGTTTTCAAGACAAATTTTATCTTGTGTTCTGTTATAGTGCACTATGTTGCACACTTGCTTGATCGGGCAACCAGGTAGCAGTCTTCACTTGCCCCACCATGCAATTAATACAGTTTTATGTGTATCGCTATATTTACATCAACCCTTTTAGTTCGGGAATCCATTTTTGGATTCTGTACAGCAGGGGTTTTCAACAGGTGTTCCGGGGACCACCAGTGGTCCCTGAGAGGTCCCCAAGCTAAATGATGGACAGTTGTTAACCAAATGAACCCTTATAGGTCTGTAACTCTTGAGAACGTTAAAATAAAACCAAATGGACCCTCACAGGTAAATTTGGTTTTATTTTACACTCTCAAGAGTTAAATTATATTTGAACGCCTGAATTACTTCATTTTCAAGAATCGACACAATTATAAAATGTCGAAGAATCGTTATTTTGACTAACATGTTGCCAGTTTGTCTCTCCTAAATTGTGGACAAAAAAAAATTACTTTTGGGTCACTTGCAGCGCCCGAAATTAGGATTGCAGTGTGCCACGTTTAATAAAAAGCATTTTTATCCAAGCTTTTCTTCCGCCATTGGCTTTCACACTGACCGCACTGCCAAAACGCACTAATAGGGAGGTGTGGTCCCGGTGTGCATCTGTGTGTTTATCAAACTTACACTAAGCCATTTTATTAAACAGCGCGGCATGCAGCAATACTAATTTCAGGTGCTGCAAGTGTTCAACACCCATAGAAATGTGTGTACTTGATATTTGGAATTGGAATGTTTACTGTATGTACGCGTTTTGGATGTAAATGTAGTGATCCACATGAAACTCTATTAAGTCAATGCATGACTGTCATGATATAACAGGGCTTGACACTAACACTTGCCCGGGGCAAGTAAAAAAAAATGGTGGGGCAAGTGAAGACTGCTACCTGGTTGCCCGATCGGGCAAGTGTGCAACTTAGTGCACTATAACACAACACAAGATAAATTTGTCTTGACGGCAGTCATTGCACTCTGCCTCTGTGTCTTTCCCTGCTTTCTAGCTGTCCACAATTCCAGGCTGGATTTGGGAAACAAAACAGGCAAATTAACATACACATCAAAATGACCTAATCTTCTACATTCTCTAGTTGTGTAGACCTGGGCTAATTAAGATGATGACTCTTGAGAGTGTAAAAATGAAACCAAATGGACCCGCAAGGGTCCATTTGGTTTAATTTTTACGTTCTCAAGAGTTACATCTGCAAAATTTACAATATATTTTTGGGGGGCAAGTGACCATGAGCTGAGGGCAAGTAGAACGTCATGTCATGATGATGACTTTCATGTTTCAGGGCTACAATGCAGCCTGACAGAATGTCTTGAGGGTTCCAGTCCTGAGCCTGATGGCCTTTCCTCTGTGTCACTCCCCATCTCTCCGTCTCTCCATTTCCTGTCAACCAGATCTACAAGCTCACATCATGTCACTTTGTCCCATGTTGCGAGCTTGTAGATACTTTTTTTTTTCTGGCATACAGCGCTTGGAGAAACTACAAGGACCTGCACATCATGATACTAATTAGAGTGACAGAGAGAGAGAAGAGTGTGGACGTTTGTGTCTCTGAGTCAATTTAATAACTCTTGGCGATAAGAAATCAGGAAAGAATGAGCGATGCACAACTGTATGCTGAATTTAGGTGGACTCAGCCCCAGGCATTTTTTTCCTTCTTCTCCCTGGAACTAAACGTCTGTGTTTCTGAGGCTAGCGAGCTTGTACATCTGCTATTGTGAAACATTTTGTTTTCTTCTTGAAGATCTCTGTAACAAAACATCTTGGGGGTCTTTGGCACAAAGACGTCTGAGAATTATCGATTTAGAAGCCATAGAATGGTCCCGACTCCCCAGGCCTTAAGGATTAGAAAAGCTCAGTTAACTCATTCACCGCGATCGGATCTTCTTTGTTTTCTCCCCATTGCCACGGCTCAAACCAGTTCGATCGGTAAAAAACCCTTATTTTGAAGCTCAGATCTCCTAAACAGGATGTGCTGTTTCTGTTATGCTGTGTCTGTTGTCTTGTCTAATCGGTCATCTGGCGATCTGCCCAAAAACATCCGGGTCACAAGTCAGGAAGAGCTGTGTAGCCCTGGCTGATTTACCCATGCGCTCACGACATTGAGGGGGCAAACCGGAGGAGAGCCGTTTGAATACATTGGATTGAATGAATGTGAATGGGACAAAAAAAAAAAGTTGTCCCCAATTCTGTTCCAAATGAAAGTCAAATTCCTCTATTACCACCGCGTCACAACGTTGGCTGGTGCGTTATCCAAACAAGTGTATCACATCAAAAAAGGGGACGTGGGTCGCACTTCAGGTGTGTCACACCTGAAGAAGGCCGGCACGGCCGAAACTGTTGTGTTCATCTACTGCAAAATACAAAGAAATGTAAGCAGAAAGCAATAAACTACAACTCTCCTGCAACCTGTCGTGCGACCCACCTCCCCTTTTTCCAAATGAAAGTCAGCAACGGGATCATCATCAGACGATGCGCTCGGACTAATAGTTGGATTAAAGAATGAAATCTACATTTCGTCGTGATACGCGCCGTCCGTGTGACCGGCGGTGGCGTTCTAACGGGAAATCCACGAGCAGCTCGAGGACGGCGTGGAAACTATTAAGTCCGATCTCATTTTTAAAAAAAACCTCCAGCTTTTTTTCCTGCCCCCCTTTCCTTTGTCCAGTTTCCTCTCTACTGTTCCCCAAACTGCACACTAGAGTTTAACTCCTGTGGAGATGCATTTGCACCGTCTCCTCCACTTGGGGAATGTCAACAGGAGGCTGCTAAGTGAAATGTCACTTAGAATGTCCCTCAACAAGGGTGCAGGGAACTGCCCCACATTCTGGAATACTTTACTAATACTTTCGTGCTTTTCCTGAAGTCATTTTCTAGAGCACACTTTTGAGAGTGTGCCTAGACTGTGGTATTGTTGGGTTACTTCAATATGTAGTATGTTGGATGTCTGAACAATAAAATTGATTGATTGATTGATTTGACTGGATGGATGCAAGTGGTGGTACATAACATACATACAGTGGTGCAACCGCAAATTATTTATCCGCCGCTATTCAACCACATTAATTATGTCAGCCTATTAATATTAACCGCACCACCCGGTTACCCGTGGTTACTAAATCTGCCAGAAAGATATAGTAATTACGTGTTCTCTTCTATGAGGTCCCTAGCACAAACCATTTTCAGATAGGGAGTCCTTATGAAAAAGTTTGAGAAACATTAATTTAATGTATTTTTGTATGTTTGATTCATGGGGAATGGACTAAAAATGGTAATCCCGAGTTGAAAAGGTTTTCACTCAATTGCATGGAAAAGTAGCTATAGCGACTCACTCATTAAACGGGATTGAGATCTGTGTAAATGGGAAATCTTACGTGGCTAACAGGGACAAATCACTGCAATAACCGCTGTAATAAAAGACTATGTTCATTAGCTGGCTGTGGCTCCATGCCCCAAGGGAGTACAGTTATGTTATTCTCACTATTCTGTATTTTCTACTTTCTTCTCCTCAAAACTTTGGCGAATACTTGGCTCTGCATTTTTAACCACCTAACCCTGGAACATTTTTCACCCCCCAAAAAATAGAACCAATGGTCTAGTCTAGTTGATACACACAGTATTCCAGCAGGAGGGGCGAATTCCTTTTGCAACCTCGACCTAGGTTGCGATTGTTTTACAAACGGTCGCATTCACAGCTAACAAAGTTGCAACCTTTTCCACCTACCTCGACCAACATCCTAACAAACCGATAAATTACTGCACTTCAGAGCTCGCAGTAAACTCTGCCAAAATATACTAATCACGGCAAGAACGCCTATGTCTATATGCTCGACAGAGTAACTGATAAGCTACCAAGGCGTGCTGTGCCCTCACTTCATTCCATTTTTATTAGTTCGTAATTCTTAGTCAATTAATGTGCTCCAGTTGTGACAAGAGCGTGTAGCAGACACTCCCTCGCACAGATTAAATTAAGACTCAGTTTTTGTCTGAAAGAAAAAAGTGAAAATTTGTGCAATAAACTAAATAAAAAACATTAAAGAATGTAGTGCCATGGTCCTGTTTCCTCCTAAAATGATTAGTGGTGATGATTACTCTATAAAAAGATACTGTGTATCTTTTTTTTAAATGCAGTTCGGTAGACAAAAAAAAAAAAAGACAAAAAAAACAGTTGTCAAGAGATGGAGTAGCCATTTGGGAATCGACCCCCAGTTTCCCCGGGCTTAGTGTCGAGCAGGTTCGCCTTGCATGGTTTCTGTTAAAGGTAAATGCATTTATCATATATAAATGGTGTAAAAAATTCCACTTACACACCAGCTTTGGACCTTAGGTCTACCAATTTCATACATAACTTCATTGTAGTTATTTAAATACACCCCTGACGTTTTTGACATTTTATTATCTTAGTTGCAGACACAACAAACCACTTGACACTCCCGGCTGAGCACAACAAAAGCATCTATAACCGTGTCGAACCTGGTGTTGACCGTTTACCCTCAGCCTGATGTCCTTAAGCTTAAATACACCACATGCCCAAGTCCAGGAACACAAACAGGGTTTTAACTGTCCTTCATGCCCAGTTACATCTTTTGATCTGATGGCATCGTTAGCCGCTGTTTTGTCACATTTCATTTGGGACAAAACGGGCTCGGCCCTTTTAAAAGAAATTGCACTTGCTATGCATTTGAAACCCAGTATCTCATATTCCACTTTTCTTGCAGACCAGGCATTTTCTCTGTCCGGGAGGTACCGTGAGACTCCACAGACACCACCACACGCGATTACGTCATCATAACGTCCAGTGTCGGCACTTCAAAGTAAGGGTTTTGACAGGGACACCTTTGCATAGAACTATATTTACCATGGTGTGGTGTGAGTTAAACTCTCCCCTTGGCTATGGGGAGGCTTTAGACTAGACTAGAGGATAAGATGTTGGCTTCCCATGCAGGAGTTCCCTGTGGGAGGAGGTCAAAATGGACTTAAACAGAGCTAAATCTAGGCGAATCCTTTAGTCTAGACTCTAGTGAATAAGATGTTGGCTTTGAATGTGGGAGACCAGGGTTTGAATCCCAGGCATCACCCAGATCGGTTTACCCCATGGGAGGAGGTCAAAATGGAGGTGGATGTCGCAGGCTTGCAAAATAATCAAAAAAGTGCTTCTTGATTATTCAATGAATCAAAAACGTACTTCTCAAAAAGTAAGTACAGTACTCAGTCATCTCAGCCCTAAACACAACACGTATAATTTTGAACAACGAAATTCAATGGTAGTATTAGTGTGGTGGGAACTACATAGACTTGATGTGCCAGAAATACAGAATAACTCCAAAAATACACATGCAAGACACATACTCACACTTTTTAGCCATGCCAGTGAGGTAACTTTCTAAAAAGGTACCAAAAGTGTGGAATTGTCTTTTTTAACAGAAGTTAAAAAAAGAACAATGACAGCCTTGCCTGCCAAAATAAACAATCCCAGTGGCAAACTAAAGTGAGAAGAGGTTTTGATCTTAAATAATTTAAACACATTCACTCACGTTTGCTTCCTCAAAAAATACTTTGAGCGAAGGGACCACGAATATCTTCAAATGTATAAAATACAAACCATATCACGTTTAAAAGCAGACAAGCTAAAACAGAACTTGTAGGAGAGAAATGTTCACATGCAAAGTGATTCAAGGTAGCTGGGTAGCTAAGCCAAGCTGGGGGTGTTGGGTGGTAAATATGTATTGGTAATATTAGAATCAGCAAAAAAGAGAAACATTACTACATTAGTTGTAAAGAAAATGCAATACATCTTTCTCAAAGACAAGATAGCACTATTTCTTTGGCAAAAACACAAACGCAAGCAGGGAGAAAATATTGATCGGATAGCTCACTCCCTCCATTGATTTTTTTTCTCCCACACTATTACCCTTACATCGGTTCAACATTCTGCTGTACTGTGTTATCTCTCTATCAAACGCTTAGGACTCGGGGTCCTAAGCCTAAGGGGTCCTTAGGGCGGTTACAGGGGGGTCCTCCTCACAAACATAGCACACGACCCAACAAGCTGACAACGCGTGGCGCATGCAGCGCGCCGTTAGCTTGTAAGGTTGCGTGCTCTGTTCAGCGCACTACACCGCCGTGCGATGGAGCATAAGTTAGACTTTAGGCTCTAATGACTTGGAAGACGTGGTTACAAATACATTTGCATAGTCACCTTGTCATTATGCTGAGGCAGAGCAGGCAGGAGCGATATCTTTACAACCCAGCACTACTAAAAAGGTAAGCTTCAATAAAACATTTGAGGGATGTCTCTCTCTCTCACTCTCTTTTTTCATGTCAGCGGCAGAGACTTAAAAGGGCCTCGTGCATCTCCAGAGACACCTTTGAAAGGTCCTGCGACCCAAATTCAAAGCCTGGAATTCTGCTGGCACAGGTGACATTAGTGCCAGTGGCTGATGACACAGCACCATGACTTTAGCCCATCTTACACGATCCTTGCATGTAACACTGCGTGACGCAAAACAGATATAAAAAATAAAATAAAATGAAAACATTATCCTCCTCGCCTTTGAGCGATCTGAAATTAGTCTAGCTGTCACGATGTGCGACAAGAATCCAACGCACGTCAGCCGGCATACGCCAGGGCAATGTTTCACCTCAACTTGACTCAGTAGAGGAGGGCTGTGTGGGTTGGCAATTCTCCAAAAGGAGATGATAATTATCTACTGCCATTTCCTCACAACACTGTCTGCACACATCGGCAGGATCTAGGCATGGGCATGGGGGGGGGGGCAGTGTCCCCCTAAATGCCCTTACTGCCCCACCAAACACATGCAAAACAACCCAAGATATTTCAGTGCTTATATTTAAAAGTATTCAAACACTACTGCTACTAACTAACTACAATCGCCTCGCCACTAAACCAACAGCATTTCATCATTGAAAACTCTCTGAGTCAGTTTTAGCTTTATGCATGCTGCGTGTCTGTTACAACTTCAACAACAACTGATGTTATTATTGATGCTTATACTTGACTAATAAAAGTCCTGTAATGAAAAATGGTATGAGGAAGTGACACGGGCGATGAAGCCCCCTTACCATTTTCTCCTGCCCCCCCCATTGGGAAATGTTTTATCCGCCCCTG
Organism: Benthosema pterotum; assembly: GCA_039105355.1. NCBI lineage: Eukaryota > Metazoa > Chordata > Actinopteri > Myctophiformes > Myctophidae > Benthosema > Benthosema pterotum. The sequence continues at coordinate 38,370,742 of CM076970.1, forward strand.
GCACACATACACTAGCAGAAGCATATCATCACTGGCGGATGAAACCTTGTATCTCCTTATTTATAATTGTTTTTTTCTATGTCGATGCTAATGGTTACGTATAACATCTCTCTCTCTGAGTGTATGAGATATCGTACTGCTTTGTGTGAGGCAGTGTGTGAGCTTGCAGATTGTCAATTTCAGAAAATATAATGTAACATGTACAAACTAGTGGTGGCAACTTTAAAGAGATGAAGATATATTAATGACAGTAAAATATTGAAATGAGTGGAATTCCCCTTTAAGACACATGCATGCACATTTGCATGCGCATTTGACAAGACAAAAAACATACGGTAGGCCTACTTTTGGCCCAAAAATATTTTAGATGCGAGAAGTGGGGGGACGCCGCCCCCCCGTGTCGCCCCTCCACTACACCCCTGTTTATCAGTTGTTAAAAATGAACAGTTTGGGAAATGCAAGGTTTCTACCTGATAGTCAATTGATTCCCCGGTTTAACACATGTGGCCTGCCAAGATGCCACAAGTAATATTTCATATACAAGTTGACTGTGAGCTTGCACAATTGTGAGGTTCTAGGTCTGCCATTTTATCCATTTTTGCACATTGATTGTTGTATAAAATAGGTCATGGTTAAAGTGCCACTTCACCACTTTTGCAGCCAGTGCTTATTTTAAAGATCTGTGGGACATAAGAAACACTTTCCTATAACACCATGTTCATTACCAAGAACCTGTTGTGAAAATGATGTCTCACTTCCTTCCTGGACAACAAAGTAATCTCTACACCAGAGTAATATAGTAGAAGAGTTGCGATATTGAGGGGGCAGTAAACAGCCTGGTCACGTGGTTCATATACTCAGGTGAGTCCATAGATTCCAAATCATTCTGTAACTTCCGGTTGTCTCTATTTTGTCCCTATTCTCAACAGAAATTCTCAATAGAGTTTGTGAAACTCTGTCTATGCTCTGCTCTGCACAAGGAGGGGGAAGTGCAGTAAAGTATTATGGGTATGGGAATTCAGCAATCCAGTCAAACTGCACAGACAGACTTCATCATTTTTCTGGCCATAGGGCTCACTTTTCTAAGGATATATGTATGCAAGGCGCTTCACATTCACACACACGTTCATACACCATGCGAGGCACAACCATCACATTGTCTTTGTCGGGTGGAAACCTCATATGCCCAAAACAGCAAAATTAGCAGACCTACAACCTCAAAATGCGGAGTGAAGCATTTCTGCTACTGTTGTGTGACACTGTATTGTGATCACGTAGCTCACTAAATTACGAAATGTTTTTCTTTTCACTATATTATTCTATTAATTAAAAAAAATAAAGCGATAGAACAGTTAAAACAACACAAGCTATGCCGTAGATCTAAATGGCAGTATTTTATGCTGTAATGATGAGAATTAAAATCGATGGTTTTCACCACCATCCTGGAGGGTGAAAAGGTCATACCCATACTAAAGGAAATCATTCCTGCAGAAAGAGAATTCATGTTTCAGGAGTGTAAGCCAATACATCCAAAATGAACAACTCCCTTCCCAAGCTATACAATCTGCAGTGCAGTTTACACTTTTTAAAATTGCTTTTCCACACCACACCAGTTTTTTTTTTTTTTTCTTTTTTCTGAGAGGGGGGGCACTGGTGCCAAGTAATGCTGCTGTAAGCCGGCTCTACGAATAACGCTGACGACAGCAACACATCAACGACGAAAACAAACAACAATCAATATCTGACAAATTATGTCAATAGAAAAGAGGCGTTGGACCTACAACTACATCGAATCTGCTGAACTGAAGGAAAAACAACATTTCTCTGATTTGATTTGATTGGACTGAATTGATTGCCTTTTTTTAGTTTAGTTGTGAACTTTCCAGACTGTGTGGAAAGGTCTGATTAGCAGTGAGAGTCTGATGGCAGGAGCACAGCCGGCACACAATTATGTAGCCTTTTGTTCGGTGTTGGAAAAAGAAATACCTATGTTCTAATCAAGTAAAGCAGGGGTTTTCAACAGGTGGTCCGGGGACCACCAGTGGTCCCTGAGAGGGTTCCAGGTGGTCCCCAGCTAAGTTGTTTAACCAGATGTAACTCTTGAGAACGTAAAATCCATTTGGTTTCATTTTTACACTCTCAAGAGTTAAAATATCCACCATCTTAATTAGCCCAAGTCTACACAACTAGATGGTCATTGGTCATTTTGGTCTTTATGTTTTGCCTGTTTTGTTTCCCAAATCCAGCCTGGTATTGTGGACAAAAGCAAAATCAATCTTTAGTTTTGGGGTCTGTGGGGCTAAAATGTCATCAAATGGTGGTCCATGGCTCAAATTCTGAATAAATAGTGGGCCCTGGTATGAAAAAGGTTGAAAACCCCTGAAGTAAAGTAAAAAGTATGTGGCAATGTGGAAACGCTCTCTGTGGGGTAAAAGTATTGCTAAAGGACCTAAAGCAGTCATCATGCAAAATGTCCCATTTCACATGCTACAATAAGGGGCTACCGGTACATGTGTTGAAATGAGCAGATCTATGAGCTTGCAATGTGTCACATCACAGACATACAGTACAAGCCCTGCAAGCTTGTACAGTACTGGAAGTATGATCTTCTCTATTCATTGTCAGTAGGAATTTGATATACTTGATATAGCTGAAAATAGGACGGGCTAGTGCCCCTCAAGCAAAGAAAAATGTGTTGTACCTGTGCTACGCAAACCACTTTCAAACTTGCATCTCTATTTTGGGCATGTCATTATCAGTGAAAATGTTCAAAAAAAAAAAAAAAAAAAAAAAAAACGTATATGTGCACAGTGACTGACAGGTGCAATGCCTGAAGCGGCAAGTTATCGATCACTCTGGTCATTGTTGTTAAAAAAAAAGGGCAGACGCTGGAAATAGCACTCCAACAACCTTGGCTGTTTTTTTCGCGGCTCGCCTGCGGACAAAGTGTCTTGGGCTGTAAGTGCACTCGAGCGATTGCACTATAGCACATGCTTCAAGTGGCCTGCAGGAACCTCTCCTGGTCTTGTGACATCACACTGCAGACAGGAGTAGATAAGCAATCCGCCAGCGTGCAAAAGAAAAAAACACAATCCCTAAAGGGGAAGAGGTCTGCACTCGGAAGCATTACACAGCACCCACAACAACAGCGTCCCAAGGGAGATTGGGGGGGTTGGTGTGCAACGGGAATTGGGTTCACAGAGGTAATATTTTTGTAAACATTCAGCTGGGCTTAGCAGACAGCTTTTTTTTTTCTGCGATGGAACCGTGAACACAGTTTGTGTCGCGGTGGGGACTTACATTTCTTCCCCCTCATCCTGGATGCTGGTGGTGGATGGACACGCACGCAAGGACGCACGCACACATACACACATACACACGGCGGGCTGCCTCCTCGTCTCCCAGTGGGACGGGTTCCAAGGCCGCCCGTAATGATGGGAGGCTGCCTGGTCTGTGCTCAGAGCCACAGCAGCGGTCCCGTTGCTGACGGTGCTGAATATTTTATAATGTTAGCTCTCCTAGACTTCTCTGTGGGTGTGTGTGCAGGCGTGTGCGCTTTTGTGAGCCTCTTTCTCTCGTCTTGACCATTCTCTGTCTCTTTCTCCAGGTTCACAGTTTCTTTAGTGTTACTGCCAGGTAGGTAACCGTAAAAAAAAAAGTTTTATTGATCTGCTCTCCCTATCTCAGAGGGTTTATTTACCTTTACATCTTGTGTACAGGTACCTAAATTGTACCTCTGTCTCTCTTTCTCATGCTCTGTATCCTGCCAACGATTATACACTGGCCTCACTCTGTTGTGTGGGGTTATAGCAGTGGGGGGATGGGGGTCTAGAACGGACTGTTATTAACAATTGGCTTATTCATTTTGTGTCAAAAAGTAAGTCGGCTTATTATCAGCCGCTAACATCCGGGGGTCTATCCCCGTTACAATGCGCTAGACCCCTGGGAAATAGATTGCTGAGGTGGAGCGCCACGTCTAACATCAGCTCCCAGTACTTCCTACACAACTTGACACACCCAAGCCGTGCTACTCATACGCTGAGTTGGTGGTGCCTGGAGTCGAACACAACCCACTGGTCCAAAGGCTACCAACCGGGCCAGGTTGAAAGTGTTTATAATGTCTTGACAAAGTAATGTTTTATTGTAGTTTGCCAAAATGGGAACGGTGGCCAATAGGTTATGAAAGATACTGTACGTAGGACAGTAGATACAAAGTATATACAAAATAAAGTATGGTCTTTTTGGCGCTGGTTGGTGAACGTGAACTGACCTTGATCGGACAAGAAGTCCAGCATGGTCTGTAGCAGGAAGGAGAGGTGTCGGACCGACAGGCCGGGGTTTCCCATACGCCGCGAGGCGTACACCAGCTCATGGAGCAGACGCATCTGCACCGCAGCCCAGCCACGATGGCTTCCTGAGAGAGAGACAGACAGAGAGACAGACAGAGAGAGAAAGAGAGAGAGGACATGTGTTCTTTACACTACCGCGGCAAACGCACATTATGCAAATACCCTGTAGTACATTTGACCCGTTAACCCATAAAGACATGGGGGTGATTCTACATAATTTGTAGAATTGAGCAGAACAGAAGACATTTTGATTTAATGTCTTCCAAATCACTGGTTGAATTACTGATTTAGCCACGGACCGACCAAACGTTGGTCCGTGGATCAAAAAAGCTAAATAAATTATGGAGCTTGACATGATAAAGGTTTGAAAACCACTAGCTCAATAGCATCCCTCCCTCAGGGCTTACATAAGAGCCTCAGCTCCCCCATATGGATGCCTACAGGTCCCACCCCGGCTGTCAAAATGCTGCTTCACTGTGAGGACAAAGAAAACAAGAGCAAACAGTGGAGAGCTGGAGACAGGCGGGGGCATGTGGTAATTAATCTCCATACCGGTTCACTGAACCGACGGTGATACTGGTCAGTAATAAACATTTCGGCTTCTGCGGTTGGTTGTTACTCGTTCCCAACGACTCCTCTGACACCTGAAAAACACCCATTAATGCAAATCCCCTCCTAAGCTATTTTCTTCCCCTCTGCAAAAACTGCACCCACTAAGCAGGCTAAAAATAGAGTTCCACCTGTCTGCCAGTGATTTTCTGTGAAAACCAGTGCTTATCTATAGTGCTAGTAATCCAGACGGCACTGTTTTTTTTTTCTGTGGATGTGCCTGCTCTCTCCCTTTGAGGGGGAAGGGAAAAAAATGACTTCATCTGTGGTATTTTCAAGCCTCAGAGTGGAGGTGTCTCGCAATCCAATTAGCTAGGATAATGACAGCGGTGGCACCGCCAAGCAATCGCCCTGTCACACACACAAACCCCGACACAAAAGCCACTGTTCCTCTGGCTAACTCCAAGGAAAATGGCGAATTTGTAGGTCCTTTTGTAGGGAGATGAGATGCCCCGTTCCATTGTCACTGCCTCCCCGTTATCATTAGCATGTAAATATCACAGGACAAGAAACTCCCCGGCTTTGTGGAACCGTGTTAAAAGAGAAAGACCTGGGCATAATCACGCTGTGGGTCTACGTGGGGACACATGAGAGATAAGGAGACAGCCAGCAAGTGTCCTTTCTTGCCTGTGATTTCTGGAGGGAATAAGGGGGGAGGGGGTACCTGAGCTACTTAAAACCCCATTTGCCCTTCCATATCTTAAGCCGTGGCAGCGTTATTGCAGAAATGCACCATCGAGTCCTATTTTCTTTCTCACTCTTTGCCAGTTCTTATCACTCAATAAACTCCCTCCTGACACCTTCTGCCAAAACACTCCCAATCATCACACCAAGGCTTTCCTCCCATCAACCCTGCTAGGACTCATGGCAGTCACCCAGGCTGTGGTGACTAGTGGCAGTGGTGGGTGTTGGGTGTACTGCACTGGTACTGGCTGCAGAGAGTTCAGGCCGTGTGAGATGGCCGTTCCAGTTAAAAGGCTAATGTGAACTGCTTGGCTAGGAGGAAAAAAAGAGATAAGTGTGACACATGTCTGTCCGAGGCTTCCAAAAAGCTGTTCAGGCCCTCTAGAATTGTTCTTGCACGTTTTGGTTGTGCTCCAAAACGAATTTGAAAGTGAACCCATAGAGAGGGGATGTTCGGCCTGTAAACATGAAACAGACTGACAAAAGTTATGTTGAACTTGTATATCAACCATTATCAGAGCAAGTAAGTGACTTACAGAGCATGAATTAGCTTTCATAAAGTATTATGTCAGTGTGAGTATGGTGCCGAGGCTCTGAATATGTCACTCTCTGCCAAGCATACATGATGTTAAACTTCCATCGGAGGAAACGTAGCATCAGAGCTCACAGGGTTGGATAGCTGGGGTGATGAAATGCAGGAATAGTGAGCGGCAGCAGCAGCAGCAGCAGCAGCGATAATTGCAGCAACAATGGTTGCAATCTGAGCAGTGGCGTGGCAGTATGGTGTGTAGTGATAAAGTGAGCAAGGGCATTTGACAGCATAAAAGGTGCAGTGAAATTGAAATGGTGGGCATTTTTATGAATGCCACCTGAAACGCTGGCTTGTGCAGTTCCTGAAGCAATCAGAGCGCGCATTCCTTCGACGATGGACGCCCAAAGGTACGGTAGCTCTGCTTCGCTAAATGCAAGACCAGGGCTTGACACTAACACTTGCCCGCTTGCCCGGGGCATGTGAAGACTGCTACCTGGTTGCCCGATTGGGCAAGTGTGCAACTTAGTGCACTATAACACAACACAAGATAAATTTGTCTTGAAGGCAGTCATTGCACTCTGCCTCTGTGTCTTTCCCTGCTTTCTAGCTATCCACAATTCCAGGCTGGATTTGGGAAACAAAACAGGCAAATTAACATACACATCAAAAATGACCTCATCTTCTACATTTTCTAGTTGTATAGACCTGGGCTTATTATAATGAATTTTAACTCTTGAGAGTGTAAAAATGAAACCAAATGGACCCGCAAGGGTCCATTTGGCTTCATTTTTACATTCTCAAGAGTTACATCTGCAAAATTTACAATATATTTTTTGGGGGGCAAGTGACCATGAGCTGAGGGCAAGTAGAACCTGACTTGCACTTGCCCGATGGGCAAGTGCCTCCAAGACCTTAGTGTCAACCCCTGAAGACCATCGCAAGACGCATGGACTGTGTTTGTTTACCAGAAGACAACTCTGTTTACTGCTATGTGGCGTCAACCCTATAACGTTATTTTCAGATACATATTTTAGCGTGACGATTAAGTTTAAACCGAGTAATACACCGTCTGGATGCCAGAATGGGATTAAAAACCGAGCAATTCTGACTGCAATCAAAGCCACGTGCGTTTGGAGGACTATTGTTTTCATTGCTGTGGGTAGCGAGACGTCATCATGGCATGTTTTCTTTTCAGGAACTAATTAAAATTTGTTTTTTATGGACTTTTAATATAAAAAAATAATATGAATTATCAAAGCTGCGTGTAGACAGACAATACAGTATGTCACTTTTCTGAATGAATTCAAGCAACTAGATCAGCACTCGGTAGAGTGCCAAAACTGCCAACTTGTGCGCGAGCAGAGCAACAAACAAACAAAATACCTTGAGGAGATAAAACTAATGGCATTCGTTATAGGTCCCTTAAATATGGCCAATTACATATCAAATTCCCAGCTGTTAACTTGATCCGCCCACTACCAAGTCTACTCCAAAACTGACTTGTGCTGACTTCAAGATATGCTCCGTCATACGATAGTGGCGCCAAAATAACTGATCTATAAGCTTGGTGAAGGTGTAGATTGACTATTGTCATATACTGACTTCCCCCTCTTCAGCATTGGTCTGGTGTGTGTGTGTGTGTGTGTGTGTGTGTGTGTGTGTGTGTGTGTGTGTGTGTGTGTGTGTGTGTGTGTGTGTGTGTGTGTGTGTGTGTGTGTGTGTGTGTGTGTGTGCGTGTGTGCGTGCATGCGTGCGTAAAGATTTGTCATTGACAGTCTGTCCTGAAAAGTGTGTGGCCCGTTCCATATGGTTTGTGGTGTTTTTTTGTGCTTGTTTTTTATAGCAGATGTTTTTTTTTTTTGTGATTGTTTTTTATAGCAGATCTATAGGCTCACACAACTTTTCACAGCTCACATTGTGAGCTTGTGTATTGTCTATTGTCAAATAGCTAGAGTACTGTTGACCGTTTTGGACCCACTTTCAGAACAACTGGTACATGTAGGCCATGTGCTGAAGGCTTAGAAAATGAATTCCGTTCCCATGTCAGGGGGACTACAAATGCAATGCATTTTTGCATAGACCATACCCTTCTGAACATTGGGTTAAAAGTTCTACTCATAATATCCTGCAGTATTTTGTCAGGAGCCAGATATGTATAACAAGTCTGTAACTAAAAAACGAAAATCGTATGTTGCTCTTTTTGCTTGTAAAATGTGATCTTTTGATTTTGGCAACCCCAAATCTTTCCCAAATGTCATAAATACATATACCTAACATCTAAAACAATTATTGGTGCTATAGTTTACTCATATGTGAATTTAGATCATGAAATATAGCAAATTTGTTAAAAAACGCTTCACCTTAAGTGATTGTCATCCAGCACAATGTAACATGCACATAGTAAATTTAGCCAAAAACTTATGTTTCATACATAAAAATGTTCTCAGCCTACTGTGTAATGAAATGCATTAAAGAACATCAACACATCCTACCCCAAAATGGATGATAATCTATGAAAATGTTACCACGCCCCTCAATTGGAATATGGCAAAAATGCACATGACTACAAATGAATGCACTGAAAGTCAGAATTATTGCAGCAAATGGTATGAAACATTTATTAAAGTGTCACAGCATCTGTCGTGTGTGTGTGTGTGTGTGTGTGTGTGTGTGTGTGTGTGTGTGTGTGTGTGTGTGTGTGTGTGTGTGTGTGTGGGTGGGCTGTAAATAACAGTGAACAAAGGCGTCTTGATGGCAAGCTGAAAGGTGTGACCTCCCAGCATTCCTACCTAAAACTTATTGTTATTATTTTGTCTCATAATGCGCGCGCGCGTGTGTGAGAGAGAGAGGGGGAGGGGGCTTACCTGCAGACAGTGTTTCTGCTCGAGAAAGTTGATCCTTCGTCCGTTTGCCTCCCATAGTAATATATTTGTCCACTTTTTTTACAAAGTATGCAGATGGCTGGAAGCACAGGGCCAGCAGAGCGGACGGGAAGACCCGTCCGAGACCGAAGTTTTTTTCGGGGGGTTTCAGAAGTGGTTACGTCGGGGGTGCTGCTCTCGGGCGGACCAGCGACTGCTTCTGGCTCTTCTCTCTCCTCCGTCTGTGCACAGCGTTTCTCGGCCAAACCCAATCGTCTTTTGCAAATAAAACGACGGTAACACATTGCGTGAAAACCAGCATCCTCGGGAACATTATTAAACTCCACGTCCACGCAGTGTTTAAAAGTTTCGGCGATGGCTTTACTTTCGCCGTCCAGACAAAGCCATTGTTTGACGACGGACCTGTAAGTGTCCCACCTTGTTTTAGTAAAATCCTCAACGTCCTCATTCTGTACGGTCAAAAAGTGCATATAGCATCGTTTTGAGTCGCTTGACTGCTTTTTACGTACTTTTCTTCTTTGTTTTGGTTTGTTTTGCTCTGTTTCGCTACTCGAACTGCTCGTCGCCATGTTTCTAAACTTATTATGGCCCAGAGAATAAACCTAGTCCCCTATTGGTCCCCGTGACCAAAACCGCAGCACTCCCCTCGCAGAGATTACTCCGCGCTGACTGCGCCTTGAAAAAAACAGTGCCGTCTTTGACGACCGATTATAAAAATACTGCAGGATAAAACGAGTAGAACTTTTTTATCTGCACTTTCTACCTATAGATCTATTTTATGAGGTGAAAATTATTTAGTCCGCCTGCCGTGGAAATGGGATTAAACGAAAATCCATATCACAATATGGTCTATCAGTCTCCCAATTTCTTCACCATTACAAGCACCACACCACTCCTCCCCATACCCATGATTCATTAGTAGACCAACAATTCCTAGGACAGAAAATTAAACAAGATACGGAAGGCTATCAAAAGAAAAAGTGTGGATTCATTGTGTAAGGCCCTAACTGAATTTACAATTTACTCTCCGATATTATGCTGCATGAGGAATAGCAATTATGCATGTGTGTATGGCGAGACACAGCCTATCCAATGAATAAAGAATATATATTGTCTATTAAATCAAGGGGAATGTATTCATGCAGCCCATTCATTTGCATCACCCTTTGCCTAATAAGGAAAACATTTAATTAATAGAACAGGGGCCATATACTGTAGAAGAGAGTGTCTGAGGAGAGGCATAATGGCTATAAGGTTCTGTTATTTGGCCTATATCCATAGCAGGAAATAATGAACTGTAGTCTCTGACAGCAGCTTTGTCAAACATGAACTAGGCTAGGCCGTATGTAAAAACTAGAAATAGAATTATGCAATTGCAAAGTGGGGTTGCCCCGATGATGTAACATCGAAATGATTCGATTGGCTGAGCAAAGAACGTGATGTATGATGTATCTCAACATTACAACATCAGTTCAGTTCAGTTCAGTTCAGTTCAGTTTTATTTTGGTCATACAGTTACATTACATGGCATCATGCATCTGACAGTCATACAACGGATAATTTTGACCAAAAGGGTTTAGGCTGAAGCCAATGGCTTATTATTGCCTATCCCTAGACAAATTCAGACTGGCGAATTTTTAACATATATATGTGGCTACACAATGGGGGGACTTAGATCGGGAGAGAAGAACATGAGACAAAAAAGCAAAACAAAACAAAACAAAAAAAGACACAGTCACCCAGGTGCACAACCACGAGCATGCTCGCGTCGCGCATACGCACGCACACGCACACTAGCACGTGCACACACACACGCACACAGAAAAGGAATACATTAGAGAAAGTAGTTGGGGAGAGGAGAAAGGAGGAAAGGGGGGAGAAAGGAGGAAAGAGAGGAGAACATCAGTGATCATAAACTCACCATGTGGGTGACATCCATCATACATGGATTTATATGGTACAGAGAAAACATGGTGACGTAGTAAAATAAAGTTTTACATCATCATACATCACCTTCCTCGCTCAGCCAATCAAATCATTTCGATTATACAACATATAGGCTATTGTCATCACAAGGTGAAAAAAGAGAAAAAATGTTACAGAAAAAACTCATCACAATAACAATAGTGGGGTTCCCCTTCAAGCAACCCCACTAATAACACTAGATCAGCACTCAATAGAGTGCAAACTTGAGCGTTGCACACAAGTAGCCGGCGATGGCCTACTCGTGTGTAAGCAGAGCGAGCCAATACTCATGACATTAGTTATTAAGGTTTCGTACTTACATCACCATTATGTCACCATCTAAGCCGACCAATCAGAGTACTCCAAGGGACCGCCGAACACACACCAATCGCTTAACTTGCACCCGCTCTGCTCACTGATGCAAGTAATAAAACTATGTTTTAATTATACTGTGTTATAATTATTATGTGTGCCATAATTATCTCAACAGATGTCACTCTTTTGAGAAAAGACAGTTGGTGTAAGGTGGAATACATTACAGTAGAATGTAGACCATATTGTGATATGGATTTTCGTTTAATCCCATTTCCACGGCAGGCGGACTAAATAATTTTCACCTCATAAAATAGATCTATAGGTAGAAAGTGCAGATAAAAAAGTTCTACTCGTTTTATCCTGCAGTATTTTTATAATCGGTCGTCAAAGACGGCACTGTTTTTTTCAAGGCGCACTCAGCGCGGAGTAATCTCTGCGAGGGGAGTGCTGCGGTTTTGGTCACGGGGACCAATAGGGGACTAGGTTTATTCTCTGGGCCATAATAAGTTTAGAAACATGGCGACGAGCAGTTCGAGTAGCGAAACAGAGCAAAACAAACCGAAACAAAGAAGAAAAGTACGTAAAAAGCAGTCAAGCGACTCAAAACGATGCTATATGCACTTTTTGACCGTACAGAATGAGGACGTTGAGGATTTTACTAAAACAAGGTGGGACACTTACAGGTCCGTCGTCAAACAATGGCTTTGTCTGGACGGCGAAAGTAAAGCTATCGCCGAAACTTTTAAACACTGCGTGGACGTGGAGTTTAATAATGTTCCCGAGGATGCTGGTTTTCACGCAATGTGTTACCGTCGTTTTATTTGCAAAAGACGATTGGGTTTGGCCGAGAAACGCTGTGCACAGACGGAGGAGAGAGAAGAGCCAGAAGCAGTCGCTGGTCCGCCCGAGAGCAGCACCCCCGACGTAACCACTTCTGAAACCCCCCGAAAAAAACTTCGGTCTCGGACGGGTCTTCCCGTCCGCTCTGCTGGCCCTGTGCTTCCAGCCATCTGCATACTTTGTAAAAAAGTGGACAAATATATTACTATGGGAGGCAAACGGACGAAGGAAACACTGTCTGCAGGTAAGCCCCCTCCCTCTCTCTCTCTCTCTCTCTCTCTCTCTCTCTCTCTCTCTCTCTCACACACACACACACACACACACACACGCGCGCGCATTATGAGACAAAATAATAACAATAAGTTTTAGGTAGGAATGCTGGGAGGTCACACCTTTCAGCTTGCCATCAAGACGCCTTTGTTCACTGTTATTTACAGCCCTACACCACACACACACACACACACACACACACACACACACACACACACACACACACACACACACACACACACACACACACACACACACACACACACACACACACACACACACACACACACACACACACACACACACACACACACACACACACACACACACACACACACACACACACACACACACACACACACACACACACACACACACACACGACAGATGCTGTGACACTTTAATAAATGTTTCATACCATTTGCTGCAATGATTCCGACTTTCAGTGCATTCATTTGTAGTCATGTGCATTTTTGCCATATTCCAATTGAGGGGCATGGTAACATTTTCATAGATTATCATCCATTTTGGGGTAGGATGTGTTGATGTTCTTTAATGCATTTCATTACACAGTAGGTTGAGAACATTTTTATGTATGAAACATAAGTTTTTGGCTAAATTTACTATGTGCATGTTACATTGTGCTGGATGACAATCAGTTAAGGTGAAGCGTTTTTTAACAAATTTGCTATATTTCATGATCTAAATTCACATATGAGTAAACTATAGCACCAATAATTGTTTTAGATGTTAGGTATATGTATTTATGACATTTGGGAAAGATTTTGGGTTGCCAAAATCAATAGATCACATTTTACAAGCAAAAAGAGCAACATACGATTTTCGTTTTTTAGTTACAGACTTGTTGTACATATCTGGCTCCTGACAAAATACTGCAGGATATTATGAGTAGAACTTTTAACCCAATGTTCAGAAGGGTATGGTCTATGCAAAAATGCATTGCATTTGTAGTCCCCCTGACATGGGAACGGAATTCATTTTCTAAGCCTTAATCTGGAATCAGCACACGGCCTACATGGAGCCACAACCTCTAATGAATCCCAGCTTCAGTGGTGAGTAATATTGGGTATAGGTGAGAAGGATGTTCCATAGTGTACTGTAGCTCTGAACAATCCACACCAGTGTTCCATTTATACAAGGAACCCTCATGATGAACACAGATGACCCTCAGGCTTCGCATTCAGTGGGAAAGGTGTCATTTGTTCTGAATCACTCTCCGTGAAGTGTACTGTATTGAAAAGTTGAGAGTCCATAGAACAGAGAGGCCGATCATGGACAGCTTACCACAGTGATGGCATAAACCACTGGCTCAGCAAGCTACTTTTTCCATGGCGTAGATAGGGATGGATGTAACTATGGATTATTTTCAACATGCAACTAACTTGTAATATAATATGTTACTTACTAATATATTACAAATGTATATTTCTTTCTGCATTTCTGCATTATGCTACAAAACTTTCTTAATAGGGCATGCTCTTTGTCTGAGGCACGGCTCGATGCTATGGCATTTCTGTAGGCTCACAAACAAATAAATTATGTGTTTTTTCTAGCAATTTTTCATGGATCAAAAGCGTGATCACCTCTAGCGTTTGCTCCAAAAGTTAATTACCCAATCCCAGCAGTCTGGGTAGGTTTATATGATTAGATTTAAAGCAGTATAACTGTTAATGCTGACAGAGAGTGCATATAAAGCTGTGGTTTTCCCAGTGGTCTGGGGACCACAAGTGGTCCTTGAAAGGATTCCAGGTGGTCCCCAGCTAAATGATGTACAATTGGTAACCAAATGGACACTTACAGATCTGTAACTCTTGAGGTCGTAAAATGAAACCAAATGGACCCTTACGGGTCCATTTGATTTCATTTTACACTCTCAAGAGTTAAATTATATACACCTGAATGACCTAATTTTCAAGAAATATAGAAGAATTGTTATTTTGAACAACGTTTTGCCAGTTATCTCTCCTAAATTGTGGACACAAACTTAGTTTTGGGCTCGAGAGACTAAACTCGAAATCAAATGGTGCATCTGTGGCTAAAATGCAGAATAAATAGTGCACCCTGGTACGAAAAAGGTTGAAAACCCCTGGTATAAGGTGTATAAAGTGTTTAGTACCTCTGCTGAAGTCCTTGGGGTCCAGAGAGAGGCAGTATCCCGGCAGGGTCTCCAGCAGCAGTTTGTAGCATGCCCTCCAGCCCGGCTCGGGGATGGTGGGGGCCACGCACTGCATGGCCGCCACGCGCTTGAAGAACGCCGACTTCCGGCGGAAGCCGATCAGATCGTAGAGCTCCGAGAGGATGCTGTAGCGCTGAATCTTCTCCTCCTCGGACAGCTGTGTGTAGAGGGCAAACACCCCCCCGGGAGAGAGGCCAGCGTTAAGGCAGCTTTTCACAATACAACTTCACACTTTCCATTCAAGGAGGAGAAAATGTCTTCTGTGTGAATACATTCATCATTTAATGATAAATATAATCGAGCAAACAGTTGGCTGGAGACCACTGGTGGGCTGTAAGGACATAATTGCGTCTATTAAGTAACTAAGTGACTAATTAAACGTTAAAATGCAAAACGTTTACCAGATTTTTTTTTTCTAAAAAAACATGAAAAGCTTTCATTGTCCAAAAACACATTAGTTCCATTGATCCAAAAACAGACCCCAATGGATTGATCATTAAAACACTGTATGCACTAGACCACAAAATCTGACCACTTAACATGACAGCTGAATGTGGATGGATGGGTGATGGATGGGTGCTGATCGAGAGGACTGCATCTAAAGATTGCTTTATTTGTCGTTTGCAAGCAAAACAAAATAGCGTTTCTATTCAAGAACTGTATGGATGCACGAAAGAATAGGTTAAGTAGTGCAAAACAATATTCTGATTTAAGTCAATTTAAGTCAAGAATTCATTGTCTTGAAAATAAGCATAGCCTAAAAAAAAGCAGTATCAAAACTGAACATAGAGCTTTGTGTCGGTTATTCTTTATGCGTAGGAATGGATAGCAGAACAATTCAGTCTGGATCACTGTTAAGCAGCAGAGAGTTAAACTGTAACTAAGAGAAAACAGAGGAAGGCACACTGATTGTTGCATGAATCCATTCAAGTCACACATTACTGATTGCAGGGGTTACATTAGTAACCCAATGATTGCAGAATTGATTTTAATTACATATAAAGCACTACACAAGCTGCCCACAAATTACTGCTGAACTATTCTGCCATCAGCAGAACAGTTGTACTCAGATTGAGAATACACCTTTGTTACTGTCCCAACATCTAGGTTAAAAAGGTCATAAACGTAGCACTGGAATTACCTTAAAAGTTTGCAAACAAAATAGTTAATCAAATTTCCACCCTCTGTGTTGTAGTGCAAACAGTCTACTTTATTCTTTAACCGTAGGCCGTACAATTATAAGCTTGATGTACCTCCCCCACATAGGCCTGATCATATGTGCCAAGTTTCATGTTTTCTTCAAAACACACATTTTGCTACTACTCCTACAAACATTGTCCTAAACTCACAAAAAACAGTATATATTATCTCTGGAGTGAGTCAGATGATCAGTATTGTATTAGTTAAGATCCTGCAGACTTCATTCCAAATGGCTAAGATTGCCTTCCAAATGTTGTGGGTCAATGGTATTGGGTAGGCATTGGCAACCCAGCATGGCGTGGATCCGCAATCCGGGGAGCGCACTTTCCTAGTCCTTATTATGATTCTGTTTTCTGTACGGCACCTTGTCTTGAAAGGCGATTTATAAATAAACTTTACCTACCTACGTCTATTGACCTTATTATCGATATTTAATTGATTACTACAGATGAATCTGGCCCCTGGCTATACATATCTGACCTTTTCATGTTCCTCTATTGCAGAGGTGGGCAAATAAGTTAATCGGGACCATTAGGCATTATTAGATGGTTCTATTGGTTGTTCCAAAGCCTAAGCTTAAGGCCAAAGGTGACTCCACCATTGTCACCAGTTCCCCTAGGGCTAGGGCATTTAGCACTTAACCACGGGAGCTTAGGTCTGGAAAACACCGTTTAATTAAAAATTCACCTGTCATGTACACATTAGGAACAAAATTACCCCTTTGTGGACAACAAAAATACAGATTTGCTCGTCCACACATGGTGTAAATCAAATCTCAAATCTCACAAGCAACAAAGACTTGCATACCAACAAGATTTAATTGCAGGTATACTCCAAATCATGTCAAAGACATAAAAATGTTTTAAAGTGAGGTTCCTGTTAGTCTAGAGTCAGGGATTTTCAACCGATGTTGACCCAGGGACCAGCATTCTGACTAAGAGCAACCTGTGTACCACTATTGTGTCGTGTGGGCTGAGCAGGCCTGTCACATACTGTATCTTGCAAGACTGTACCGAAATAGAGCTACTCTCCTGCATGCCTAAAATCAAAGATATGGGAAAAGAATTGAGGCCTACATTGCTTTTGTTCAAGCTGTTGTATATAGGCTACATTGTTTGGTTTCTATGAAACATTGTGATTCATAAATAAAGCACTTTTAACTGTAAATGTTGGCCAATGCTGGTCTAGACACATTCCCCTCAGTCTCCCCTCAATCAGAAAGCACGCACGCACGCACACACGCACACACATAGCTTTTTAGTTTGATTCCAAGTTAGTCATCCCCTCCCCCTTAATCATACAACAACAACAACTGTGGGCGTGGCTTCAGTTCAGGTGGATCGCATGGAAAAACGCCATTAAATAAATTCTGTACACTTTCTGGAAAATAAGCCTTCCATCTTACCTGATGAATACTTGATATACCTGATGAACAACATTTTAGGGAAGGAAAGAGAATCACAGCACTCCATCTGTATAGTCAAAGCAATGCCTTCAAGAGGCGTTGGCTGTAGGTAAAACATGTTTTTTGAGAGAAGGGGGATTTTAAACACTTTAAAATTTTAAACCAGTGGTTTTCAACCTTTTTCATACCAGGATCCATTTTTTATTCTGCATTTTAGCCACGGACCAACATTTGATGTAGAGTTTTTTTAGTCTCAAAGACCCAGAACTAAGGATTTTCAAGTCTGTGTCCACAATTTAGGAGAGATAATGTTGGTCAAAATATAATTTTACGCTCTCAAGAGTTACAGATCTATAAGGGTCCATTTGATAACCAACTGTCCCATCATTTAGCTGGAGACCACCTGGAATCCTCTCAAGGAGCACTGGTGGTCCCCGGGACCACTGGTTGAAAACCACTGTTTTAAAGCAGGGGTTTTCAACAGGTGGTCCGGGGACCACCAGTGGTCCTTGAGAATGTTCCAGGTGGTCCCCAGCTAAGTTGGTTAACCAGATGTAACTCCTGAGAATGTAAAAATGAAACCAAATGGACCCTTGCGGGTCCATTTGGTTTCATTTTTACATTCTCAAGAGTTAAAATATTCATCATCTTAACACAACTAGAAGATTAATAGTCATTTTGGTCTGTACGTTTGCCTGTTTTTTCCCCAAATCCAGCCTAAAGCAAAAGAAATATTTAGTTTCAGGGTCTGTGGGGATAAAATGTCCTCAAATGGTGGTCCATGGCTCAAATGCTGAATAAATGGTGGTCCCTGGTGCATGTCAAAAAGGTTGAAAACCCCTGATAATAATACTGCATAATACTGTCTTCATGTGGGGTTTGATGCTAGTGGAATACAGACCTGGCCCAGGTTGATGTAGACAGCGTTCTGCAGGAACTCAGAGGCCTCCATGGCCCGTTTCTGCATGGCCAACACCCTGACTGCCTTCACGCAAGCCTCCAGCTCGATCACACCCGCATTCTTATACTGCAGGGAGACATGGGCAAAGACATTTCTACATGGGTGGGAATGGGGCTAAGGGGTGTTGTTCAAGTTCACCTACAGCATATACAGTATATCGCTCCAAAATGAAAATGTTGCTATATATTGTCTCTCCACCATGTCAGCAGTGTGTTGACATTCACACTTTTACTTTCGTTTCAGCAGTGGTTCAAATAAAGTCAGAAAAAAAAAACATTTGGTGTGGAATTTTCCTTTAACTATCAATGCTGCAATGTAGAAATTCTAATAGAATGCAAGTGAAAGTCCGGAATCCCAATGGGGTAAAAGTACAACGTTTGTGGCATCAACATTTACTTAAAAGTACACACAAGTAAAAGTAGGCATTGTGCAGAAATGTCCCATTTCACAAGTTCAAAGTTTGTACAAAATATTTTTGAAAATAGCTACTCGACAAGCTCACAATGTGTTGCAACACACTGTGAGCTATTTTCAGTGCCTGCGTGTGTGCATGTGTGCATGTGTGCATGTGTGCATGTGTGTGTGTGTGTGTGTGTGTGTGTGTGTGTGTGTGTGTGTGTGTGTGTGTGTGTGTGTGTGTGTGTGTGTGTATATACCCACTCCGCTCCACCCCGTCTCCCCCACTCATTGTCTCCTTATTAAAATTCTATTAATATTTCAATGGCTGTATGTAGAGATGAGTAATTTAATTTTGAATGCGCTAGTGGTTACAGGTAAAAGGGCCAACGGAGGTCACTTATAAGAAGGCAATTATAATAATGGAGATAAAGAACGTTGGGACTAGCACACGCCCTGCTGGGTAAAACAGACCGGTTTTGTTTTCCTGCGTTGTTAAGGATTCTTTGATACACATTTGTGTTGCATCGCCATAACTATCGTGGATATATTTCAACCACGTCAGTTTAATGCTGCTTGCCGAGGTCTTTTTCTGGGAGCCGTTAAGGCTGGGCGTACTTCTCCAATATTTACTCTCATCAGTGCTGCTTTAATGTCTTGTCTGCATAGCATTCAGTAGGATACCGCTGCCGTAAGCACTACACTGCCTACAGGCACTATATATATACAGGCACAGACGCTTCATCATGCTATAATGCGACCCCGCCACCACCACCCCCCTTGCCACTGAAAGATGATAAAACACTGCCCCCCGGAGACAATGTTGGTTATTGCAAGATGGCTGGACTTACTACTAGTGTGAGCTTAGCATTAAAGCATAGAGAGGAAGAGACCGACTCAGATGGAAGGTAGACCTAATTAGATCTCACTGATCTGTCAGTCAACCCCAGCCCCTCCTCCCACTCTCTCGTCACATATTTTGGAGTGACACCCACCCGGAAGGGTAAACTCCCCCTTCGAGGCTAACGATTTAGTCCAGCCTTTACCTTTTTGCGCAGCATGGACGAAAATGAAATGTCATGGCTCCCCCAAAGCTAATGAAGTGGTGGTGGAAGGTAACTACTTTACTTGAGCAGTACCGATTCCTAATACTTCACTACATCTCGGGAGGCAAATATTGCACTACAATTATTTGAAAACTTTAGTTACCACCTACTTTATAGATTGTGATTATTATTACTAGACCATTTGAAAATAGCAGATCTACAAGCTCACAGTGTGAGCTTGTAGATGTAGTTCGTATACCTTTCCAAACTGAAATTGGACATTTCGGCATAACTGATTCCAATGCTTTTGTACTTTTACTAAAGTACATTCTGAATTCTGGCATTGTATCAAAGAATTTATATATTTACAGTTGATATTAGAAAAAAAAATAAGGCAAAAAGCCACAGGTTAGGAACCAACCAAGTCGGGTTGGAAAGCTCACATGTCGAGAAAAAAGAAGTAGGCCTACTGCCAAAGCAGACAACCAGTAACACTCCAGGCTCGATGATACATGATATGAAGAGGAAAATGTCAGCACTCAATATGTCCCTTGCCACATAATTTATTTACCTATATAGCTGACGAGCAGAGAAATACCTCAGTCAGAGCTAAATAAATCATGTGAAAATGACATTAGATCGAGCACTGGCATTTTCTTCTTTCTATCAAACCTCAGAACTGTTACTTTCCATGACTCAAACAGTTACTGTATTTCAAGCCTGTAGTGCCGTGACTTGTTATGCATTTGTGTGATGCTATAGTACAGTGGTTTTCAACCAGTGGTCCACGGACCACCAGTGGTCTGTGAGAGAGTTCCAGGTGGTCCCCAGCTAAATGATGGAAAGTTGGTTAACCAGATGTAACTCTTTGAGATTGTAAAAATGAAACCAAATGGACCCTTGCGGGTCCATTTGGTTTCATTTTACACTCTCGAGAGTTAAAATATTCATCATGTGTATTTGCCCCAGTCTACACAAGTATAGAAAATGTAGAAAATTATGTTTGACGGTTCTGTTTCCCAAATCTAGCCTGATATTGTGGACAAAAGCAAAATAAATCTTTAGTTTTGGGGTCTGTGGGGCTAAAAATTAATGTCATCAAATGGTGGTCCGTGGCTCAAATGCTGAATAAATAGTGGGCTCTGGTATCAAAGAGGTTGAAAACCACTGCTGTAGTATGAAGTAGGAAACAAAAAGAAGGGGAAAAAATCCCAAAAGTTAGGGAGATACGGACGGAGATAGGAGGTTTTGTGTTTGCTGTGTGCAGACATGATGCAGTACCTTGCCATAGTAGGAGATGGCCTCTTTGTATTTCTCAATAATGTCCTCTGGGCTCAGGCAGTTCTTGGCTCTTCCAATCTCGGCGCTGGTGTCTGCGCTGATACCGTTGGCCGTGAGGGCACCTGCGTTAGACAGAGGGAACAACGCACACGCTAACTTTAAAGAAATGCCACCAAGATGACCTTCCAACCGCTCTGTTCTGCTGCTGATAGCAGCGCAGAAATGAGGGGGAAACATAGGAATGAAAATAAGGAAGAATTCATAAGGTGATAATCGGACGGACTTCCCTAATAAAAAAAGACTCAGGTGCGTGCGTGCGTGCGTGCGTGTGTGTGTGCGTGCGTGCGTGCAAAATATTGAGGGGATTTCCAGCTATCTGTTCTGAAAGAAATTACTTTTGGGCCAAAAAGATCAAAGTGAAAATTACAGAATAGGTCAGGTCATACCCAACGAATGATAACAATGTCGAATAATGAGGATCAATAATGTATTGGGATCTTCATCGAAAAAATACATAAAGTGATATGATTGTTTGCCATCTGTGTACACCTCACATTCTTCTGTCAAATGACATCATAATACAAACTGGGTTAGGCAGCTTAGGCTTAGAATAAGGAGCCATTCATGAAGAGGACTATAGCGATTGTGAGCGAAATTACTGTTACAGTGCCAGGTGTCAACGCTGAAAGGTGTGAATGAATTATTCCACTACCCTAAATGTGGACTTCTCTGCCAATATCAATTAAAGGATGCGAGTCACTGTCTTCTTTCTAAAAGAAAACAAAAAAAGAAAACCTAAGTAAATGAGGGGTCCCGAAAGCTCAGTCGGTAGAGCTCTCCTTTGGATCACAGGTTCATGGGTTTCTTTTCCAGGCACTGCCAACTCAGCATATGAGTAGCATGGCTTGGTACAGCAAGTTGTGTGGGAAGTACTGGGAGCTGATGCTAGGTGTGGCGCTCCACCTCAGCAATCCATCTCCCAGGGGTCTAGTGCATTGTCACGGGGATAGACTCCCACGTGTTACCGGCTGATACCGACAATAAGCCACTCCCGACCTATTACTTACACACCCCTCAAGGTTCTTTTATTGTTATCTCCAACGTGCACCCGCCAAGTGTCATAACACTATCGTGTGAATGAACTCTGACCACCACAGACGGACAGACGGTAAAGAAAAAGTGAAAACTGCTACTGTGGAAGTTTACACACACACACACGCACAGGCACGCACGCATGCATGCACGCACACACGCACACACACACTAATTGAATGATGCTTCTACAAGCATGCATGCATTCGTTTTTTGTTTTGTTATACTTCCTGCTGTTACCATCATGGGTTTGTTGCAGAGAATAGCGTCATATAAACAGAATCATGCTTGCTTGCACACAGAAAGAAACAGGATTGCATGGCTGCTTAATGGGCATGAAGAGGCGTCATTAATGAATAAAAGAAAAAACATGTACGTCTTGACATGCTGTCTGAAGCTCTCGCAGATAACAATGCGCTAAACATGCTGTGAGACTTTGCAACAAGTCACCAAGAGCACCGAAATAAATTACACAAATTGTCTGATTGAAATGGTTGAGAAAGCAGATGGGGAAGTTTCAGAAGTTTATTTTTTACAGTTCCAGATTTGAAGATTAAAAATACACAAGCTCACCATGCCGTATTGCGACAATTAAACCTAATACTAGATTATTAAATCATATTGCAACCCATTGAAGCAGTGGAACAGTGGTCGGTTTCCAGGCCACACTTTGAGAACCTGCAGTCTAAATTAGAGGCATCGTCTCTATACCGACATGGAAACAGGTTGAATGAGTACAGTTGGCAGTTGGCAAACTGCTGACACCATTGTGTCCACAAATTCCATTTGAGCTAACTTCTCAAGCAGGGAACAGAAATTAGATTTTCAGTTGAAAACGTTCCAAAAAAGCAGTTGTAAAAAGAAAAAGAGCACCTTCTTGGGCCCAATCTGATTAGAATACAAATTTCAGGGGAGAGTTTCATCGCCTAGCAACGGAGCGGGGTCCATAGCAACGATGTGGCGCTGTCACTGTGACGCGTGTGAATAATGATGCTGCTGCAGTGCACATTTCCTGCGTCCAACATCACAGGCGACATTCAGTAGCTTTAGGTCAGGTGGAAACCTTGTATGCCCCCATAAAACTGATCTGCTACAGTACTGTATGTTGACATTTTGGATAATATCCAATTACTTGAGTACTGATTAGGGATGAGAAATTTGGGCCGATATCGATATCAGACATAATGAATCAATGTTCCGATAACCGATATTCATTCATATTCATGTTTAACTTTTAATACATTTATATTTAATATTGCGAGCTTGCATATCTGTCTAAGCTGTTACTTTGGGATTGATTAAGGCAGACCAATTATTCAGACCAATTAAATAATCAGCCTAATTGATTAATCAGACAAATGTTGATTATTACAAAACCAACAAAAATAGGTCGATACAAATGAGTTTCTCAATTAATCACCTATCACTACTGTTTTGAGTACTGAGTTTTTATTTGATTTTTTTTTTTGCCATTTACTTTTGACAAGTTGCCATTAGGGTTTAGTTTACATTTACACCTATACTAATAAAACTATAAAAGTATAAATCTATTATGTTTATACTTTATTAAAGTCCCATTAAAGCCCATATGAGTGACGAGTCGGCTATAATCACAACACAAGATGTTAGCTATATGAACTATGATAAACAAACACTATTCTCAATGGGCAAACTTCAAAATAAGATATTTTTCTCTGACTATTATTAGATAAATTATTCTCAGATATAGGAATTTGGTATCAGTATCAGCTAACTGTACTTGTACTTGTATCAGTCAATGCCAAGAGGTTGATCAAAGCAGTTCTACAGGTCTGCACTGAAGAGTCAAGCTATAATGTGTACTACCACCTGGGTGCTACTGCCACCTTCTGGCAGATCATGTGCATGACAGTCAGACGCCCATTAAAGGTAGAAATCCAACCAAACAGACTACTAGCCTAGCCTACTAACATAATAATACAAACTGGCAGTTGAATGAAGTGAGATCAGTCGGTTGGTGAATACAACAGAGTGCTGCTGACACCAACAGACAGCTACGAATATGGTTTGAGGTCTTTGTCAACAAAAAGCAAGCGGCTCTCCAGGGCTTCCCTAGAACTTGTGACATTCAACAACAACATTTTCAACATTTACTTTGCACCACTTACTGCCAATGACGTTGGTGCATTGGAGAATTTACCATACACACACACAGACATGTGTGTGTGTGCTGGTTTCAATGTGAAAGGCCTACTCACGGTCCCGTGTAGGTCCCCAAACCCCACAACTAGTACCACAGGTGTACTCCGTGTGGCAATGTTAGCTAATGTTAAGTGCATGCAAATTAAAAACTTTAATCTCTCTCCTACCTCTCATCCCGACCACTGATTCCAAGTCTTACCCAAACTGCTATAAAACCTATGTATAAATACTTTTAAGCAGCACAATATTCATAAGAGTTGATGGCTCATTCATTCAGACCAATGCTTTTATTCACAGCAAAAATAATTGCACTGTTCCGCCCCAAAAAAGTCTCCTAGACCCCACACTCTTCTAGTGTGCAGACCTTAAAACGAGTTACGGTATATGAGAATAAACTATAACATAACAATTCTGCTGCCAGAACTATGGTGAATAAGCAGATTTATATACAGTAATGTCTATCAATTAATTGTACCGGAAATATGAATGATTAGGCCAACATCCATAAGAATATGAATATATACAGTACAGTCGACAGCTGCTTTGAGGACCATTGAGTTTAATAATTTAGAAAGAATGTAAGAATGTAATGTTATAATGTGAGAGGTGTGATGTGTAAGTTGCAACCGGAGGAAAAGACTGGCACGGTGGAGTTCAACTAATGGACTGTTTTGATCTGACTGTGATCATGAACCATGAACGAGAGAGAGAGGGAGTTCATTATTATCATTATTATTATTATCATCATCATTATTATTATTAATTTGTTTATTAATGTATTTATTTAAAAGGAATACAGGAGAATAGTATCAGTCACCGGAAGTAAAAGAGAAATGTAGTTTAAGAAATGGGAAAAAGTAAAAACACTGGATTCATTCATGAATGGGTCAGAATGAATCACAAAGTATGCAAGCACGGACATACCACAGTACGTTACAATAAGTACATACATTAAATACAGTCAGTAAGGATAACAGCACACGCAAGAGGGCTGCAAGCAATCAGGCAGGAAACACTTACTACAACTAGGGGTGTCAGGAAATAAGCCTCCGGGGAAAAAATGCTCGCTCAATCGATCAAATGAAATTATAAGGTCAAATCAAATTGCTATTCAAGCTCTATGGAGAGCTCAGCACCTGCAGTTTGCTGTGAAGAGTACACAACTGCAGTTAACAACTTAAAGCCCATATACTTAGACTGGATTCCCCCCAGTCCTCTATATTACATCC
This sequence comes from Benthosema pterotum, assembly GCA_039105355.1. Taxonomy (NCBI): domain Eukaryota; kingdom Metazoa; phylum Chordata; class Actinopteri; order Myctophiformes; family Myctophidae; genus Benthosema; species Benthosema pterotum. The sequence goes on from CM076970.1 coordinate 38,396,176, forward strand.
GCTAGTATTTTCCACGAGACCAAACCTCTTCACTGGAAATACAAGCGGCGAGTGGCTACTTTGCCAAGTTTCCGCCCCCCAGCATAGGGATGCTATAGGGCTCAAATGTTTAAAAGAAGATAAAAATACACTAAAGTAGATTGCGGAAGGAAACTTTAAAATTGAGTTTCTTCACCCACAAAAGCCTCCGGGATTAAAATTGAATTCATTTCCTTCCAACGAAAGTATCAATAGACAATCTAACCGAATCTAAGGAAAAAATAATACTAATCGTGACACCCCTAACTACATCTGTGTTGGTTAGTGTGAAACATACCATACCTGGGTCAATGAGAACCTCTTGTGCCCCTACAGACAGAGAGAAAGAATGCAGGTTCACTCCATGGCACAAGGCGTTAATGTTAGCAGTGTTAGCAATGTTAGTCCCAAAGCACACTTCAGTGCTGCCCGCAGCTCCCAATGGCACTCACCTTGAACTTGAGATATAAAAGATATATGAAAGAAAAGCTGCATCCAGGCCATCTCAACCACATTAACCTCCAGGAATGGCATTATTGGGGTAAATTATAAAAAAGAAAAGAAAAATGTGGATATATCAAATCTACAAGCTGACAATGATGTCACAATGCAACTCCTTGTGAGTGTGTAGAAAAGCTACAGTGTAATGTCATGGACATCAAGTGGTCAAGTGGTGTTAAAAATGAAACCATGAAATGGACCCTTGCAGGTCCATTTGGTTTCATGTTTACACTCTCAAAAGTTAAATATTCATCATCTGAATACACCACACAATTAGAGAATGTAGATGTCCTCAAATGGTGGTCCGTGGCTCAATTACTGAATAAATAGTGGGGCCTGGTATCAAAAAGGTTGAAAACCACTGCACTAAACGATTGCTCGTTCGAATGCATCAAGGGAGAGAGGGAGGTGGTGGTAAATCAGTACTTAAACATGTTAATAACATGCTAACAAACAGAGCCAAAGAGAGTATGTGGATAAGTACTTTCTAATTATGTGTTTATTTGTTGGATGCCAAACAGCAGAAGCTTTGCTGGTTCATGCAGTTGAACATCTTAGTGCGTGGCACGCACACACAAGAAGCAGCTTTAGCTGATGAAGCTTAGCGATGTCCAGGGTTTGTGAGTCACTACAAACACTCTCACACTCAAACGTGACTCACTCACAGACATTTCATCCGGGATGGATAAAAAAACGTTTCTGTCATTGTCACCATGCGGATAATAGAGCTGGTTTTGCTAAACTGACTCCTTCCCTGTTATCCTTGTGGCCTCAAAATGTTATTCCCAACTACAGATTTGAGCCAAAACAGCTCCTACTCGAAGCGTGACTGACAAAATTGGCACACTTCCAGGAACACAGAAACTATTCAGAAGTGCACAAAATAACTATTGTCAGTGATCAAAACAGGTGAGCGGTCACCAATTACTGTTATTGACCATTGAAGTAAAAAACAAAAACTGGTTCCCCAAAAAAATCAGAACTCATCAACTCAAATGAAAATATTTTATTCAGTCGGCTCTAGGACGGGGCCTGAAGAGTTTAGACCTTCCCCCCCCCGTTTTTGTGCAGGGCTCAATCTCATTCAAGGTGATATTTTAGATGCTAAAAACTCATCCAAACTCGGCACTAAATGAGTAAACTAATTTTGCTGGAGATAACAACCACTTCGTCAAGGACTCCACTTTGGGAACCTTACTGATATATGTGTCACGTGTTGTGCCTCACCTGGTCTGTGGCGTTTGCCCGCGTCTGCTGACTGGGAGACGCTGGGTTTGCGGCCCGCCGTCTTCCCCGCCGTGCCCCCTGGGTAGTGGAATATGACGGAAGCAGAACACAGGCCCTCTAAAGCAGCTGGGGGCAGAAAAAAAAAGAGAGAGACAAGTCATCAGTGAGCCTCTGTGAAAGTGAACCACATGCAGCATGACGCCAAGAGATCAGAGGAACACCACAGATCACCACTCAGCAACCCACAGTCGGCCCGAGACGTGAAGAAGTGAATAAGTCGCCGCGGCCGGTGAGGCAGTGTGATGGCACAGAGAAAAGGTAATTACCAACAAAACCCACTCAACAGATGCTTGCTGTTGGTGCAAACACTGTGAAATGATAATACCTTAAAGTAAAGATCTGTGTGCCCTCCATTGGACAGTGGTGTTGCATTGCATGCCAGATATACAGTACATCACACACAATGTTGTGTGTTTTTATTTAGGAAAATAAGAATATGGAGGTTTCTGCATGCGATATGAAATACTCTCCCCACTGACTATGTGAATTACAAAGGTCTAGACTGGATCGCTTGCATTTTTAAATAAAATGTCCCACATAAGTTCAGAAACCTAACTTTGAGAATTCTTTTTTAATAAGTCAATTTTACAACAAGGTATGGCATGCAGAGATCAGACATTCCTGGAATGAGTAACGCTGTTAAATGTGTGGGATGCACCCCCTAAAAATTGTCAAAATGGCAAATTCAAACTTGGCTTTGAGGCAGATCCTGAACAAATGGAGTCGTAAACAGCATAAACATATTTCCATATTGCCATATTTTTGAGGATGAAACCCACATGTTTAGCAGTGTACAATCTCTACAAGCCTTACCTTGTTGCAAAGATGACTAATCAACGATTAAAACAATATAAGATGCAATACAATTTTGAAAAAATAAAACGCTTTCATGATATGCTTTGTTTTACTAAGATTTGGCCTCCGCGAGGAAGAGCATTGCACCAAACCAGTATGGTCATTGTAGGAATTCAGCAATCCAGTCAAGCCCTATTCAAACACACAAGCTACATTATCATTCTGGCCACAGGGTGCAACTTTTGTTATTTGCTACAAATACTATTAACATTGAGTGACTGCTGTTTCTTCCAGCAGTGAAATATTCACTGGTCCGATGCCAAATAAAAAAAGTATTTTATAGTTTTCTTAAAAATGTTTCCATGTCAGTGTTTTTCATATCTCCCAGAAGTATCTGTATTTGGCCATGGACCCCCGTCTGAATATATGTTGTTCCAGGGACCTTGCAGAAGCAAAGGTCTGAGTTCAAAACATTCCCTCTGAAAGAATATATTAAAAGATTTATGCCATGTTTTCTTTTTTTTAGATTTGTTTTTGGGCTTTATGCCTTTATTGATAGGACAGTATATTGACAGGAAAGGGGGAGAGAGATGGGGAATGACATGCGGCAAAGGCCGCCGGGCTCGGGAATCGAACCCGGGGCACGCCGTCAGGCTGGCTTAGCAGTCTAGGTGCCCAGACGGTTGAGCTAATCGCCTGGGCCTTATGCTATGTTTTCATGATTTTTTTTTTAAATAGCAGCTCTACAATCTCATAGCGTCAGTGCCACGCAATGAGCTTGTAGATCAGCTAAAGAGTTAAAATATACAGCATCCGAATTAGCCCAATCTATACAACTAGAAAATGAATGGTCATTTTGATTGATCTATGGTTGAGTGTTTTTTTTTTCCCAAAATCCAGCCTGGAATTGTGGACAAAAGCAAAAAATAATTCTTTAGGTTGGGGGGGGGGGGGGGGGGGGGGGGGGCTGTAAAATGTCATCAAATGCTGCTCAGTACTTTCACCCACCAGTGCTGGACAGAGACTTACCGCCCAGCCAGAGGAAGTCGTTGACCCCGCGCAGCAGCTCCACGGCCATGTGGTAGTGGACCAGGGCGTCCTGCAGCATGCCTGCCTGCAGACACAGGTCTCCCACATGCTTCCTCATCCGGCCCTGGCAGCGCTTCTTATAATGTCTGACAGAGAGAGGGAGGGAGACAGACAGACCTCGTCAGACAAAAAGGAAAGGTGCTCCGTTCTTTTGAATGGATTCTAATCTCTGTGTGTAATGTTGTTCTCCTATCAGCACTTCCAGTCTGGCCGCGATTCCAATTTTGGGCATCTCAAAATGTTAAGACACAGTAGCTAAGTACAGTATTTCTGCTCTAGAACAATTTAGTACAGATAAAGCATACAGGGTTATAGGACCAGGGAATGCTTTTCTATGAAGCATTGAATTCAATTAAATTTTGGCAGATTCCTAAGCCAATAATTTGATGACCAGTGTATTCTACCAAGTATCCCATCAACCAATCAAATTATTGGATTAAAATTTCCATGAACTTAAGGCTTCATGACGTACGTAATTGAATCTCAGGGTGAACTACTCCTTTAAATTGTTACTTATTAATGTGTCTCAATGCTTAAGGTATGTGTAAAGCACTTTGAATTGCTTCATTGCTGAAATGTACTATACTTTCCTTGCTTAAATCACAATGATGGCTTCTTCTCACTGCCCTGAACAGTGCCTGCCCTTTTTATTTGGTAGTAACTTTCCCCTACGTGTGAGTGACAAAAAAAAAAAAAACTGGCCATGGCCTTTCTGCCATGAATGTCACTTTATACAGTATCTTACCAGTGTGCCAACGGAGTGAATCTTATCAGTTAGCTACAGGAGGAGATGGTACTATACTTTAGGGTGGGGAGGGGTACAAGCACAGGGGGGCAACAGAACAAATCCATTGGTCAGATCTAGACAATAACACGGGGAACTCACAGCAGACTGAAAGAGGGTAGAAAGTGTTTCCTAGGGACAATACGCTGTCTGTCTAGCATCTGAGTGACTGGGAAGGTCAAGAACGGACAACAATGTGGCACTGTCTGCAGGTGACCTTTCAAACAAAAATGAATTGACGGTAAATGGATTCAATAAATTTCTTATTTTCCTCTTCACGTAAGACGGTGTTTTTTAAGGTTGGGTCCAGGGACCCTCAGGGTTCATTGAGGGGGATTTTAAATGTACCTTTATCGGTCTGTAACTCTGACAGCTATGGCGGGGTCCTTGAACAAGTGATAACCAACCACTTTATAGGATTTTTTTATTATAATCTGGGAGATGGTTAATCTACAACAAAGACCTATGCCAGATCAATAGCCAAAAGAATCCGGTTGCTCGTTAAACATTAGCATTTATATTGTGCGATCATCAGACATGGATGTCATTATCAAATTCATGTTTCCATGATTAGGTGCAATGCTGTGCCAAGCTGAAAGGTAATGCCATGTTCCCATGAATAATGATGATATGAGATCCATGTAGCCCAGTGGTTCTCCCCATGGGGTCCTTGAAAAGGGTTCCAGCAGGTCCACAGGTACTGTAATTTGTTCATGGTTAGGAAGTTACTGTAGGAGCCAAATTGGAACCAGTGACTTTCTCCTTCTGCTACCGTACATCAAATCAAAGCGCCAGTCAAGTTGCTAAACCTTCCCAATCGCAGACATCCACAGGTTTCCCCGAGAGCCAAAACAAAAACGCTGCTGCATGGATTGTGCCATCATGTGTTCCGCAGCTTCCACCATCACTGCTCCTTTTTCAAATGCCCTCAAGGGTCACACAGCAAAAATGTGCATTGGAATCGGGGCACGGGTATTCAAATATGCAGCATATCTATATAAGTCTGTACCTATAAGAAAAGCTGCGCATGCTAGATGATAGTAAGGACTTGACTAATTGTGCAGTGCCTGTTCGAAAGAATATTATGGAACAATGTTGGACAGATGGTGTGCAGTCTGTCAGAAAAGATGTCATATTCAACTCACTGTGGTAATGTTCCCCGTTCGACTGTCTTAGACATAATTATACTGTATAGAGTTGTCAGTGGTGTGGAGCTGGTGTTAGACTATTGCCTATTGTATGGAAAATATGAATTTATCCTATATGCTGGGTTATAGTCCATTATTTAAAATGAAAATGCACATAGATATGTTTGCTTACTTTTGTGTGTGTGTATGCAATTGAATCTTGAATTATGCTCACATAGGCTTCCGGGAGTTGAAGATCACTACCCTACTACCCAATGTACTTTTTCCACTACTCTCAAATTCTATAATAACGATGCAACTCCTGTCCTCAGAACCATTATGGTCAAATGTCTTCACAATTTTATATAAAAAAAAGCAAATCTACAGGCTCACAACATGTCGAATCAAGCTAGATCAGGCTATTTACGTAACATGACCACCATCATACGACAAAGTATACAACAGGGCTGAAGGGGTTTAATCAAACTCGGGTAGGAGTGATGGTCTTTTCAACCAGGGGAGCATGGTGTACACAGGAGCAAGGAAGTTGGGGTTTGACTTTGGAGCAGGGCTGAAGCCGATGGGACTGCTACAGCTCTTAAACTAAAGCCATGGGTGTCGACAGCAACAGCTCACCTTTTCACACCCAACAATAAACTCACAGGACAGTGGTATGAAAGAAAAAAAAAAGAAGAAGAAAGAAAGACAAATAAACCAAACAAAGAAATAGAAGGAATAGGAACAAAAATCAACACACACAGATTTTTGAGTTGGAAGATTTTTGACATGGCACAGGTATTTGCAAGACACTTAGTTGCGTAACGTGATCCTTGAATGCATAGAGAATGAAAAACAACATTTTTTTACATAATGCAAAAACATCATCGGCATGATAAATAGCAGAAACTGTTTCTCAGTAATGTATGCGTTTACGTTGTTAAGCTAAGTAAGTTCAGCACTCCATCAACAAAAAGAGAATCAACTCACCTGCTATCGGTGTCCAGTCCTACAAAGTCCTTCTTCTCGAAAGGCACGCAGAGCAGTGGGATCTTGTCTCCGGACTTGTCTGTGGCGCGGTCGAGCCGCTTGGACTCCAGGACGATGAAGATGGACTCCACAAAGTCCTCCACCCTCTTCTCCACGTCGGGACACTCGTCATCGAAGTCCGGGTAGAAGGCCACGTCCGTGCGCTGCTGCTCGGCGATCTCGCCGCGGAGGCCGAACACCAGCAGGCGTGAGTCGTAGAGCGTGGAGCCGTAGAGCTCCTTCTGCGCGTGGAAGCGCTCCGCCGTCAGAGGCCAGTCGGCGGCCGAGGTGCAGCTGGTGATGGCCACCAGGCCCACCACCTTGCGGTGTGTCTGGAAGTCGCCCCACTCGTTGTTCTCCGGCAGGTAGTGGTGGCGGTAGCGGATGTACATGAGGCGCTGCGAGTCCCTCACGCTCACCTGCGGTGTGGTGGAGCAATAAAATTGAATCATTTCAATCATTTTTTGAATCACAAACATTTGATACTTAATTTTTGGAGCTTGACAGGAAATGGGGAGAGAGATGGGGGTAAGACAAAGTTGTTCTGGAACGAGATCGGGTAGTCGAAGCCACGGCACACCAACAGGCTGGATCAACCACCACTGTTAATCAGTTGCTTCATATTGAAATTCCAATCTAATTTGTATTTTACACTTCAGCGTTAGCCTGGCCCAGCCCTGAATCAGCACCTTAAAAATACTAGCTTATTTTTTCCTGTGATTCAAAGACTGGCTTCCCTGCCTTTGGGGCTGTTTGTGCCGTTTGGAAATCCAATCCCAGCACCTGATTGGCCAACAGCCCTGTCAATCACAACGTCGTCTGCTTTCCCAATATTCTTATGGGTTCATATGAACCAATCACCGTTTAGACTGCTGCTGGTTAGTCAGTCAGGGACCAATCAGAAGGCAGAAGGCTGACGATGGGTCAATTGAAAAAGTTATCGTCTTATCAATTGAACCATCTCTACGAATATGAATGGACAGTCGACCTACCTGGCAGACGCTGGCGATGCGCTTGTAGATCTTGAAGAAGTGCTCCTCGGGCACGACCCCCACCGGCTGGACCACCACCAGGACTGTCTGGTGGTCCTCGGCACACTGCATGTAGTCTGGGACGCTCATGTCCTCGTGTGCTTCAACTCTGGTGAAAAACACACCAAAAAACAAGACATAAGCGGTTAATATTCAGTATTAGACGTACTCCGGTTAATTAAACACAATAAATGATTAGTAATGTATCGCGACCGCCACTCGTGAATGACATGTGAAGAAGTTACCTGGTTAAGGATCGCATTTTGTTCTAAATTATAGTTAAGTTGTTATAGTTGTTTCTATCCGAGCTGTTTGGAAGAGGGCATCAATACATGTCTGGCTGACATCTCACAGTGGATGTCTTCCAAACACCTCAAGCTGAACTCCGCATGTGGGAGCTAACTATTTCTATCGACAACGCCTTGGTAACCTCAGCCCCAACGACAGGGGTT